>JAJGOT010000318.1:660000-1013919 GCA_022457155.1 Cladopsammia gracilis
AATGATATAAACAAGGAATCAGATAATTAACTCTGTGGTAAATTATAGTGCTAAGATCAACCCATGAATTTCCCTATACTAAGCATTAGCCCTAGTAAAGAAACGAGGGACCACATTTACCTTTGTTTCAGATTCTGTTAATGAAACTGAGACAAAGGAAAATAAACATCAAGAGTTAAAAATTAAGATTACCTGAAAATTAACAATTATTGGATGAGGTTGAGCATGATAATTATCGCTATCATGCGAAAACCGAATCCAATAATTGTTTTATTATGCATATTCCTGAGCTGCACTTGTAAAGACAAGAGCGCATAAAACCATTGTCTGTAGGTATGACGTCACTTCTACATATATAAAATTCATTGTCTGTAGGTATGACGTAACAGAAACAGCAAGCAATAATTAGCTGCGTGCTTACAGCCAATCAAAATCGAGCTAGTGACACCAATGTATAATAATAAAAATTAACTGCAACATTTATACTGTGTTTGTCTCGAACAACTGCATGGAGCTCTTATTTTAAATTTCATATTATTGCTTTCTCAACGTCAATAAAATGGATTGAGCTCTACAGTGTATGGACAAAAGGAGTAAATTCAATTATCTGTTTCCTCGTGCACTTCTTCTAACTCTTTCTTTGGAAATGGCCCGCCTTTCATATCAGATTTCATGACACTGAGGGGGCAAGGGGGGGGAAGCAGATAATGGAAGGCGATTTCTTATTAGAACACACTGTAAACACTGTACATGAAAAGCTGCAAAGAGAATTACCAGTAATAAATAGAATCAAATATGAAATACAGGTGTTTGTAAAATAAAATCACATAATTATTGATACCTTATAATTAACTTTCAGAACACAACAGTGATACTTCCAGCAGTTTGATGCACAAATCAGAGAAAGGTGATTGCTAACAATATTTAAATTTTACATTAATACAAACAATGCAGTACACATGTTCGTGTATTACAGTCTGGATAAATACTGGATTCTGTCAAACCCCACATGCAGTTTTTCAATCTGCTTATGGGAAGTGTATACTTTTGGGAGTCAGGGTGGCATAGGGTTTGAGCAACAGGCACTATTGAACCCTTTTCAGTATTATCAATATTGTTTGTGTGATCTACATGTATTTTTACATCGCAGCCCATCTTCCTGGTGAACTAGACCATAAATCTGTAGCTAGAGCATTCTGGGAGTGTGAACTTTATGAGGAGCTTCTGGAATTGGATATAGCTGATAAGTGGTTATTATTTTACCAAAGACACAAGTGACAATGATTTGGCTGGAACTAAAGATGCTGCTGCTGAATACATTGTAAGAAACAGGGCAGCAACAATGTATACTCACGAGTGTCATGAAGGTTGTAAAAGCAAAGGTACACATAAAAGTATATTGAGATCACAAGATAGACATTTTTAAGGCTCACTGTGATACATCGAGATTTCACACCTTTTTTGAAGGAATTAGACCGCTTCAAAGTTAATAATATGGAGACAAGCTTTCTAAAGACGTCTCCCTAGAATCCCATCATTTTTTTTTGTTAAAGTATAACATACCTTAAATAGGCTTACCATATTGAGTATCCTCCTTACATAAGGGTTTGAGAATAAACGTTTTCGTACCACAGTAATTTTTTTATAGTTTGGTGCTGCCAGAACCATTATCATCATTGTATACTGCATTGAAATACGTTTTTTTGCTGTTATTCTGTTAGGATGTGGAAAGCTGTACGTCTTAGATGGAAACTGGAAGTTATGCTATGCACACCGTATGTTCCCAGTCTCTATAACCATACCAGGGTATGAAGGAGAAATAAACTACCCAAATGTCTGCCCAAGAAACCCAGAGTACCAGTCTGCATTCTGCAATAGACACTCCCCTATTGTAAAGCAAAAAGGAATACCAACAGAATTAAAAATGTTTTTGGATTATTGCAGAAACCAAAAAAAAGGTAATTAAGCCCCTTGGCTCTTGGGTCAACATACAGAACATACATTCATCTCTCGTTATAATGAACACCTTCAGGAGCACAATTTGGTCTCAGAAAAAGACAGAATCTGTAATAGTAAGTTATTTGTTGGGACTTCAACTCCTGACCATGATAATAAGGTGTCCACAAAGTGATAGTAACTCAACGTTTTCTGAATATAGCATATTGATACCTGGTTATGGGTTGAACCAGAATATGCACTGATCAAATAAAGCAAATTTTGCATGGGAATATTTATTATTAATATAGGTTTCTGCATGTACTAGTTAGTAAGAATTAGATGAGCCTGAAATTATTTTTTCACACCTTGTAATTTACACAGTCCCTGAAGATGTGCTGAAAGATATGGAAACCCCTGCTAGCAGTGTTTCAGTAGTAACAGACAATGCAGCAGTATATCAAGGTGTGCACATAACTTTAGGATGAGGGAAGGATTACATAGTAATCCTTAGCATGTAACCATTAACAAAATACAAGTCTCAGTGATCTTTGCTTCAACCGCAGCTCCAAGCAACAAAGAAATTATACACTCATTAGCTCCACTGAAGAAAACAATATCAATACACAAGTGATTTGTGCCATGATTGTGTAGATTGCTAGAAAAACAACACGTATTAGTTTTGAGTTGTAACATGTTTCTTTTATGCTTGTGTATGTAATGTAAACAGCCAGAAAAATGGCCTGGTTCCTATATTCAACAACAATATCTGACACACACAGGCTGGTCTAAATTAGATGTTGTGAAAATGCTATTTTTAAGGTACTAGAGCGTTCATGGCAAAGAATGTGACACTGATGGAAGATTGTCAAGAAATTGTGTTGGTCACATGCAATAAAGATACTGTAGGAAAACGGAGGCTCCAGAAATGGTCAAGAGGGATTTTCATAATAGCTACAGCTGGTGGGCACATTGACTACTGGCAGCCGTTATACAAGTAAGCATATAATTTTTATAAGATAGCAATTAATCTATTGTTATTAGTAACAATGAGTTTACTTTTAATTTCAACGAGTCTGCAAACAGTTTTTTTACTTAGCTACAAAAACCTAACATCCTTCGGTAACGATAAAATACTGTTGAATCCCACGTGCAGAATCTTTCTGCAAGCTCAAAACTAATCGCGATGTACATGAATAATCATCTCTCTAGATAGCCTCACCACTTCAAATAGCTAATCTATTTATCATAATTTGTTCCATTTAAAATGGGAATTGCTCCTTTTATTTTTATGTGTGAAGAATGTGTGCCTGTTGGAATGTGTATATAACCCCCTAAAGGCCGAATATCCCATGTGATTCAACAGTAAATGTGCATGTAGTAGATAAATCTACCTTTACCTTATTAACCAAACCAAACATATACACTAATAGGCCATTTCCGAGTTGCTTTTTGTCTTGTTATCAGAGTGACGCTTGGTGCACAACCTTTCATGTGAAAATTAGTTTTATTTACATGTGAATGAAAACTAATTTTCATATGAAAGGTTGAGCACCAAGCCTCGCTTTGATAACGAGACAAAAAGCAACTGGGAAATGGCCTAATCGTACATTCCAAGGATTTGGCAAGTTCAAGATTCGTTCTTTCCTTGGGCCATTAACGTTAATTAAAATTGTATATTAATTGAAAAGGGCATGCTGGGTAAACCACTGACTGACTGATCCTTGCAAGTCAGTGAGTTTAATATCAATAATAGACTCATACCTTATTCTTTTGTCGTAGGTCTGAGTCACCAACACAAGCATTTATCATTACCATCGTTTGGATGTACAGCAAGTTTAAACAAATAAAAGACAGTGGTAAGAATGACCAAGAAGTTTTGGAAGCGATGAAAGATACTGTATTGGCATATGACAATATGTGCCATCTTGATTCACTCCGTGCCTCAAGAAAAGATTTACCGCTACCACCCCCGTTTAACAAGATGTGGAAAATTGTTGGAAAAGTCATTGATCGCTTACATTTAAAAAAACACAAAGATCCGTCTTGCAAAGTTAATTATGATCCCAATGATGTTCTATCTGAATCTTTCAACACAATGGCAGCTGAACAGGTCAATGTTTGGGCCAGCAGGCTAAAGAGGATCATGGTGGCTATGCCATACATACACCATATGTTTTTCTTTCACAGAATGGTAAAGAGAAGGAATGCATGCACCCAGTTTTGCTACAACGTTGGTAAACAACCTATTTTGCCCAAATGTGGAAAGAAGTGGTTTAAGCAAACCTAATGGAATTCAGTGACTGATAATTTGCATTATGAATTAACCCAACATCCACAACTTTTCTGAGTGTTTGAGATCATAACTTTTATATTATGTCATCTTAAAAGTTACTGAGGTGAAAGTATAATTTATAATTTCTTTTGCCTTGGTAATTTCATTCTATATGGCACCAGCAACAGCCACAACAGGTCTGTCATTGAATGTTAATTTTGCTTGTTCTGGTTACCACAGTGACTTGTTGTCCTTCAGAGACATTGATGACAGTACACAATGGTCTACTTCTTGCGAGATCTTTTTCCTGAAAAAGACGAAAAAGTAATATTGACATGACCATCTGGTTGTTGATACGTATTCCGTCTATATTGGGAATACGTGTTACCTAAACAAAATAGTTCGACCTTATTGAAATCCAGGTAACAGCAATAATATTTATAGACAAACAGCAGTCGCATCTACGTACGTTTTTATGTGTATATAAGCCAAAGTGGCCACCCTAAGAGATGTTCTATTTGTAACCATGAGGTACTTGATTGTTTAGCTGCTTTTACACACCTTTCACTATACCCCTATGAAGTCCATCCTTCAACTTTGCAAGTTCTGTTGTTTTCCTTTCTGTAATTGGGAATGGATAAGAATGTTAAATTAAAATTATGTAATAGTAATAAATCACTAATACTGAGATCAATTATGATAATGATAATCAGAGGTGGATTAAGGAACTCTAAATACCCTTCATAAAGTAGCCTGCGAGCAGGCTCACTTGTTTGGGGTATCACGCGAGTATCTTAGCGGCGAAGCCCCATTCTTCTTGACCAACTAGCCAGTTGGCTAGGTAGCTCAGTGGAAAGTTTAGTGGCTAATAGCACGGCCATGGGTTTAAATCCCGTTTTAGACTGAATTTGTTTTTTTGGTTTCTTTTCAACTGCTTAACTTGATTAAATAACTACAAGGATCACACATTGAAATGAATAATTGAAAATGTTGAAGAAAGTCTTACTCATTGGCTGTCCTTTATTTTTGGGAACTTGATCACCAGGATCATCAGCCACAATCCCACTGTCTTGAAGATTAAAACAACCAGTTTATTGGTTAGATTAATAATTATTACTATTTTTCAAAAGTGCAATCAAATCCATTTCTGAAATAAACCTGCAGTTGAGAACACTGTCAATGAACAGTGTTGATCTACCATTATAAAACAAAATTAAAAACAGCAACACCTTTTGGTTTGGTAGGATAGTACCAGTAAATTAATTTTAAATTGCTATAGTGCTACAAACTACACAGTAAATGTTGTTGGAGAAAAGCCCGAAGGTGTTGTTGAGAACACAAAATGGGAGTATGCTGGTTACAATCAGAGTTAAACCTCTTAAACCTGTAAATTAATCTTTATCTTTTCGTTTAAATATTTTAATAACTATGTTTTATGGCTAATGTCCCATCCTATTTCAGACTAAGATGGCTCAAAATTCATTCTTTATCGTAAACACAATGGATATCTATTTAAATTTTGATTGTAAAGAAATATATCAGATCTGTGAAGCATAATTATATTGATGAAAGGTATTACCGTTTAAGTTGACTCCTTCACTTGGCTGCTTATTCTCTACAAAGATCAAAGCATAAAAGAAAACTTGAGAAACTGATACCCCATTTTGTCAACTGTTAACTAAGTAGTTCGATATTTTCCCTAATAAGTGCAGCACAACATAATCTTCTGTGAGATATGTGCAACCATGTTAAATAACAGAACTTATGATGGATAAGTATAGATGGTTTTCATTCACGTGACCTTCAGTCCTGTGGGACTCAAAGGACAAAGGCCATGGCGGCCATGTTGGTGCACATAACAAAAGAAGTTCATTAAAATTCTTTTGTAGGTGTGCACCAACATGGCCGCCGTGACGTAACGTGAAAACCACCTATTGGTGTCATTTGAAAAACTAAGCGAAAAGAGAGCTTGGATGATTCAATGATCACCTGAAGCCAAAACGGGTTTCTATTTGAGTACAGTTAGATATTATACCCGCCGTGTGCCAACTGAGGAATTGAAAATTGGCCCGATTTTCTCTAGCTAACCTGTTAAGTTGTCAATATATATGAAGTAAAATGTATCCGTCACCTGTTGCAATGGATATCATCTGCGAAAATGCACTTGCTGCAGGACTTTGAATGGCTGCATGCTCGCTTGCCTCTTTATGTAGCCTCTGCTGTAACTGGGTGATTGTTGCATGTAGTTCTTCCTCAACGACGTTCCACTTTCTTTCTTTATTCATTAACTCATACTGTAGTTCCTCTATCCTTTGTTCTGCAGCGCCACACTTCATCTTTTCCACATGTAGAGCTTCCTCGAGCACCTTCTTTTCTTCTATCATCATTTTATTACGTTGCTCCTCAGCAGCCAACTTCTTTTTAAGACGTTCAAGTTCCTCGTCAGTTTCCTTTCCATTGCTGTCGTCATGCTGTTGGGGGGATTTGTAAACGTCGTTGTGCACCCCCCCCCCGGGATGGTCGCTGATAAGTGCATTATCCGCCACAAACGGCACAGATTTTGAATTATTTGCCTCAACGCGCGAAGAACTCGTGTGAAAGTGCAACGAGTCGTTTGATTTTACAGTTGAGTGGTTCGCTTCCACGAGCAATGGACATTTTAAATTGCTTATAGCAAGCAATCGTTCGTGACCATGATGAATAATTTCACAAGCTAATGAAGACATTTAGCAAACATTTAAAAATACGTACCTACTACTGCACCTAGAAAGCGAAAGCGTCTGACAGCGTGAGATTCTCACGTGGATTGTCGATTTAGACAGTTGTCGCGTTCGTTGTCACGGTTGATTGATTGCGTTGCGAAGCAAAATGACAGACGTTGCTAGGCGACAGTGACAATAAGCCACTGCGCATGCACCCCATCTTACATCCGACAAAATTTTGAATTTTTTCCCCTATTGCCAAGAATAGTGTGCTGCCTCGCTAACGCTCGCCAGCAATAATAATATCGACGTCTCACAGACGAAGTCAATGCGAATTAAATTCGTCTGAATTAAATTCGACGTATAAACTAGGCGTTAAAAAACGCCTGTTTAAAAAAAATATTAGTTGCAATTTACTCGGAAACAAGACTTTTCTGGTCGACATTACAGGAAAAGATGTTTGGCTCCAAATATTAACATAGGCGTACGGGCCGGGGGGGCGAGGGGGGCGGCAGCCCCCCCCCCCAGTTTCGGAAATTTCGGGCAAAACGCTCATGATTTGGGCAACAGCACTTGGGAGAAAATGAAAAAAAATACCACATACATGAGACGCACTCTCTGGCGATGACAAAGTGGCTGGAATACCGCCAGATGCAGAGGAAACCCTCTTCTATAATCAGCATCATGGATGATGGGCATCGCAAGTACGTCCAACGCAATCGCGAGTTTTTACGTGTGATCATCGAATGTCTTTTTTACACCGCCCAACAAAATATCGCTCAAAGGATTGATCGAACCTCGAACAAAGGTCAGATGTCAACAGGGGTAATTTTCTAGAGCTTTTGCACCTTCAATGTAAAGACATTACTTGACTGGAAGGGAAGTGAACACTCAGTTACAAAACCACGCTCAATGGACCTCGCCAACCATCCAGAATAAGCTACTGGAAATTTTTGCTGACCTCATAACTGAACTTATCTGTAATGATGTAAGAGATAACGGCTGGTACGGGATTATAATAGATGAAACGTCCGATATATAAGCCGAGACGAGTAGGAACGAAAGCAACAGACGGTGAAACTCTTTACCAACTAGTCAAGGACGTCATCAACAAGCTACAGTTAGAGCTCCAGAATATCGTGGGTGAATGCTTTGACGGTGCGAGTAATATGAGTGGTGTAAATAAGGGACTCAGTGCGCGAATAAAAGAATGATCTCCGCTCGCAATTTATGTGCACCGTTATGGCCACTTGTTAAATTCGGCACTGCAAGACACCATAACAACAGTGGAACCATTGCGAAATACTCTTGGCACAATCCGGAGCCTGTACAATTTTCTAGAAGCTAGCACAAAGCGACACGCTTTGTTTGGAGACATTGAGACTGAAGAGGGTAGTTTGCTTAAGACATTGAAGTCTCAAAGTGTAACAAGATGGTCATGTCGGTGGGAAGCGGTGAAAGCCGTCGACCAGCAGCTCGAGCGAATAGTGACGCTAAAACATACTCAGACGGTCGCTCACTTCTGCATGGAAACTGTGATTTCCAGTTCATCCACGGTCTGTATGTTTTGATGATTATTTTATCAAATACGAGCAGCC
The DNA here is from genome assembly GCA_022457155.1 of Cladopsammia gracilis. Lineage (NCBI taxonomy): Eukaryota > Metazoa > Cnidaria > Anthozoa > Scleractinia > Dendrophylliidae > Cladopsammia > Cladopsammia gracilis. Next base: position 668,511 of record JAJGOT010000318.1, read on the forward strand.
TGAGTGCTTACCTTCAGGTAAAGACTGTGGATGTTATCACGGCGAGGCACAATGCCAATTTGACCTTAGTGACCCAACGAAGCTGCCGAAATGAGGAGAGCTTCACCTCAGTGTGGGGACTGTGTGAATGTATCAGTGTTAAGATATCATGGATTGCTGAATCGGATTTTTCATTCCGCGATGCTCGTGTGCCACGACGACAACCATCAACGCGCTTCCAAGCGTTAGTCGGGGAAAACCGAAACGTCAGTACTGCTTCTCCGCCATCGAAACCAGAGGATTACCATCGTGTCAACACATTTTTCACCTCTCTGGATAATCACCCATAGTAAATCGCCCACCAGTGATGGCTTTGACCTGGTTGCCAGGTACTATAACCTCGACAAGGAGCTACTCCAGGCAGACCAACGCCTGTTCAGTCAATTAAAGACAGCACACGTGGAGAGATCAATAAAAACAGCTGCAGAAGTCATTGACAGAAGCATTGCACGAAAACAGCCTTTATTAAATGACCCCAATGTTCTCAAAGGTCGCGTCCATTCTGGCCGTCATCCCCGCAACATCATGCTCAGCGAAGCGCTCATTCAGGGGACAGAATAGACTAAATAGCCTTGCTATCGTCTGTATTGAGGTCATTGAGTGTGCGAGGTTTTCAATTTAGACGTAAGAATTGTAAACGTTTTTTTTCATGCAATTTGAGTGCGTTTGTATCCCGATTTCAACACCCACGCATTCGGGCATTCTGTACATTTTTCGGGCAAGAAGGCTACTAATATTCATTTTGCATGCGTTTAGTTTCTGTGAAAGACTTTTCCGGTTAACATTACAGAAACAGGTGGTTCAAAGAATTTTCGTCACTAATTTAATTAGCTTCTGGTTTGGGTTGAAAACAATTTAATTTAATTAGTTTGCATCTTTTAGGCCAGAGGGAACCATTTTCACGTTTCTTTTGTGAATAATAAAAGCAACTTTTAAAAAAAAGACAAGACGCTGTGAGAGCGTATACTTGGGCGTCGTTATATTTGGCGTATTGGAATGAAAATATCTTGGAAAATCTTCATGCCCGGGGGGGGGGGTACTCCCTATAATGGGCTATACAGGGATGCTCCGCCCGAAAGGGAGTCTGGCGCTGTGTATTACGACAAGCAAGGAACAGACGAAGTATAAACAACAAGTGAAAACTGTATTTCTGCCGTGTGCGATCTCTCTCTACATTCAATCTAGATCCCGGATCAGGACCGAGAGGAGTCTCGGGACTAGTTCCCAACATCTCCCCCCTTTTTTTAAAAAAAGAAGTGTCTCTTATAAAGTATAACAACAACAGTACAGAGCAATTACAACAATGGGTGCTGTAAATGGCCTAAGAGAATAAACAATTGGCAGTCAATGTAGACCACTAGGTCAGTTCATAGTCTTTTAACCTCAAAGGAGGTTTGATGATCCTTGTTCTGGTTCTTGTGTTCCCAAGAGTGGGTTCTTGAGGTTTGTCTTGGCGGAGGGTTGGTCTGTGTTGGTGGGGGAGACTGTTCAACTGTTGGCGTGATATGAACCCGGTTTCTACGGATGCTGCTGTTTGGTGTCTGAATAGTGTATGATCTGGGTGTGTCCTGGGAGACGATAGTTCCACGTATCCATGGCTGACTCCTCTGTGTAGGTGGAGGTTTCGCATAGACGCTTGAGCCGACAGCAAGCTCGGGATGTACTTTGGTCGGTGAGCTGTCATAGTAGCGTTTGCTCGCAGCTCGCTTCATGGTGAGCTCTTGAGTGACGACATCTAGGTTCACCGGTGAAGGCTTTATGAGGTGGTTCGGTGTTGGCAGTGTTGTCCTTGTACGACGACAGAGCATGCGCTGAGCAGGTGAATATGTGTGTCCCTGAGGTGGTGTGTTCCTGTAATTGAGCATTGCGGTCTGGAAGTCAGCGGACTTCTTCAGTGTTGCTTTGGCCACTTTGACAGCAGCTTCTGCTCTGCCATTGCCTTTAGGGTGATAGGGTGAGGAGGTTGTGTGTTTGAATCCATAGTGTGTGGCAAAGTTCTCATATTCTTTGCTTGTAAATTGTGAGCCATTGTCAGTGTGGCAGATTTGTGGTATGCCAAACCGCGCAAAGTGGGCCTTGGTCTTGTTTATTACTGTGACAGAGAGGGTGTCCTGGAGTTCATCTACTTCTATCCAGTCCGAGAAATGGCAGACAGTAACCAGGTAGTCCTTCTGCTCATGGGTAAAAATATCTTGGCTCACAATTTGCCACGGCTGCGTTGGAATTGGTAACGATTTCATGGGTTCCTTTGTAAGAGTTCTACTGTACTGGGCACAGACACTGCAGGTGTCACACATGTTTGAAATGGCTTTCCTCATGCCTGGCCAGAATAAGACTTCGCGGGCCATGCGAATGTTCGACTCTGCTCCGAAGTGGTTTGCATGTATTTTTCCAAGCATTGTTGAGTGCATGGACTGTGGAACTAGGACTTGCTGGCCTTTGTAAATGATCCCATTGTGTATGCTTAGTTCCTCTCTGAAGGTCCAGAATGGGCGGAGGTTGGTGGCCAGGTGTTGTTTGTCGTCAGGCCAGCCAGAGGTGATAGTTTGTTGTAGATCAGTCAGGGTTTGATCCTTCTTGGTTTCTGATTTGAGGAGTTCTTCTGTGACATCCGTGAGTCTGGGGTTGTGGTCATTGTCGGAGTGTTCAAGTTCAAGGCGGAACACTTCAAACCCTGTTACTTTTGCGTGCACTGGGGTGGGTAGAGCAGCGCGAGATAGTGTGTCTGCTATATGAAGGCTTGTACCTTTCTTGTACTGTAGGCTGAACGTATATCTCTGAAGTCTCATTAGCATTCGCTGAAGACGTGCGGGTGACTTGTGAAGTGGTTTCTTGTAGATGGTTTCGAGGGGTTTGTGGTAGTAGTTACAGAAACCAGTAGTGTAGTCCACCCTGAAAGTACTAAATTGCCACATTTTTCCGAAAACCCCCGTCATTCAATTTTTAGTACCGAGTATTTTCAAACCCTGATTAAAACTGTGATATTGATTTCTATGATTTATATTGATTTTCATTTTAGAAAATTTTTTTTAAACGGAAATAAACAACTCTTACACATGAAAACATTTTGTAAGAGTTGTTTCTACTTAACTAAGTTAAAAAAAATTCTAAGAATTAAATAACTTAAATAACTTAAATAAATTCGTGAAATGTAATATTTGTTTGAAATGACTGAACTGTAAAAAATTATGACCTCGCTCGCTCGCCTTCGGCTCGCTCGCTCGGGGGGTTTTCGGAAAAATGTGGGGATTTAGTAATATCAGGATCAGCTACACTACTGGTTTCTGTAACTACTTGTTTCGTCCTTTAGATATAAGGTTTTTAGTATATTTGGTCAGTGAATTTTATTCACAGTGATTAACAAATTCTTGAAATACAAACACTTGCAGTTTGTTTTGACTATGGTTAAATATTTAATGATTTTATAACTACTATATTGTTTGTTCAATTTGAAAATGGAAGAAAAAAAAAATTTAAAAAATAAAAAAAAAATAAAATTTAAAAAAAAAAATATTTATATATAATAAAATGATCGCTACGTAAAACCAATCTGATTGTTCGCAATACAAAGCAATTCCTATCTCTTTATGGAGTTAAATATTTTGATAAAATATTATATGGTAAAATGTTTATAATTGATAATCACTTTTACAATATATATAGAAATTATCAAAGATTTTATGAAATAAGAAAGAAAGAAGTTGAAGATATAATTAAATCAAATAAGAAAATAAAAATGAAAGAATTAGTTTCAAAATTTAAAGAAAGTAGAAAAAGTATTGAATTAGATAAAAGAAAAAGAATATTATTGAAAAGATTAAGAAATGAAATGAAATATATGAAAAAATATTTAATGAAAAAAGAATATAAAAATAAAGTTGAATATGAATTTGTTAATAGAAATGTTTATATTGATGGTTTAGATGAAGATGATGAAACTGTAAATCCATTTATACTATATAAATGGAATTTCAGAATTCTTAATTATAAAAAGTTAGAAAATTTTATGTTTTCCAGTTATTTAAATTCCACTGAAATTAGACAAATTGTGAAGAGAGAAAAAAAATATAGAAAAATTAATACTAATGGAAAAGAAATGAAATTGGTTAATTATTTTTCAATGAGAAGAGATGAAATTGAATTATTTAACCAATTAAAAAAAATGATTGAAAGATTTAAAGAATATTTCAAAGAATATCATACAGAATATGATGAAGATATTATTGATAGTGATGAAGATGAAGATGAAGATGAATTTTATATTGATGTAGCTGCTGATTATATCTTTGGATTTTATTAGAAAAATTATAACTAATTTAAAAACATATCCCTTTTTTAGGGATTTTTTTTATGCCGAAATTTATAATTTTTAAAAAAAAAAAAATTAAAAAAAAATATTTATATATAATAAAATGCAACTAACAAGTTTCGAAAACATTTCTAAAGAAAATCTAATTTTTAACGAAGCCAAACAATATAAAGTCAAGAATTCCAAGATGAAATATCTTCGTATTAAAATCGAAACAACTTATCCTAATGGTAAACAAGGTCCTCTTATAATTGAAACACCTTTACTTTTTAGTTTTGGTGTTTCTGAAAGAAAGAATCAAGAATCACAAGAATTAGTTGGATATACAATTCCTGTTTGTTTATGGGAAAAAGAAAAAGATCCAACAGAAGAAGAAAAAAACTTTTTTAATGCAATAGAAAATATCCAACAACTTTGTTATAACCATCTTGAAGATACAATTGGTGTTGAAAATTCTCAAAATTTATCTCATTTTAAATTATAAAAAGAAAGAATATACTGATAAAAAAGGAAGAACTAAAACAATAAATGATGATAGTGTTTCACCAGTTTTATATGCAAAACTTATATATTCAGAAAAATCTAATAAAATTCTATCTTTATTCAAAACAAAAGGAAATAAAAATGTTGATCCATTTGAATACCTTAATCAATATTGTAAAGTAAAATTAGCTTTGATAATTGAGAGTATTTATATTTCCAAATTAGTAAAATCTATTCAAGTTAAAGTTCATGAAGTTTATGTTAGACCATTGAAACCAAGAGAATCATTATTAATGATAAAAGAAGAAAGTGATGAAGACAATGAAGAAGATGAAGAAGACGAAGAAGAAAGTTAATTCACAGGATTTGTTTTAAAATAATAAAAAAAATTATCAGCCCTCTTTTAAGGGCTTTTTTTTTTATGTCGCTTGAAACAATTTTTAATACTACAATAGTATTAAAAATCTTTCAAATCACTCAAAGGAATCCATGAATTAAACTTGTCAGGATATCCACTCCATTTAACTAAAGCTAACTTTTTCTTGGTGTCTCGTTTCAATACTTTCTCAATTCTATATATTTCTTGTTTTGCTTTTTGTAATTCTTTTTCATAAAAAGATCCTTTTACTTCTTCTCCTATTAAATCAACAATTTTATAGGTGATAGGTTTTGTATTTAATATTTCATTAACCACAAATATTTCCTCTGTCCAGTTTGGAGTATATCCTTTATCAAATACAGGTCTCTTATATTTTGATATACGAACGAAATCTCCAACCTTAAATTTTACTTTTCTAGGTTTCAAATAAATTAAATTTGAATATAAATTAGCATAAACTTTTTCTTCGTTTTCTTTTTTGCTAGCTTGAATTGGAGTCATTTTAATACTAGAATGTCCTGTTTTATTATAATCATTAACTAATTTATCAAGGATGTCCCAATAAACAGTATTGTTATTTACACTGAACATCTTAAACATTCTGGTTTTCATTGTTTTATTCCATCTCTCAACAATGCTTGATTTCTCTTCATTCTCTGTATGATATAATTTGATTTTATTCTTTTCAAGAAAATCCTTAAAATGTTTACTAATAAATTCAGAACCTTTATCTGTCCAAAGCATTTTTGGTTTACGTTTACTTTTTTTAAATATATCATCAAATGCTTTACTAACACTTTCAGTCTTTTTGTTTTTCAATGGCTCAATCCATCCATATTTACTAAAAATATCTATTACCATCAGTAAATAATTTATTCCTTTATTCCATTTACTAAACTTTTGCATTTCAACCAAATCTGCAGCCCAGATTTCATCAATACCATTTGATATTACAGTTCTCTTTAAAAAGTTTCTAGTGATTGGTTTATGTAATTCATCGGCTAATTGTTGAGTCCAATCACTATTATTACTCAACGCCGCTTTACGTTTTTTGTCTTCTTTGGTAAACCCAAACCAAGTTTTTGTTTAGCATTTATAATAAATCTCGCTGTTTGCCCCCATTTCGGTATTTCACCGTATGGAATCTGATCTAAAGATTTAACCATTTGTCTATCACATTCATTCTTATTTTTTCCCATATCATAACATATATCATGATAAGCAGAAATTTCATCCACTTTATTATAAGGTTTAACTTTCCATTCTAATACTTCACCTGTTTTAGGATCATATCTTAATTGATCATTCAAAGGGTTATACGGACCCATGTACTTATAATTTCCTGGAGTCCAACCACCTTTTGGTTTTGGTAATTTTCCAATGAGGCTATGAATATCTACACTACCTCCTTGAAAGTCTAAATCTTTTCTATTTGTTTTATATTTTAATTTTGGTCTTATTTTAGTACTTAGTTGATCCATCATATCTGAAGTTGTTTTTTGTAAAAATGGTTTTGCGTGGTCTAATGCATAATCTAAAGCTTTTTTTTGCATGTTTTTATTTCTCATTAATTCACTTGCTCCATATCGTCCCACTTCAACTGTTTTTTTACCTAACCAAGGTAAAGCATGAGTTAAACCTGTTAATGCTAATTCACCAAAGCCTTCTTGTGTTTGTGAAGAAGAAGGCTTTATTAGTTTCCCCGTTTCTTAACAAATCGTGTTTTTTTTATTCCACAAGAAGCACATTTACAGAAAAACATTAATCTTCCATTTTTTGTTGTTTTATATCCACTAGGTTCTACACAATCAGTTTGTTTTTTTTCTTTCACACAATAAGATTTCATTTTATATTAAGATTATATAAATATAAAATAAAAAATGGAAGAAAGTAGATCTGTATTTATAGAGAATGAAATAAAAAACTTGAATGAAATGATAGAATGTATATTAGATAATATTGATTATACTCATGTTAATGAAGATAAAAGAGTATTAAAGATAATTACTTTAGTTTTGAATATAAAGAGAAAACTTGGAATATTAAAAGGATTGATAAAGGGAAATATATATATTTGATTTTTTATAACAATGATTGTTATAAAAAAAAGATTATTCAAAGTATTTTTTAATAAATCTTTCATTAAACATAGTATCACTTAAACTGAATGGTTTTAGTATATCATAAAAATCTTTTTTCATTGACCATTGATGAAGAAAATAAAGACAATAATAACCACAAAGAACACTTTTAATATTTTGATATTGACTTGAGTTGTAAATTATTGGTTTACCATTACTTTTAAATTCTTCAGGATAACCCATTCCAAAACTATCAAAATACCATATAAATTTATTATCATGACTTTTCACACAACAAACCCAATGAGTTCCAACGTTTTCATATGAATCAAGATTTATTATACATGGACTATGATTTTTAGACATATTTTCATCTCTTGAATATATACCTTTGAAATTTGGAATTATTAAGTATTTTATCCATTTCATTAAATCAATATTACTTAATGGTTTGTTTATGAATTTTGGTTTTATAATATTGTTCCGAGAATTGGAATGCTGTTGAATGGACTGTCCTTCCCTAATAAAAGACCTTTTCCTTTTTTCGTAGTTTTTTTTGACTTTTTTTTTCCCATACCAAAAGTATTTTTTCCCCATTGACCTATAAAAGGTGGAGGAGGCTCATACATTCCTATTCTTGGTGCTCCTTTTCCTTTTGGTCTACCTACTCTTGGTGCTCCTTTTCCAGTAATTTTTTTAAAAGCCTCAATAGCAAGAGGTATACCAATACTAGCTAGTAATGTACCTAATAATCCACCAGATTGTTTTTTAGTTGGTTTTATCACTAATTTACCTCCAGATTGAAGAGCGTTTAATATGTCTTGTTTTTGTTTATTTGTAAGTAGATTTTTATTATCAATGAGTTTTTGAATTTTATCTTGTGGTATTAAAAACCCACCTATTTGACCATTACCACTTATCTTTTTAACAATTTGACTTGCTCCTTCACTTGCTAAACCAGCAAGAGCTGATAATCCAAGTGTTTTAGCTAAAGTTGGTGCAACAGCACGTGTTAATGGAATAATACTACTAAATAAACTTCCTCCCTGCCTCATTACTTTTCTAATTTGTGTTTTTGATATCTTGATGTCTGTTCCTTTTCCTAATGATTTAGCCTTTTTAATTTTGTTAATTTGATTAGTTGTTAATAGTAATTCATCATTTCCACTTGTTTGATTATTTTTTAATCTAAATGTTAAAGGAGTGTTTGTACTATATGCTTTTGCAAGCTTTTTTTTTTTGATTATCAGATAAATTTATTTTGTATGGATGATAAGTTGTCATTTGAATTTTATTATTAGATTATATAATTTTTACGTTTTATACAATTACTAATTCATTTCCAATTTTATCAATTTTCACCATTTCTTCATATAAAACTATAGCATGTACATTAAAGTCAGCAGTTGCATTTCTGCTTAAAGTATATCTGAATATTAATTGTTTAGGATCTCTAGTGATTTTTTCTGTTTGATATGTAAGATCAAAATATATCAATCCATATAGAGAATTATAATTAGCTAAATTAAGTTGTGTTCCTGTATTATAATCATTTTTCCTCATTGCGTATGACATGACATCATTGAATATTCTTACTTTACCTTCACTATCATATTCTGTTTCTGGATAAAATACTCCATTTCCATATTCCAATCTACAGTTTTGTAAGTGAGAATTAGCATCAGCTGCATTCAATTTGTAAGTATTCATAAGATAAGGATTATCTTCAGCTTGATCATCATTAGGTGGATTTGTTCTTTTCAAGTAAACAAAAATATGTTTAATATTATCAATACTGCTTGATATTTGAAAAAATCCTGATGATCGTGTAGGAGCTGATGATTTATACATTTCCCTTAAATATTTCCATTTTGTTTCTTTCATGAATGAAGTAACAAATTTAGATGCTAAAGAGTCTTTTGGTGTTAATTTTGGTACCCAAAGTAAAAATTTTGTAACAACAACTCTTCCATCAGCAGCAGCATTATCCTTATGAATTAATTCACTGTCATTTTGAAGCTCAATGTTAAATTGTAATTGCATAGGTACAAGCATCTTATCTTCAAGTTCTTCAAAGAAAGAAAAACGATTTAATGGTATAATAGTATTAATATTTTTAGAGCCTCCACCACCATTGTTTTGAACTGCTTGAGATTGTATTCGCCTAGCTTCAAACCCTGAATTAGTATTAGCTGTTGTACCATCAGTATCCAAATACCAGAAACTGTTTTTAGCTACTGATCTGCTATAATCATCAGAATATTCTAACAAATTTTTAACAAAAGTAACTTTATGTAAATTATTAGTATCATAAATTATTTTACCTGCAGATTTAAGCATGATATGATTAATTAAACTATGTGAACCATTTAAAACTGTAATTCTATCAGCTGCAGCATAACCAGCACCATCTGCTAATTTTTGTAACTCAAAATCTACTTCAAAATATGCGTTATACCAATCGTAAAATGCTGATCTATCATTAATTGTGAATTTATAACCAGTTTTAACTTGATGTTGAGTATTAGCTGGAATTCTAATCACATCATCTAATTGAAATCTTATCATTTCATTTCTTTGTAAATATTCACTTGATCTGAAAGCCATTTTTTATTTTATAAGATTATATAATTTTTTATTTTTTTATTTTTATTCCATTACCAGATATTAATCTATTTAATATCATGTCAGTATTTTCTTCTTGTTTTTTAACTGTTTTTGGTGTTGTTTGTCTTGTTTGTTTTGTTATTTTAGGAGAGTTTATTCTCATATTACCTAATTTTTTCATTATTAAATCACCAGATTTTTCAGAAATCTTTTTACCTAATCTTTCTCCAGTATGAGAAATCCCTGCTTCTAATGCTTTTTTAGCTATAGGTTTAGCAAATTTTTTGAAAACAGTTGTCATAACACTTCTCATTGGTTTTAAAATATTATCAACAACCAAACCATTACCTTTATGTTTATACATAAATCTACCTAATTTTGGATTATAAAAACGAGAAAATTCGTAAGATTTCATTTTTTTATTATTAGATTTATATTATTTTTTTCAACAATAATGAAAAAGATGTATCCGCCCCATTGAGGTCAATTAATCTTCTTTTTCCATCTGTAATGTAAATTCTTATACTATTAATAGTATTTTTATTTACTGGATTATAAGTAATTCTTTTTGGTTCAAGAGTAAAACTATATGATGGTCTTAAAACAGAAGTGGAAAAACTATAAATAATATCACTATCTTGACCATCTACAAGTGAATCATTAATTAAATCACAATGTATATTTAAAATATCTGTATCTTGACTTAAATTTGGAACTCTAGGACCTACATTTATTTTATCTTTTATAATTTTCTTATCAAATCCTAGTAATTCATAAAAATTACTTTGCGTAAAATCCAGTTGATAATTTTCTTTCAATCTTATTGTTACTCTAAAAGTTGTTTCATTGAAAATAATACTGATTGGAAATTCATCCTCTTTTCCAGATTCCTTTATAACAGTTTCTTGTTTAACATATACGTTGATGTCTTCATAATTCCAAACCCCACCTGGAAAACTAATATCATGAAATGTTCTACCATTATCAGAACTGTATTTGATTAATTGATTTTTATATCCAGCATTAATATTAAACCAAGTAAAACTCATATTAATAACTCGATTAAGACCAATAACATATTGTGAATTGTTGTCTAAAACAATTGGTTTACTAAATTTTGTTGTGAAATTTTCAGGTTTGTTGTTGTTTTCTGTTTTAACAGAATATGATGATAATACTATTTCTCTATCCATTTTATAATAATGATATATTATTGTTTAAAATAATTTTTATAAATCTTTTCATGTTGAGATTTATTTATTATTTTTGTTTTCAAAAGGACGTCTAAAATTGCAATTCCAATATTATACATTTCAATATTTGTATTACCAGCTAAAATAGTTCCTACAATTATTTCAAGTTTTTTAAGAAGTTCTTTAGGATCATTGTAAAATGATACATTTCCACCTTTTTTTATTTTAAGTCCTTCACCAGTTTTTTTTAATTTATCTCTTCTTAGCATAATTTTTTTACTATTTTTTTCTAGTGTATTTCTTATTTTTTTATAATTTTTTAAATGTTGAGAATCTTTCATTTTAGGATCTTTTTCCATTTTTTTTATTAAATTTGTCAATCTTCTTTTCTCTTTCCCTAACTCTTCTACTTTATCATTCCAAATTTTAACTAATTCTTCATATGGTATTTTGTCAATATTTTCTTCAATAATAGGTAAATCATATTTTTTAAATATTTCTTTTTCATTTAAAGCTTTTCTTTGTGTTTCTTCCAAATATTCACCAGGTGTATATTCTGGTGGAGAGTCTTCAGGTATTTGTTTTTCTTCTTCTGGTAAAACTTCTTCACCAAAATCTTCTGGTATATCATAATTTTCTTCATCAATTAAACCTTCTAAATCCATTTCTTCAAAAACTCGATCTGGATCATCATCTACTTCTGGATAATAATCAATATCTGTTTTTTCTTTACCAATCACTTTCTTTTTTGATACTTTGCTTTTTCTTGTTGGCACCAAATTACTAATATTTACTTCATCTAATTTTGATGTTATAGGTTTGAACATTTTTTCATAGCCTAATTGACTTGTTTCTTCGCCTAATTTTTTCTTTGTTATTCTATCATGAACAAAATTAATTTTATTTCCCAACTCAGATTTTTGTTTAGCAAGTTCTTTCCATTTCAATAAACTCATTTTTATTATTATGATTGTATTATTTTTTTAAATTATCTATATTTATAATAAAATGAAAATACCAAACTATGATCTAGATGATGACTTAATTTCTAATTTTAAGCAATTACATTCTTTCATGCCAAATCAAAATTTTAGAATGCTTATTTGTGGTCCTTCAGGTTCTGGAAAAACAAATGTTTTACTAGATATGATTCTTAGGTTATTATATTATGATAAAATATATTTAGATGCTAAAAATTTAGAACAACCAAAATATAAGTATTTATTAAGAAAATTTAAAAAATCAATTAATAAAGAAGCAGGTTATGAAGTTATAGAACCTAGTAATGATGAAATTTTACCAGTTACTGAATTATCAGATGATAACCAAAAAGTAATCATATTTGATGATTTTGTTTGTGAAAAGAATCAAAAACCACTGATTGATTATTTTATTAATGGAAGGCATAAAAATTGTAGTGTTATTTATCTTTCACAAAGTTATTACAAAACACCAAAAGATATACGACTAAATTGTTCTCATTTTTGTATTTATGAATTTCCAAGTAATAATGAAATTTCTATGATATGTCGTGAAAATAATGTTGATAAAAAGAAATATAGATTAGCTACAAAAGATCCTTATTCTTTTTTATATATTGATAAACCAAAGAAAGAAATATTTAAAAATTTTAATGATATTATATAAATTTAAAATAAAAAAAATGAGTTACTCAAATGGTTTATTATCAGAATCTAGTAATTATAAAACAACTCAAGGAAAACCAGGATTACAAGGTGTTGGTTTTAAATTAACTTCTTCAGGCGATTATGATATTCAAAACAAAAAATTAGTAAATGTGGATAATCCAGTAAATTTAAAGGATGCTATTAATTATGGTACTGCTAAAACACACTTTTTAAACTTAGATGGATCAACTCATATGACTGGTGATCTTGATTTAAGAGGAAATAAATTAATTCTTCCTGGTGAAATTAATATGAATAGAAAGTTAATTAAAAATTTGGAGACAGATCAAAATGATGATAAATCAGCTGTAAATATGATAACTTTGAAGAATTTTCATCCTGTTGTACCAAGTCATACTCATGATGTTATTAAAAACATAGATATGAAAGATAGTTTTAATGTTTTAAAAAGCAAACTTCAAAGTTATGATTATTTACAAACAAATCAAAATAATTTAATTTCTTATAATGATGCAAATAATATTTTCTTATCACGTTTAGAAGTTACACCTATGAATGTTGATATTGATATCAATAATCATAGAATATTTAATCTTTCAAAATTACCAACTTTTGATCATGAAGTAGCAAATAAAGAATATGTAGATACTAAATTAAGTAATCCTGCAAATATTGATCTAAATATGAATAATAAAAAGATTACAAATTTAGCAATTCCTACATATTATAAACATGCAGCTAATAAACAATATGTAGATCAAGAAACTGTAAAAATAAATAGTCAAATACATCAATTAGATCTTCATAAATTAACTAATCCTTCAAATATTGACCTTAATATGAATAATAAAAAGATTACTAATTTAGCAACTCCAGTTTCAAGTGAAAAAAATTCTGCAGTAAATGTTTCATATTTAGAAAAATATGTAAATGAATCTCATATCTCAGCATCCTCTCATCCAAAAGATGAATTCAGATATTTAATGGAAGATGTTAATGAAAGTTCATCAGAAAGTAATATTACTGTAACTGGATTTACTAATTTAGATAAAAGTCCACATATTTTTAACAAAAAAGTTTATGATATGCTTCTTGACATAAATTTTGATTATAAATATATTTCCAGATTAGGTTTTAATATGTATAAATTACCAGAAGGAGAATATACAATTTGCATTGAGTTTATTCCTGTCACAATGCAAAATGTTAGTGTTAATGTTGTTTCGACAAGTTTGAATATTACTCAACAATCAACAAAAATTTTTCAAGAACAAGGTTATACCAGATCTATTATTCATATACATAAATGGCAAATTTCTCCACCTGAATATATAATGGTTGATTTACATTGTGATGGATCAAAATCATCACCAATAGTAAAAGCACCTGCTTATTTGATTATTTATGGTGTAAAAAATTATGTTAATGATGTCGAGTCAAGTGTTTATGATTCTCCTTTTATTTTTGAAAATCAGAAAATGGTGATGGAAACAGATATTGATATGAATAATCATAATATTAGTATTAAATATCCATCAAAAAATGATCAACCTGTTAGTTTAGCTTTTTTGAAATCATTGAAATATAATTTTAACATTCTATTTAATTTTAATAAAACAAAAAATAATAGTCAATGTTATTATAATAATATTTCAACATCTTTTCATAATATAAAAAATTCTTTATTGGAAGAAATATTTTTACGTTATAATTATTCTAATAATGGAAATGATTATTTATTAAAATTAGAACTTTATTATTTTACAAAAGGAAGAAAAATAAAAAAAGAATTAAGAACAAATAATACTACTTCTGTTATTTTTAATTTTAAAAATATAAATTTCATATTACTGGAAAATACAGACTTATTTATAAATGTTTATAATAATTTAGGAAATTTAACAAATTTAACTGAAATTTCATTACAGCTAAATTTCAGTAGAAAAATAATAAATTAAAATATTTATATAATAAAATGTCAATCAAAAGAATAAAATCATTAAGAAATAAAAAAGAACCAAAAGATATATTCGAATTCAATCATATTTCTTCAACTTTAGATCTTGAGAAAATTCAACAAATAAAAGATTTATACTCTTTTTATCATAAAAAAACATGGATATATAAAAACAGTCAAAGTAAATACAAAAAAATAAATTATATTATGAATATTTCATCTGTGTTACTAGCTTCAGTTGGTGTAATCACAGGTGGAATAACCTTAAACCCTATTATTTTAAGTGTTTTAACTGGAGCTGGAATAATATTAAAAACATATCATGAAATGAAAAATTACAAAGGTAAATTAGATATGGTTAAATTTGGATTTACAACTTATGAAAAAGTGTTGACTAATTTACGAACAGCAATGAGAGGTGGTGAATTCGATTATCAGAAATTCATATCTGATATGAAACTTTTGGATCAAGAAATGATTGAATTAGCACCCTCTTCATCGAAGATTGAAAAGAAATACAATAAAAAGTATAAGACGTAAGAAATTTTAATACTTTTTTAGTATTAAAATTATGTTATTTCAATTTCTTTTTTAACTAATTCCCACCATTCTTCATAAAAAACTTTTGTTGGTTCTGAAAGTTTTAGTGGTAGTAATTCATCAACATTATTATAACCAAGAATTATTAAAATATTTTTTATAATAAAAGTGATATTAATAATTCTCTTTCTTTCAAATTGTGTATTTACTTTCTTTATTAAATTTGCATTATCAATTTTATAAAGTATTTCATTAATCTTAGAAATATCATCATTTTTTATATCAAAAGTTTTTTGTATTTCATTGATCTTTTTCTTAAAAAAATACTTTCTTTGGTATACTGATTTTTTTCTATAACAACATCTTTCCCAATCAGATATATTAACATCATAATTTAATATTCTTTGAATTTGAAGACCACAATCACAACAAACTTCAGCATAATCAATAATTTCTTTATTCTCATGTTTGCATTTTTCATATATTGGTTTATTTCTTTTTTTTGATTTTACTTTTTTCATAAGATCTTAATATGGAAGAATATAATTTAATCTCTTCTTCTGTATACATTAATCTTTTATTTTTTATTTTTTTATTTTTTCTTTTTTTAAAAATTTTTCTTTTTTATACATTTTATATCTAAACTCTTCATCAAGATCTTCTATCCAAAATAATCTTCTTAAATATAAAATTAAAATTTCTTTTTTTGTAAATTCAATCATCTTTTATTAAAAAGAAATTTTTTTTTATTTTCTCAAAGCTAAAGTATTAATTTTATTTTCTCAAAGCTAAAGTATTAATTTTATTTTTACAAATCAGTCTTTTATCGTCATTTGCAGATAATGCTACTTTATTCATTTTCATCGAGTAAATTTGATGATCTTTACTTCTGATTATATTCATTGTTCTCATTTCTTCTTTTTCTGAGAATAAACATTTCTTGTAATCTTCAAATGTTATTTCCCTTTTGATAACATTCTTCTTAATTCCTTTACATTTCTTTACTAGGTTATCTTCGATGTCTTCAACTTTAAAAGAATAAAGCTTAGGTCTTGGACCAACAAAATGAGTAATTTGTTTTCCACAAGCTTCATCTTTAAACATACCTATTACTTTTTTATTAATTCCAATTTTAATTCCAGATTTATGATCTTCAGGATAATCACTTGTATCAAACTTTTTTTTGATATCTTTTCTTATATCATGATAAAAATCATCTGTATAAATTTCATACATTAATGAATCTGTATCTGTGAATAATAATTCAGCTTTATTTCCATACTTCTCTCTAATATAATTATAATGAAAATCATACATATGAAATTTTGACAAATCAAGAACAGCTTGACCCACATAAATCGGTTTATTAAAATATATTTCTGTCTTTTTCATATGAACTGCAATTAAATTAGAATCAAATATTGTTGAGCGGTCAAAATTAGGTTTTGATGATAATTTCTTTCCTTTTTCAGCATTATCAAGAAGTATTACATTTTGTCTTTTTCTAATATTTTCAATTGTTTTACCAAAAACTGAATTATTCATTAATTTGAAAAAGTCTTTCTCAAAGGAATTTTTTGATTGTTTTCTTAATTCTGTATTCTTTTCTATATAAGGTTTCATCCATTCAGATTGATAAAATGATATTCCTCTGTGTACTTTTTTAAGCCTAAGTCCTAATTCAAGACATTGTCTAAGATTTCTATAATGTATTACATAATTCTTTTTATTGTAAAAAGTTCCAACAAGTTTCTCAACGGAATCAAAATCTAACTTCTCTGTAGCAAGTAGATAATCATTATGTTCTTTCCATAATTTTTCTGGATATTCAAGATCTACTTCAAATATATAACCATGATTTGTAATTTTCTTTTCTAATATTTCAATTACATTTTCTTTTGTAAGATTTTTCATCCATTTAAAACCATGAGTTGGAAGTTTTTGAATCATTGACCAACCATAAAGATTATTAGCATCAAGATAAGTAATAAATTTTGATTCTTCATTTGGATTATAATTTTTCATATATTTATTATTTGTTTCTGAATATCTTTTTGATATATGAGTAATTCCACCTCTAATTCCTTTTTCAAACATCATTAACATATCATAATCATGCAATAATTGAAGTCTTTGTTTCGTTTCTTTAAGACAAGCATCCCAAGCTAATCCAGGTGATGTATAATAATGAGCTGGATCTAAATTATGTTTCAAGCATGTCTTACGAAAGTTTTCAAAGACATCAGCTAAAAGTAATACATCTGTTTTAAGATATAAATCATGATAATCTTTAATAGTTTTACAATTGAAAGAAGACCAAACCTTTATTGCATGATTATAATCCTCAACTGAAATATCTTCATCATTTAATTTAGAATAAAATTTTTCTTTAGGTGGTAATTTGCTTTCTTGAAATTTTTCTATTGAAGTAACATAATCATACGGATATACTCCTTTTCTTATTAATAATTCAATATTATTATATACTTTTTTTGTTGAGTGAAAATCATTTGGTTGTAAATTTTTAACAAGATTTGCTAAAGAAGTTTGCATAAATTTAAATGAATCAATAAAACGAATTTCAAAATTTAATGACACTATTTCATTTGTCTTTTTCGATTTGTATTCATCAACTTTAATTTTCTTTGAAAATGATATATATTTCTCTTCCGTTGTTGGAATACATGATAAATCTCCTTTCAATCTTGATAATTGTTTTATAAAAAGATGAGAATCATATCCTTGAAGATTATGAAATATAACTGGAAGTATTAAAGGTTTTCTACAATTAAGATTACAACTACTATGAGCAGTTCCTCTATATTCACCAGAGAAATGACAATGATCTCTAACTTTTCGGTCTTCTTTTTGAAATGGTTGTTCACAAATATGGCAAACAGATGAATTAATAAAATCTTGTCTATTAGAATTTGTAAATATCATTTTTTTTGGGGAGGTGTAAAAATTTTTATACAACGATTTAGTAATTGATTCTAACTTTTTCACAAATATTTTAGAAATATCTTCATCTTCTGTTTTCTTTGTGTAAATTAATGGATTTGGTTCTATTTGAATATCAATATTATCTAATGGTTTGATATAAATACAAAATCCACAAGGCTCATGTTTTTGATATTCCATTGTGAAAGAATTATTTGGATCTGGTTCACAGTTTTCCATTGGTTTTGTGAAACATTCAAAATCAGCATAAGCTACAAATGGTAAAGGTAATTTTTTATTATAATTTTTAAAGAATAGAAATGAGTTTTTAGCAGGCATTTTTACTGCAACTGTTTCATTATTAGAACAATAGCTAATATGTTTATCTAATAATTCCTCTTTTGTAAAATAAGATAAACATTTTTTACAATAATATTTTTTATAATTACTTTTACTAACTTGTGAATTAATAAATCTTGAAAAATTTTTAATAAGTGTATAATGTGATTTCCCATTTTCTTCATAAAGAAATAAATCTATTGAATTATTACAATCTTTATCATTCATTCTTAAAGGATAAAATTTATTATTTTCATTAATTGAAAATACATTTATTCCTGGAAGATCCGTATTTTGTTTTTCAAACTTTTTAATATCTGTTAATTTTACTGGAAAATCTATGCCTTTAAAATTAAGATCATTTTCATATTGTTTTAAATCTGATATCCTTTGAGGATGTCTATATTTAGGTTGATGTAGGTGTCTTAAAATACACCAGATGAAACATTTGTTATCTTTTCTATTTTCTAAGTTAATTATCGCTTTCTTTTTTGAAATAAAATCAGGAAGTTTAATATATGTTGATCCTTTCAAAGGTTTGTAATCTATAGTATGAATTTCTAATGATAAAACCTCTTTAAAATACCAACCTGAACCATTTCTTTGATAAATTAAAACTTTATTAAGAATTTCTTTAATTATTTTAAACAAAATCTCTTTAACATCTGTACTTTCAAGATTAATATGTGTTTCAGAATTAAAATAAGCTTTATCTCTAATATATATAGGTCTAATTTTATCTTTTTCAAACTCCACTTTTTCCATTAAACAAACTAATATAAATCTAACTTTAATATTTCTATGATTTCTAAGAAAATCTTTTAACTGTGAGACTTTTTCTTTTAAATAATCATTAGGAAAGATGTTTGGTTTTCCTTCAATAACATACTTCTCAGTAAAATTATCAAGAGCAGATTTTTCAAGTTTAATTCCAATTTGATATTCTCTCACTGCTTTTTCAATAGCTTTTCTTAAATATTTTGGAGTATCTTCTGGGATTTTTTTATTCTTTATACATTCAAGAAAATAATCATCAAATGTTTTAATTTTCTTAGATTTAGGTTTAGATTTAGGTTTTATTTTCTTTCTTAGTTTTGATTTAGGTTTCATTTTCTTTCTTTGTTTTGATTTAGCTTTATTTATATTTTTTCTTTGTTTTCTTATTCGCTCAATATCATCAATCAGTTTTTTTGTTTCTCTTGATTTTTTATATTCAGAATACTCTGTTTTCAATTTAGATTGTTCATCTTTTTTTATATTCTTTAATTCTTCGATTGAAAGATTAGTTAAATCTTTTGAAGACATTCTTTTATTTCATGTAAATATTTATTTTTTTTTTTAAATTTCAATTTTATTTTTTTTCGCTCCAACGTAATTTCAAAAATATTTACACTCCCTACAGACAAAAATTAATTAAATCCAGGCTTGTTTTTGTTTCTTGCTGTTTTTTATCTTTTTTACTCCTACCTGTGAATCTTTAATTTTAATGAGAAAAGACAAAAGATTGCATACCAAATCTCACTAGCAACGGAGAAAGCTGAAAATGGATTTCAAGTTTAGTTTTCAAGTTCTGCGTTGCTAGTGAGATTTGGTATGCAATCTTTTGTCTACAAAATCTAATTTTAGTATTTTGAGGGGAAAACCCGTCTGGAATATTTTCTTTCTTTTGTTAAGATAATTTTGGGTAAAATCCCATAAAGTTTACTTATAAAGTTTACTTAAAAAGTTTAGAGTAAAGTTTACTTAAAAAGTTTATAAGTGAACTGACGCTTCTGCATTCTCTTGAAAATTCTGTAAAATCATTAAATATTTAACCATAGTCAAAACAAACTGCAAGTGTTTGTATTTCAAGAATTTGTTAATCACTGTGAATAAAATTCACTGACCAAATATACTAAAAACCTTATATCTAAAGGACGAAACAAGTAGTTACAGAAACCAGTAGTGTAGCTGATCCTGATATTACTAAATCCCCACATTTTTCCGAAAACCCCCCGAGCGAGCGAGCCGAAGGCGAGCGAGCGAGGTCATAATTTTTTACAGTTCAGTCATTTCAAACAAATATTACATTTCACGAATTTATTTAAGTTATTTAAGTTATTTAATTCTTAGAATTTTTTTTAACTTAGTTAAGTAGAAACAACTCTTACAAAATGTTTTCATGTGTAAGAGTTGTTTATTTCCGTTTAAAAAAAAATTTTCTAAAATGAAAATCAATATAAATCATAGAAATCAATATCACAGTTTTATTCAGGGTTTGAAAATACTCGGTACTAAAAATTGAATGACGGGGGTTTTCGGAAAAATGTGGCAATTTAGTACTTTCAGGGTGGACTACACTACTGGTTTCTGTAACTACTTGTGGTCTGTGTGCACTGTGATGTCTGATTTGCCGAAGAGCCAATGATCAAATTTTCCAAACGTGTTGCAGATGGCAAGGCATTCCTTTTCAATTTGCGAGTAGCGCTGTTCTGTGCTGCTCAGGCTGTTTGAGGTAAAGGCGACTGGTTGGAGTTTACCCTCAGCATTTGGTTGAAGTAGCGCTCCCCCCAGGCCTTCTTCGCTGGCGTCTACTTGAAGTACCACAGGTTTCCCTAGATCATAGTATTGGAGGATTGGTGCAGTGGTGATCAATTGCTTTGCATCATTGAATGCTCTTTCTTGAACCTCTGTCCAGGAGAATGGGAGGTCTTTCTGTGTTAGGGCAGTGAGGGGTCTAATGACGGTACTCAGATTTGAGCAGTATGGGGATAGGTAGTTGGCCATTCCGAGGAAGCGTAGGAGTGCTGCCTTGTTTCTCGGTGTGGGCATAGTGGTTATCGCAGTGACTTTGTCAGGGTTAGCTTTCATCCCATTTGCTGTGATGATGTTACCCATAAACTTCACCTCTGTTAACTTGAACTGCAGTTTTGTGGGGTTTAGTTTAATGTTGTTTTGGAGGCAACGTTCCATTAGGGCTACAAAGCGACGGTCATGATCTTTCTCAGCTTCCGTGAAATCTGTTCCTTCTCCAAAGACCAAAATGTCGTCCGCTATACAGATTATGCCCTCTAGACCCTCTAGGGCAGAAATAAGTCGCATCTGAAATTCTTCAGGAGCACTTGAGATCCCGAAGGGAAGGCGTTGCCAGCGGTAGCGGCCATAAGAGGTGTGCATTGTGGTCATATGTGCATTGTGGTTCATCCAAGGGGATGTGGAGGAATCCATCACGTACATTAACAAGAGAAAAGCATTTTGCATGGGCTAGTTTATGAAGCTGCTCGTTGAGGGTTGGCATTTGGTAAATGGGAGGAAGGATGGCCTTGTTTACCGTCTGACTGGGGTCGATGCAGATTCGGACCTTTCTGGGAGTTTCTCTGATGACTTCATTTGAGCACCATGGAGTCGGTTCGTCAACCTTAGTTATGATGCCGGCTTTCTCGTATTTGTCTAGGGCACCTTTTCAGCTGCCCGTTTTGCCACTGGGATTCGGTGGATTGGCATTTGAACAGGCGTTACATCGTGTTTGGTTTCAAAATGCACAGGGCTTCCAAGGCAGCCGAGGCCTTCGAAGTTCGCAGCATATTCCATTAGAATGTGTTCTTTCTGAAGTGCACCTGCGGTAGGTAGTCGCCGTTTAGCAGGGATGTTGATCGGTTGAGATGGAGAAGGTAGTGGGTTGCAGGTACTTGGTCTGTTGTAGTGGAGTTGTTCGATATGGTTGCACTCCACTTGCTCTTGGGCTTGGGTGTCCTGTGCAGAGGGTAGGATGTCCTGTGTTTTGTTGCAGTTGGCGATTGTTACTGATGGAGATAGAGAGAAGACAGTGTCTGATTCTATTCTGACAAGTCCCAATCTTTCACTGTCACCCCCTGATAAGAAGACGGGCTTGTTGGCCATGATGTCATCTGGTAGGATTTGGAAGGTTTGGGTGTCATAGTGGTTGTTCCTTTGGCACAATAGCTCGACTTGGCCCAAAGGTCTCAATGGGCTAGTGTTCCCATATGGGTGTAGGAGATAAGGTGATTTTGACATTTGGATGTCTCGGCCCAGAGTGGTGAGGGTACTATGAGATAGAGTGTTGCACGAGGCCGCGGTGTCAATTTGGAGTGTAATTGGCTGGAAGTGTGAGCCGGTAGCGGACAGGGGTAGTTTTACAAAGTATTTCCTCTTCTTCTGTGGGGTTTCTAGAGAGTAACATTGCTCATGATAATAATCAGCATACACCATGTGGTCGGTGGGTTCGTCTTCACCGAATTGCAGGTGATGCACATCTTCCCGACGTCGACCGCTTCCCCTGTTAGTAGTATACAGAATGAGGCTTCTGCGTCCGGTGGATCATGTGGATCAAGCGGGTCCGCATATATTAAGCAATTTAAGCGGGAAAATGACATCATCGTGGTAAACAATATGGTTAGAAGGCTTGTTTAAGCTTGCCCAGTCAGTAAAGTATGACGTGATGGTTATAAATACGGTAGTTTTGTATGCGTGTTTGCTTTCTTCTAATGTTTTTGTGTTTTGTATTGTCAGCAAAATAATGGTATTATAGAATTGTATTATGAAAGCGGGTCCGTACAGATTAAAAAAGTTATAGGTTCATTGTCTCTTCTATCAACAACTTTGACATCCTAATAAATCTTTTCTAATTTTCTCTAGTAAGTGATTGGTTTAAAAGGGGTTTTTGATCGATTTCATGTAATAAGTTTAACGAGGGCCATTCGATTCCTAATTTGTGATGTGTTAATCTCAGTAGATGTATTGACTAAAATAAATATATGCGTATCTACCTTCTGTACATAACACCCATGGGAGCGCTCTGTTATGGTCCAAATGCAAATGTAGAACACTGTTTCAAGGTTTGTAGTTTAGATTACCGCATAACGAAAGAACACCCAGACAGTTATCATTTCAACTTGTATTTATTTGATATGTTCATCAACGTTCCAAAGGTAGTTAAATGGTAAGTCAACAAATCTAAAGTTCCGAGTGATATTTACATGCAGCTACACACACATTTTTTTTTCAAAGGAATCAACAAGCATTGATTTTATAATGTCCATACGCCAGTGTTTGGCGTCCATTACTTAGAATGTGTCGTTTGTCATCGTAAGGTGAAAGGCTTATCTTCGTCAAAGTTGCAGAATAGATCTGATGGTTCTCGCTCCTAATTTGATTCAAAAGAAGGAAAAAGTGGGTTTAACGAGTCAAAAATGGATACATTTTTGGAGCAAAACATGGAAACGAGGCAAAGTGCAGCGGAGCGAAAAAAAAAAAAAAGTCAAAACTGCCGTTCCACTTGATCGCGTGTATAAGTTATATTCGAGGGATTAACGGCACGTAAATTAGGTTGCATCAAAACACCATTTTTTTTTCTTTGTTCATATATTTTTATAGCGCGAATTCAAGAGCAACTTAGACCAACCCCTGGAGTAGCTTATTGTAACTCAGAGCAACTCAGAACATTTGAGTAAGAAACTCAGAGCACTTGAGCGAGCAACTCAGACCATACAACTTAGACCAACCCCCTGGAGTAGCTCATTGTAGCTCAGAGCAACACAGAACATTTGAGTAAGAAACTCAGAGCACTTGGGCGAGCAAGTCAGACCATTTGAATGAGCAACTTAGAGCAACTCGGAGCAACTCGGAGCAACTGAGAGCAACTCGGAGCAACTCGGAGCAACTCAGATGATACAGGGTTGATAACAGATGAGACTTACTCTTTTAAGAGTAATCTAAAAAAACAACACTCTTGTTCACGAGGTGTGTTTCACGCGCGGAGGAGGAAGAAAATAATTGAATTGAGGAGGAGGAGGAGGAGGAGGCGGTGGTGGTGGTGTATTGTTTCCTTCTCCTCCTCCTCCTCCTCAATTCAATTATTTTCTTCCTCCTCCGCGCGTGAAACACACCTCGTGTACTCCACGCAAGGTGTTAGGGTAAAAACATATGCCAGATAAAGTGCACTTTTGGCCCTTTTGTCCATTTTGGCCCTCAAAATAAACATAAATTTCACGTTGCAAACAGTTTTTGTTTAGTTGGAATAACAAGAACGAACAATGGAACAGATCCTTGTCGATCTGTTTAGTCAGTTTGAGCAGAGGTCAAGGAACAAGAGTGTTTTTTTTAGATTTTTAGATTACTCTTAAAAGAGTAAGTCTCATCTGTTATCAACCCTGTATCATCTGAGTTGCTCCGAGTTGCTCTAGTTGCTCTAAGTTGCTCCGAGTTGCTCCGAGTTGCTCTAAGTTGCTCCGAGTTGCTCCGAGTTGCTCCGAGTTGCTCTAAGTTGCTCATTCAAATGGTCTGACTTGCTCGCTCAAGTGCTCTGAGTTTCTTACTCAAATGTTCTGAGTTGCTCTGAGTTACAATTAGCTACTCCAGGGGGTTGGTCTAAGTTGTATGGTCTGAGTTGCTCGCTCAAGTGCTCTGAGTTTCTTACTCAAATGTTCTGAGTTGCTCTGAGTTACAATAAGCTACTCCAGGGGTTGGTCTAAGTTGCTCTTGAATTCGCGCTATAAAAATATATGAACAAAGAAAAAAAAATGGTGTTTTTATGCAACATAATTTACGTGCCGTTAATCCCTCGAATATAACTTATACACGCGATCAAGTGGAACGGCAGTTTTTACTTCTTATTTTTTTTTCGCACCGCTGCACTTTGCCTCGTTTCCATGTTTTGCTCCAAAAATGTATCCATTTTTGACTCGTTAAACCCACTTTTTGCTTCTTTTGAATCAAATTAGGAGCGAGAACCATCAGATCTATTCTACAACTTTGACGAAGATAAGCCTTTCACCTTACGATGACAAACGACACATTCTAAGTAATGGACGCCAAACACTGGCGTATGGACATTATAAAATCAATGCTTGTTGATTCCTTTGAAAAAAAAAATGTGTGTGTAGCTGCATGTAAATATCACTCGGAACTTTAGATTTGTTGACTTACCATTTAACTATCTTTGGAACGTTGATGAACATATCAAATAAATACAAGTTGAAATGATAACTGTCTGGGTGTTCTTTCGTTATGCGGTAATCTAAACTACAAACCTTGAAACAGTGTTCTACATTTGCATTTGGACCATAACAGAGCGCTCCCATAGGTGTTATGTACAGAAGGTAGATACGCATATATTTATTTCAGTCAATACATCTACTGAGATTAACACATCACAAATTAGGAATCGAATGGCCCTCGTTAAACTTATTACATGAAATCGATCAAAAACCCCTTTTAAACCAATCACTTACTAGAGAAAATTAGAAAAGATTTATTAGGATGTCAAAGTTGTTGATAGAAGAGACAATGAACCTATAACTTTTTTAATCTGTACGGACCCGCTTTCATAATACAATTCTATAATACCATTATTTTGCTGACAATACAAAACACAAAAACATTAGAAGAAAGCAAACACGCATACAAAACTACCGTATTTATAACCATCACGTCATACTTTACTGACTGGGCAAGCTTAAACAAACCTTCTAACCCTATTGTTTACCACGATGATGTCATTTTCCCGCTTAAATTGCTTAATATATGCGGACCCGCTTGATCCACATGATCCACCGGACGCAGAAGCCTCATTCTGTATACTACTCCTGTTACTGGGTGTTTGGCTGGGGGTCCGGTTGTTGCGAGTGGGAGGAGGGTTTGAACCTCCCTGTCGTTGTGGTTGTTGGCTATTTGCCAGGCACACATTGGCAAAGTGGTCATTAATACCACACTTTGAGCATGTTTTGCCCCTTGCTGGGCATTGTCTCCATGGGTGAGGTCCCTGTTTGTCTCCACACCAGTGACATGTTCCAGGCTCTCTACGTAGCTTCATTTCTTTATGTTTCACCCAGTGGACTTCTACGGTTGATTTTGAGGAATCTGCTATCAGCTTGTTTGCGGTGTAGGCAGACTCTAAGGCCTTGGCTTCGGTCACCACATCGGCCATGCTCTTAGGTGTGTTGTCAGGCTTGAGATGTGTTTTGAGCAACTCGGCGCGCATGGCGGCGTTGTTGAGGCCAAATATAAATTTATCGCGGTACATTTCGTCACTGAGTGTTCCATAAGAGCACAGGCTGTCAGCTTGCCTAATTCGGACTTCCCATGCTTGTACCGATTCGGTCAGTGTTTGGTTAAGGCCCCAAAACTTAAATCTGTCGGCCAGAAATGAACTGCCGGTCGATCCTGTATAGTGGAGGCGAAGTTTCTCCATCCAAATCCAAGGTTTGACTCTGTCATCAATCGTGATCTGAGGTTCTATCGTGTATCATATTACCTGAAGGGCTTCGTCTGGCATGGCCGACCGAAGTGCGGCGATTTCGAGCTGTGGTTTCTTGTAATAATCGCCTGGCGCTGTCTCTGGGTCTTTTTCCAGGTTACGTTAGCTCGCTTGAACGCAGTAGTCATTGAACCTGACTTCGAAGTTCTTAAAATTTTCGGAAATGTTTCCCGTTAGGTTGAGTTCTGGGCGCTTGAGATTCGTCGCCATGAGTTCGTGTATCCAACGTAACGTTGCGTGAAGAGGTTTCGTGATCGAAGTATTCGCTGGGGCGGTTCTAGAAAAGGTTCGCTCCGGTTCTGACACCAAGTCTGGCGCTGTGTATTACGAGAAGCAAGGAACAGACGAAGTATAAACAACAAGTGAAAACTGTATTTCTGCCATGTGCGATCTCTCTCTACATTCAATCTAGATCCCGGATCAGGACCGAGAGGAGTCTCGGGACTAGTTCCCAACAAGGGGTACCTTTTTGAGGCTGGAGGTATATGAAAGGGTCGGGATTTCACGAGTTGAAGTATGTGAAAGGGTAGGGATTTCACGAAAAAATAGGAAAGGAAAGCGAAAACACGAGTTGAAGCATAAAAAAGGTAGGGAAAACTGCCATTTAAGTATTATAAAAAGGGCCTTTGAAAATATATCAAACAGACGCACGTAAAGGCTATATGAAAGAGGTACCATTTTCAATGAAAGGTATATGAAAGGGGTACCTTTTCTGTCAAAAACGGTATATGAAAGGGTAAGGGTTTGGACCTCAGGGCGGAGCATCCCCGTACAAAACTTTGTTGAGTACCCCCCTCCCCCGGGCTTCATGCACGTCAGTTTAGGGTTTGATGATAGGGAGTGCACTGAGTATTGGGATAGTCTTGTATGTCGTTGACTGTTGGTGCACATTTGTAAAGTGGAACACGTGAAGACTTACGTGAAGTGCGGGTGCAAGGATTATATTTAAACATTGTAGAATTTGGAAAAGCTTAATTGTGGCCAGCGAAACTGCAAGGAAAACAGAGAATTCATGGCAGCGCATATTCTGTATTCAGGTTTCAAATTACCCTTTTGACATATGCAAATTCGGTGCACTTTTTCCTGACAACTACAACAAAATTTGTTTTCTGTCTTTTCTGCTACGTGCCTTTCCCCGCTGTATGACATCGATTATTATATTTAGTTTCATTCAAGATTTATCTTCACAATTGGTAAACATGAAGTTCAGAAAGAATTTTAAACATGAATTTTGCGTGACGCTGGCACTTGGGGCCCTTGTTTACATAAAGTGACCTATTTTGGTTTCGTTCGCTTTCTGACTGAAAACTCACTCCACTCGAAATTTTTCCATAGCCGTTCACAGCCAGCCGTTCGAAATTTTTGTTCTGTTTCGGCCGTTCACTGCAAGCCGTTCAAAATAATTGTTCAGGCGTTCAAATGAAATTCGATCTGTTGGCAGATCTCGTTGCCTAGCACGTGATCAAAATCTGCCGTGAAGAAATTGTTCTTTCTTGTTGCACCTTTCTCGATGTAGTGCGAAAGTTATTTTGTTATATCTAGAAGAACTAGTCGTTTGAAACCGTATTTTTGTAATGGACGATTTTATATAAGTGACGATTTGTCCGCCCGTTTTAGCGCACGAATGAGAAATTGTCATAAATCGGACCGTTCCATTCTAAAGAGTCTAAAAATGTACATGTACCTTTGAGAATTCATAACTCGAATAATATTCCATCGATTCAATTGAATTAAAGACTGAATAACGGCTAAAGAGTAAGCGATCAAGATATCAGAATTTATCTGCCACTAGAATTTAATTTTCGTCGGCGCGCATATCAAGAAAGCGTTGAAACTAGCCGAGACGCCAGCTGACCAGTATTCTTCTCCTCGTTACGCCTGACTGAGATTAACGCACGCGCATTAGAGCCCAATTGCAAATTCGTGCACTACCAAACTGCATTTTATAACTTGGGCTCTCCGCCCAAGTAACTAGATACAAATTTCCAGGAAATAATAAGCCTTCAATTTGGATGCATCAAATTTTCTGGTTGACATTTAATACACTGATTACTGAAACAAGTGGCTCATTTCACTGGGGCCGTAGTTTCGTCATAAAATAATTCTGGAAATCCCGTGAAAAAAAGCTAGCCTGCATTTTAACACCTAAATGGGGTTTTGGTCCAAGAGGGCCCGTTTCTCGAAAGTCCCGATAACTTTTCGGGCCCGGAACTATATTAAAATCAGAATGTATAAAATGGTGATGCATTTTTTAGCCCACAAACCAGCTCGACCTGTTTCGTCGATTTAGAATTTTATTGCTTAGCTTTCAAAACCAACAAAATTTTAATCTTTAATGAATACATTGCGCACGTAAGATAGCTGTCGGGACTTTCGAGGAACGGGACCCAGTTCGTGATCTCGGTATTTTTTTGGTGGCGGGGAGGGGGGGGGGGGGGGGTAGGGGGCGGGCCGGAGGATTTCAAAAACATATCTGCAAGCGGTTATTTGTGCGAGTTTACTTCCACTGTTTTGTTGCTTTCAGTATTTCATATCATTTAGGTAATTTTCAAAATAGCTCATGCACGCAATGCGTGCCTATGTTTTGATCAGCGAAATCATTATGCGAATAATCTTTCCGGATAAGATTGGCATTCTATTACACAGGAAAAGTCGGTAATTTTAGAAAGCATAATAAAAATAGGTTGCTGAATTGAATTGTTTTGTGATGTTTATTATATTTTCGCAGACGCTAGCCGGTTCGCGCCGCAATTAATTAGGATACAATAAATCGCCAAGACTTCCAGAAGCAGAAAATCACTGAATTCTGATACGTGTAGGGTTGGACTCTTTTAATCAAAGAAAAGACATTTTCATTCAAGGAAATATGAGTTTCATTCAAAAGTTTCGACCTTTTATAGAAAATATATTTTGGATTCAGTGGTCATATAAAAACAGCTTGCTATTAAATTACATCGCACATAAAATTTGCATAAAACAAAATTGTGTATTTGCGACAACATTTTGAAGGAAATGTAAACCCTGAAAAAAACTTATTGTAGATGGCAAAATCAAAGCTTTTTTTTAAAGAACCAGCTTTAAGTTATGGAAACATTCCATTTCGATTTGGTCTTAAAATCACGGAGAGATTTTAGTGAATGCATCACGCAACATTTATTTACAAAATGTTTGACCAATTCATAGCAATTATCACCAAAGATTTGAAAACTTTAAAAAAATCCCGGATCTCCTGAATGCAATTTCCTGTTTATTTAGGGCCTACAAAAAGTTAATGGCAATCTGGGCAGGAGGGGGTATCTGGGTTAAATATCAAGGTGCGAGGGTGGGTCTGCCTGGCCGGGAAATCCGGAATAACCCATTTCTGGAATAACCCATTTTACACCGGTTGCATGCCATTTAGTTACACAGGAAAACTAATTCTTTATATTGATTATCAATTTTCTTTTTACAGCATGTGGGCCACATGCAGTCCTCGACTGCCTATTTTTTTAAGTAGTCTTTTCAAATGTAACAAATAATTCACGCCTTGAAAATAAATAGACGAGTGTGGCTTTGATCGGGAATCAATAAATTAAATGTTAAAAGAGAGTACAGAAAAATTTGTAAATCAACGCGTCTTAGAGTCTCATGCTCATGAGTATAGGCTAAGTGTAGCCTCTTGTTTTGATTTAAGTCCAACAATTTCATCGCTCTTTTCTCAAGCGAAACAAAATCAGAAAAATGTTAGGTTTGTCTGTGGCAGTAACGAAGTACAAAGCAAAGACTCCGGTACCATGTTAATATGCTGAAATGTACTATATTTAGCCAACAGAGAAGAAGAATTTTCGTGCATGACATTCCATGGTCAACTGATTTCTATCGCTGTTCGTACATATTGAGATATTTAGCCGTACGATTTGAGAAACGGAAAAATAACCGAGCCAAAATCAAGACAAATAAATTATCTACACAATGTGAAAAATCTGAGACCATTTGGTGAACACAGCACTGCAGGATTGAATGGATTCGACGATGATGGCGTAAACTTCAAAAACAGCCACCGGACGTTTTTCAAGCTTGCGTGACACCTCGCGACATAGCCCCTTTAAGGCAATGTTTGATCATGTGACCAGGGCGTTGGTGATGTTAGACCCATGCAACAATTTATGGGAAAAAGAAAATGGATACAAAATGGTAACACGAATGGACTTTTGGGAGAATGAGAAATAGTCGTGGAAACAGGTGCAAAGACAAGTGTGTCCAAACTATTTCGAGTTATCCCAAACGTTTACAAGTGGAAAAACTGACAAATAGTTTCTTTATTTCTTCTATAAAATATATAAGCGTTCAAAATAATTTTCTTAGTTTCTCACTGAATTATGGTAAGTGGCTAATTCAAGTAATCAGAATGGGCATAGTCTCGCTTATTATATTATTCGTAAAAGGAGATTAAAAATATTTATGTAAAAACACACGTTTAAATACTTATTTACTAATGGGATGTGTTTCTTTTATCAGGAATCCGGTGATGTTCAATCACTGCAGGAACAGTTGGATCGTTTGCTGCTGCAGGTAGGGACTACATGTAGGCAACATTGTTTTTTACCACAGTTGAACTAGAGCTTCATTTCTACACAAAATCCTTGAAAGTCTTTACCTTTTTCCTACAAATAATATCTTTTCTAAGGCCGAGGGTAGCTTGTCAACCTTCGCTAAATGAAATTTCCCAAATCCTAAATGAAACAGCTAAACAGTCAGTAATTTATTATTGTTTGTTTCACATTGCAACAAAAATGGTTGAACTATATTTTAGACATTTTAGTGAAACATTTTTTGTGGCGAACAGTTTTTAATCATGTGGCGAGGGCTTTAGTGTTGTTAGACAATTGCTACAATTTATGGGAAAAAGAAATTTGGATACAAAATGTAACATGAGAATGAGAGTTTGTCGTGGAAACAGGTTCAAAAACAATTGAATGTTTTCAAAGCTATTTTGAGTTCTCCTAAACTTTTACTAGTGGAAAAACTGACAAATAGTTTCTTTATTTCTTTTTTGAAATATATAAGCGTTCAAAACAATTTTCTTGGTTTTTACTGAATTTTCGTAAATGGCTAATATTATATATGGCTTTCAAGCAACCAGAGAGGGCATAGAATCGCTTATTATAATATTTGTAAAAGGAAGTGAAAATAGTTATGTAAAAACGCACATGTTTAAATACTTATTTACTGATAGGATGTGTGTCTCTTTTTAGCAATGTTATGAACTTTGCTTATTCCAGGAATATATGGCTCGATGTGTACTGCAGCAGGTAGGGACCTCATGTAGACAATATTGTTTGTTACCACAGTTGAACTAGAGCTTCAGTTTTTACACAAAATGCTTGGAACCCTTCCTTTTTCCTACAAATGATATCTTTTCAAAGGAAGGGTAGCTTCTCAACCCTTGCTAATTAGCAAATTTCCACCGGTTTTCCGTGGTGTGGACTCTTATTTACCACGATTTATTTCATCACATGGTCAAAATGTTGTGGACTCACCACGGACAACCGGTAGAAATCTGTTTTTTACCACAATATTTAGAAATTGTGTGATGTTAGTGTCAGCACCATTGTCTCAACTCTCATTTACCACCCGCATCAACCAATCAGATTGCGAGATTACAGGCAATTGTGGTAAAAATGACTTTTCCATGAATCTTTAATGAAACAGTTACGCGTAAACAGTCAATCTTAATAGTTTGTTTCACATTGTAAAAAAAATGGTTGAACTATATTTATGACATTTTAGTGTAACATATTTTGTGGCAAACAGTGTTTGGCCAGGGCTTTAGTGTTGTTAATCAATAAAATAAACCTAAAATGAAATAAAAAATTTATTGCCACAATTTATGGGAAAAAGAAAATGGATACAAAATGGTAAAATGAATGGAAGTTTGGAAAAATGAGAAATAGTCATGGAAACAGGTTCAAAGACGAGTGTTTCCAAATCTATTTTGAGTTCTCCCAAACTTTTACAAGTGAAAACACTGACAAATAGTTTCTTCATTTCTTTTACGAAATATCTAAGCCTTCAAAGCAGTTTTCTTAGTTTTTCACGGAATTATGGTAAATAGGAGCAGGCATAGTAACGCCCATTATATTATACGTAAAACGAAATGAAAAATATTTATATAAAACACACATGTTTATATATGTTATTTACCGGCCGGGAGGTCCGTATAGGAAAAAACTGTGCCAGAGGTCTCGAGTACGGCCCGAGGCCGCAGGCCGAGGGCCGTACTCGAGACCGAGGGCACAGTTTTTTCCTATACGGACCGACCAAGGCCGGTAAATAACTTATTTATTTTTTTCCTACTTCAATTCTGCGATTTGCCGAGAAAATCTTGATATACTTGTACAGCTTTTCAAGAAATGTCTTTAAGCGCCGCGTAAAGCAAAACTGACACAACGCGTGCAAAAAGTAACTCGGTAATCTTCACAACTTTTTCATTCAGAAACCGAAAAAAACTTACTTTGCAAAGTGAACTGATTTCTATCAGTTTATTTCTCTCGGTAGAATAAACGGCGTTGTGTTTGCCTGCGGTGAGGTTAGAGAAATGTTCTTGCCTACAGCGAAGCCGTGGAAAGCTGAAGATTAACTTTAAAAACTTTTCAAATTTTTCTACAAATGGAAAGTCGAGCGCATTCATAGCATTGCGAAACCTGAGCTATTCCTATTTAAAAATCATATCTTCTTGAATGAAAACTTACAGAATTTAGATAAAAGAAGGCAAAAACTGTGGGATATAAGCATACTAACCGAGCAGTGTAGTTAAAGTACGAATTATCTCGTAAAATCGCGAAAATGCGTATAAATTAACTGAAAACAACCCGTACAAAACTAGAATGACAAATTTAGGCAACACTTTTCAATGAAATTTCACAGAATCTCGATTAGAAGAAAAAGAAAAACGGAAAAATAAGAACACTTAAATCAAATACAGTCAAAACCTTTGTAAACAAGCGCTAAATTGTCTTATTACAGTAAAATTTTTAAGCCACAAATGTCGCTTTGCAAAAAAACAACAACAAACGCCGAACAAACTATAAAATCAACAAATCATAAAATCCAAACTTGTACTCGCCTTTTCGAGGAATAACATTGGCCTTTAATTTTACGGCCGATTTTTCTATCCACTTAGTTTAATCTCTCTTTCTTCATTGAGTCTTTTTGATACCTCGTTGTAAGATCTTTAGCGTGTTTTCGGATCTTGGTCAGCCGATGTCAGCCATGCATGGTGAAACTTTGCTGGTTTTCTTCATTGTTTTCTTCATTTATGTCGTTAAATATTTCATCTTGCTAATAAAATTTGCTTTCGCTTTGGTAGCTTTCGTCTGGGTCCATATTTGACGAGAAAATTCAATAATACCAGGGCTCACAAGCTTAAAACAACGGAGTCACAAATTATCGTGATTATGCAACTACGCTACCCGGGCGGAATCGTTGAGTGAGCGGGCAAGATCGTAAATTTCCGCCCGCTCCCGGAACCAATCATATTGCAGGATTCGCAGAATTCCGCCCGCTCGCGCTCTGAGAAAAAAATAAAAATACTTATTTACTGGGATGTGTTTCTTTTTTTAGCAATCCAATGAACGTCAATCACTCCAGGAACTGTTGCATCTTATGCGGCAGGTAGGGACTTCATGTAGACAACATTGTATGTTCCCACAGTTGAACCAGAGCTTCATTTCTACAGAAAATCCTTGCAACTGTTTACCTTTTTCCTACAAATTATATATTTTCTAAGGAAGGGTAGATTGTCAACGTTTGCTAAATGACATTTTCATGAATCTTTTTTTTTTGTCATTTTTTTTTTTGTCATTTAAAAATGAAACAGCTAAACAGTGAATAATTGTTTGTTTCACATTGCAACAAAAATGGTTGAACTATATTTATGACATTTGTGTAACATTTATTGTGGCGAAGAATGTTTGATCATGTGGCCAGGGCTTTTATTTTTATGGGAAAATAGAAAAGATACAAAATGGTAACATGAATGGAAGTTTTGGAAATAGTCATGTAAACAGGCTCATTGAAAGACGATCGAGTATTTCCAAAGCAATTTTGAGTTCTTTTAAACTTTTACTAGAGGAAACACTGACAAATAGTTTCTTTCTTTCTTTTATGAAATATATTAAGCCTTCAAACCAATTTTCTTAGTTATTCACTTTAATTACGGTAAATGACTATACAGTCAAACCTCTATTAAGCGGTCACCCTCGGGGAATAGCCAATTGACGGCTTAATAGAGATGACCACTTAAAAGAGGTCAAGTTTACAGTAAATAGGGTTTTCCGATTTAGCGGAAACGGAAAGACTTTTTCCGCCTTGCTAGCTCATTGACCCATGAAAATGCGTTGTTGGGTCAATTTGCACAATGCATTTCCAGTTAGGGGCCGACCATTTAACTTTTTTTTTTTGGGGGGGGGGATTTTGAAAAAAAATTTCCTGCAAGCGCTTGTCGGAAGAAAAAAATTGCATGCAGCACAAATGGAATAGAAAAAAAATTCTTGCAGTGCTGTAAGGAAGAAAAAAAATGTTACAAAGCTATTTTATTATTTAGACTGAGAGCTGTACAAAATCACCAGCGAAACTGTAACTATTCTTCTCTTGCTTCCTTTTAAACTCTGGATTTGGACCCATAGATATCCAGACAATTGATGCTGACCCAGGTGTGTCATCTCATGAGAGGCTGGTTCAAATTAGGATGGCCGAATATTTCCAAGTTTTCAATTTAGATTTACAGGCTCGCATTCATTATGCATCTAATGACTCAAGGTCACACATTGCTGAACAGGTGATGAGAAGCTTGAATGAAGCAACTGGTGACGGCCGTTCCATTCCTGTTCCAAAGGTGCCTCTATTTGGGGGCCTAAATCAAGATCAGGTCTTATCACTTACTCAAGATGAATTTAATGCCCTTGAATCCAAGCGCCAAGAGGAAATATCAAAGCTGTGAGCAGAGGAAGTAGAAAGGCGGTATAGAGGGAAGAGGTGCTTGGAAACCTCTATACATTCTCGGTGCCCAAGCTATTCTCAGTCTGCCAATTTCTTCTTCGACGATGTATTCATGAAGAAAGTACATGATTCCTCACAAGCTAAACAGAGGTCTTGTGTAGGTAGTGCCTGAAAAGGTGGATAACGACAGTAAAGAAAAGCACAAAGATGTGTGTGATGAGAATAGACCTTATAGAATAACTCAGGCCGGAATGATGTCAAAATGCAGGAAATGGCACTTGAGAGAACCTAAATTTGCAAAATTTCACGGGGGGGCATGCCCCCGGAACCCCCTAGAAACTCGCGCCTTCGGCGCTCGGAATAGCGCCTACGGCGCTAATAATTACTCCCTATTTTCCATCATATGGGGTTAGAATCTCTGTTACATTTGCTTGATGTGCATCACTTTATGATATGACAATATTATAATGACTTCATATGACATGAGTGTAAAGAATGACTAAATACAAAAGCATAGCAGTGGAAACCTAAGGCTTGTGGGATGTGGCTAAAAGTGTAATGCACAGAATACTGCACACTAAAGTGCACAATGTAAACTGTAGCCACAAATAGGGTACAAAGTCCACATAGGTAGCAAGTATTACCCCTTAGCTACCAAAAAAAAAAATATATTTATAAAAGGAACTGAACCCAAGCATTAGCAGCCATGGACAGCTGTTTCAGCCTAAGCCCTTGTTAGGCCTCATCAGCATGGCATAGCTGATACTAATGGCCTCAAGTATCCCACAATACATAAAGATAACAAGCAGTGAACATGTAGGGCTTGTGGGATATGACTAAAAGTGTGATACACAGAACACGAATGGTATTTGTACAGCAAAGAAGAAAGATTTTGTAAAGCTTACAAAATCTTAAGGCTCTATATCAGGACTATTGCTGCAATAGCCACAATGTAAATGTAAATCAATTTTTGGAAAACTTGGACTGACCCTTCTTCAGGAAAAAAATGCTGCAGAGAACTGAGAAGGGAAAAAAATATCCTGCAAAGCATTGAGAAGGGAAAAAAAATCCTGCACACCGGGTCTCTAGAAAAAAAATTCTGTGACGTGCTAGACAATCAGAAGTTGAACGCGTACAATTGTACTAAAGAGGAGAATTTATTATGTCCATACGCATATTCAGGTCTCCATTTTTGGAGACACTGAAAAGTTATATTACTCATGAAGTCTATGCACTTTTCAGAAAGGACAAAATCCTACATTGTTCATATACTTACGATAAAGCCTTCTAAAGAAACACAACTGTACGCCGGATCGAAATTTGCACAAGACTAACCTCATTGGCCAGAATCTCTGGACCAATAGAAAAACAGGCGCGCATTGTCGATCCGCTAAGCGATTTATAAACGGCTAAAACCTTTGAACGTTACCAATATCCATGAGATATACCTCTAGCAACTGACGAGATTCACGAGTAGAATCGAAACTGCAGTCTTGCTCTAGCTTAAACATCTACGCATGGAGAGAAGTTAGAATATACTAGCATCCGTGAGATTTACAAAACAGCAACCATGCTGTAGATTATCTGTTGGATGCCAAATCAAACGCTATTACAAAACAACGGAGGTTTATCCTAGCTCCACTGAGACACACTACTCAACTACATAACTAACTAAGGAGCTGAAAATTATTGCAAGAATTCATTATTCCATTGCAGTGGAATTGTAGACTACGGCTTTTTTAGACTTGGATCTAAGATGCCTAAATCCGTGATGGGACACACTTTCTTACAAGTCTCGCGCACCGCAGACTTTAGACACTACTGAAATCACGGCCTTAGAAATTTAACGATCCTTGCATTTTCAAAGCGATAACAAACTTTAGCCGATTAGTATTTATCTTGCTACAAAAGTGAGCACAAAGAAACCACAATGTATGCCAATAGAGCTAGCATCAAACAGGCATAAAGAAATATAATAATTCTAACGGCTCTATAAAGCATTAAATCTCCTATCAATTTGAGAGATAATCCGCCGAGATCAAAAGGTCAATATCAACAAAGAGAACAAATTCATAACTGATCTAAGGGCGCATTTCTCTCTTAAGTTTTACTGGGAAAGCTTTATGCTTTCTTTATACTTTTTAGCGAAGAGTAATACTAGTGTTTAGCCAGTCTTATTTTTACAGAGAGTCGCTTAAAGACGTGCTTGAAGACTTAAAACAGTACAATGGACACACAACAGGAGTCGTGTAGGTCTGTCAACCCCATTTATAACCAAAGATAACAAGCAGTGAAAATGTAGGACTTGTGGGATATGACTAAAAGTGTGATACACAGAACACGAATGGTATTTGTACAGCAAAGAAGAAAGATTTTGTAAAGCTTACAAAATCTTAAGGCTCCATATCAGGACTATTGCTGCAATAGCCACAATGTAAATGTAAATCAATTTTTGGAAAACTCGGACTGACCCTTCTTCAGGAAAAAAAATGCTGCAGAGAACTGAGAAGGGAAAAAAAATATCCTGCAAAGCATTGAGAAGGGAAAAAAAAATCCTGCTCACCGGGTTTCTAGAAAAAAAAATTCTTGCTGACCAGAAATCACCCACCCCCCCTCAAAAGTTAAATGGTCGGCCCCTTATTCATTGTCTATTTTTCTGTTGAGATGTTGGACAATAGAAAAGACTTTCTAAAACAAATACAATAGGTTGCTGCAATTTCAAAACAATTAAAAGCCCACAAACCTATCAAATGATCGATAATGCGTCACGTGCAGTGACTTTATATCTGATAAAAATATTACTATAGATTAGTATGTGGTGTTTTATTAGAATAAAGTCACTGCACGTGACGTATTAATATTAATTATCATTATAATATTCATTAATAATTCATAAGGTTTCTGTCCAATCTCTGCGCAGCATTAAGTTCACGTGAACATACTTGTATACCCGATAATAATCCCAAGTAGTTGAAAGCACGGGGAGGGTTTGAATAGTCAGCAGGGAAATGTTGGGGTTGATGAATTAATACAATAAATAATGACCTTAATTAGTATTCTGTATATATACAGAATACTAATAGATCTATTAGTATTCTGTATATACAGAATACTAATAGATCTATTAGTATTCTGTATAAACAGAATACTAATAGATTTTTCTGTATGAACGATGCAGAACAGCTCGCAATTAAAATCCACATTTAATTTTTTGACTGAACTGCTTTATTGTTACAAATGTATCTTACTTTACTTGTATTACGAGGAACAGTTTCTTTCAACCAAGATTCCTCCTCTTTAGGACTTTTTGGTTTCCTAAACGGACGAGCCATGCGTGTTACGACTCCTCTGGCTGAGCAGCTATACCGAAGTGAATATTCAAATTTGTCTCGATTTTTCGCCCACAAAACACTATTGTTTAAAAAAGAAAAAGTTATTCAGGAACAGAGTGTTACATAACCTTATCCACGTTGGTGTTGTTTAAAAAAACAAAAGCTTGATCATTAACAGTGTGTTACATAAGGTCACATAACCAAATCCACGTTGGTGTTGTTTAAAAAAGAAAAAGCTTGTTCATTAACAGTGTGTTACATAACCTTATCCACGTCGGTTTTCAGAAACAATAGAAAATGTTTGCATAACAATGGAGTGTAAAATATCATAAGTACTTTACAATATGAGTGGCGATGTTGTATCGGATTCACAATCTCTCGCCTTCGGCTCGAGATTGTAAATCCGATACAACATCGCCACTCATATTGTAAATAGTACAAATATCAACTGACACAACAAATGGTGACTGAATCTTTAATATTCTTTCAACAAGCTTTGAACTTCACATGTGCCGAATCTAATGCAAATGAGAAAACTCTGTTGTTCTTGCTCATTTACAAATATCAACTGACACAACAAATGGTGACTGAATCTTTAATATTCTTTCAACAAGCTTTGAACTTCACATGTGCCGAATCTAATGCAAATGAGAAAACTCTGTTGTTCTTGCTCATTTACATTAGATTTGGCACATGAGAAGGTCAAAGTTTGAACCGGTCCTAATTCGATTGCATTACACAGTGGATTTACTTTTGCGCCAAATTAACGTTTATGTCCCTTTTCAGTAGTCATTGAACGGCTTTCGCTATTCTCTCTACAAACATCTACAAGGAACGTAACTTAACAAAAGTGAAGCGACTATAATGTAACCAATATCCAAGTGTTGAATTTTTGCGTACGTACTGAAACCACGTTGGTTCATCGCAGAAAATTTGTATTCGTCATTCTCTGTCGCTAAACAGCAAAAATCATACACCACTTACTAAGCGAGTTGTCTTTAGAAGAGCTCTGTTTGACAGGTTCCCCTTTTCATCAGAATTTTTGGCTCTCAAAACGTTCGACAACAAGAAGCGATGTTGACTCCTTCAGTCAGAGCTCGTATGCATGAGACAAAAGCTGTTTTTTTCGTATGCTAATTTCTTTCTTACGCAACTGCAGGTTTGGGTGGTAATGGCCGTGTTTTCACGAGCGATTTTTCAAGTCGCTGAGCGAGTGACAGTCGGAAATCTCGTGAAAACAGTTGCTTGTCCAACTCGCTTAAAGTTAAGCGAGTCGGCGAACTACAATAGAATTCTCATTAAATTTAAGCCACCAAACCAGGTCGCTTAAGCTTGTCGGCAATTAAACAACAAAGAAGGGCATTGTATTGTCGTTCTTTTGTGTTCTAATTTTCTATTGTTTTAACAAAAGAAAATATATCGCGCATGGTATAAGAAAAATGAATAAAGTTCTGTCCGTGAAAACGCATAAATTTTTTAAGCTGCTTAACGCGGTCAGTAAACAAATTACCTACAGGAATGTTAAGCGAGAAAAACCGCCTCGTGAAAACACAGCCATATGACTAATGTTTTTAATTTCTTTTGTTTTTTGCACGAACTGCACGTGCTATGCTTCAACTTCCTGGCAATTTGCATACGGTGCACATTTGTATACGAACACACAATGCTACTTCCTAGCGTTCCTACATGTACTCTGAATTCCATTGTGCCATTCTAACAAAGGAGACTTGAATAATCACATCCCGGTAAGGCTGAGCCTGCACGTGAAAGATTATTATAGTATTTTTCATTGTTTCTGAAGTGGGCGATTGCAAAACCGCGTACTTATAGACAAGTATCCCTCTTTAAAATACTGATCACCACCTTTCAGTGTCAAAGAAACGCGCATGGACCACGTTACAAAGTCGTTAGGAACGGTCGCCTCGCATTTTTAATGATTTTTTTGTTCTCATGCGACTGTCTTTTCGACTCCGACGGAGTTGATTTAACCTTCATAACTTTTTTTGGGTTTACCTCGGTGTAAGAACCTGTGACTTTTTCCTTTGTTTTTTACCTTTGTAGAAGCACATTCCCAGTTGACTCCATTGTTTTAGGCCTTTTGTTTTCTTTGTTTTACGTCACTCGTGAGTTTCACAGGTTCTTACACCGAGGATGAGCCCTTTTTTTTCTACGTCTACCTTGATTATCTTACCCCGTGAGAACATTGTCAAGTAGCAGACCACAGTTAGAGAACACCTCAGTAGCGCTCTCTCGAGAAAACAAGGCATCAGTTCCTAAACCGAAAACTTATCCAGATTAAAATTATTTTTTCCACAGTTAAAAAACTTTCGAAATACCGACCGAGTATAGGACAGAAGTCTGCATCCCTGCAAAGCTCTGACTGCAACAACTTCTCGATCAGTATCTTCAGAGGAATTGAGATACTTAAGCCGTGAAACCGGGAATGGAAACAATACTACAAACTCATGATACAATTTAAAATTGCCTACAGCCTAAAATGTCGAAAATGGAGTCAACATACAGCTGTGCAAATGAATTTA
Source organism: Cladopsammia gracilis (assembly GCA_022457155.1). Classification (NCBI taxonomy): domain Eukaryota; kingdom Metazoa; phylum Cnidaria; class Anthozoa; order Scleractinia; family Dendrophylliidae; genus Cladopsammia; species Cladopsammia gracilis. The sequence continues at coordinate 710,132 of JAJGOT010000318.1, forward strand.
TACCCGAGACTATATTAACTTTGTAAATGGTTTGAACCCAGGAGTATCAGTAGTCTGTTGTTTGTGATCGTCCGGGTGAGTGTAGTTCTGAAAAGAACTGTTGTTGTTGACAATGACTGACGTTTCGACAACCTGAGCGGAAGTCATCTTCAGAGTCATGTGAATTGTGAATGGTCAGTTGATGTTATATACGTCTGGTTATAACTGTCATTGGTCAGTTTAGCCGTGATGTTATTGGCTGTAGAGACTCAAGTCAGTGATAGGTGCGTTTCGATCCGTGTATTGTTAGTGTAATTTCTGTAGTCGTATTGTTAGTCAAATTTGTCAGTGAGTTCAGTCTATTGTTCGTCTGTTTTGTTTACTAACTTAGAACAGACACCACTGAACAGATGCCAACAGCTACCTGCGGCTTACAAACGACTTGTCAACAAAACAGACGAACAATAGACTGAACTCACTGACAAATTTGACTAACAATACGACTACAGAAATTACACTAACAATACACGGATCGAAACGCACCTATCACTGACTTGAGTCTCTACAGCCAATAACATCACGGCTAAACTGACCAATGACAGTTATAACCAGACGTATATAACATCAACTAACCATTCACAATTCACATGACTCTGAAGATGACTTCCGCTCAGGTTGTCGAAACGTCAGTCATTGTCAACAACAACAGTTCTTTTCAGAACTACACTCACCCGGACGATCACAAACAACAGACTACTATATTAACTGTCAAGCAAAACAAAAACGGTACGTTTTCGAAATTCAGAAGACGTACCAGTACGTTTAGCAGTGCTCGGTTAATCCTCGTGTGCTTGGCCTTGTTTACAAAAAGGTAAACTAAGGTCACTCTAGCTGTCGAGAAAAAGCTACGCCGGGTTTACAGGTCTTTACAGGCAAATTCACCGCCAGAAACAACTTCATGAATCACGCTTTAGTGAATGTACCGACACCTATAGAACGAATTGAATGCCATTGTGATAATGTAATGGATAATTGAATCATTTATATATCCGGAAAAATCCTTCCGTTTCCGCGTTATTTCCGCTAAATCGGAAAACCCTAATATGGGGAGCGATTTAATTCCGGGGATTTGTTAAGGTGACCGCTTAATAGATGGCCGCTTAATAGAGGTTTGACCGTAATTGTATATGGCTTTCAAGCAATCAGAGCGGGCATAGTAATACTTATTATATTATTTGTAAAAGGAGATGAAAAATATTTATGTAAAGACACACATGATTGATACTTATTTTCTGATGGGATGTGTTTCCTTTTTCAGCATTCCGATGAACCTCAATCACTCCAGGAACGATTGGATGTTTTTCGGGAGGTAGGGACTTCATGTATAAAAAGACATTATTGTATGTTCCCACAGTTGAACTAGAGCTTCATTTCTACACAAAATCCTTAGAAGTCTTAACTTTTCCCTACAAATGATATCTTTTCTAAGGAAGGATAGCTTGTCAACCTTTGCTATAAGACATTTCCATGAATCTTAAATAAAACAGCTAAACAGTCAATTATTGTTTGTTTCACAGGGCAACAAAAATGGTTGGAGTATATTTATGACATTTAAGTGTAACATTTTTTGAGGCAATCAATGTTTGATCGTGTGGTCAGGGCTTTAGTGTTGTTAGACAATTGCTACATTTTATGGGGAAAGAAAACGGATACAAAATGGTAACACGAGTGGAAGTTTGGGAGAATAAGAAATAGTCGTGGAAACAGGTTCAAAGACGAGTGTTTTCAAATCTATTTCGAGTTCTCCCAAACTCTTACAAGTGGAAACACTGACAAATAGTTTGTTTATTTCTTTTATGAAATATCTAAATCTTCAAAACAGTTTTCTTAGTTTTTCACGGAAGTTTGGTAAATAGGAGCAGGCATAGTATCGCCTATTATATTATACTTAAAAGGAGATAATATTTATGTAAAAACTAGCGGAAACACTGACAAATAGTTCCTTTATTACTTTTATGAAATAGTTAAACGTTGAAATCAATTTTCTTAGTTTTTAGGTCTTCAAGCAATCAGAGCGGACATAGTATTGCTTATTATATTATTTGTAAAAGGAGATGAAAAATATTTTTGTAAAAACACACGTTTAATTATCAATTATTGGATGAGGTTGAGCATGATAGCGATAATTATCAAGGCCAAAGTTTGTGTTATGCATATTCACTTTTTATTATGCATATTTCTGAGCTGCACTTGTAAAGACAAGAGCGCGCACAAAATAGTGATCAATTCACAGCAGACAAACTATTGTCTGTTGGTATGACGTCACTTCTACATATATAAAATTCATTGTCTGTAGGTATGACGTAACAGAAACAGCAAGCAATAATTAGCTGCGTGCTTATAGCCAATCCAAATCGAGCTAGTGACACCAATGTATAATAATACTTATTTACTGATGGGATGTGTTTCTTTTTTTAGTTATCCCGCGGTGCATTTGCTACATCTCTGGAAATGATTTTGGCATGTTGCTGATTTTCGGCCGAGCACCGGGACTATTTACAACAAATAGTGCTACAACATTGAAAATAAAGCTATTTATACATGTAATCTTTAGAATACATCTACGTAAACCAGAGAATACTAACATAGCTAAACACGTGAACGGAGCTGAGCAACCACGCACAAAGATAATGTGTGAACATAAAAAGCTTTGGACACTGTCGATCATAATATCTTATTAACGAAATTGTAATATTATGGGTTACGCGGTTCCTGTCACGAATGGTTTACTTCGTATTTAAACAATCGTACCCAAACTTGCTAAATTAACTGCTCTTTGTCAACCCCAAAATTAGTTAAATTTGATGTCCCCCAGGGAACAATTCTAGGACCTTTACTGTTTCTATTGTATATTAATGACCTGCCAAATTGCTTGTATTTTTCACAACCTAGAATGTATACAAAAGACACCAGGCTAACTTATGCCAGTGCAGATTTAAAACACATAGGTGATTGCCTTAACTATGATTTGAACCACAACATATGTATGGCTATCGGCCAATAAACTGGGGTAAACCTGGTCTTGTCCAAGCGATGTCTGTGATTCGCTAAGAAAACAATAGATTTGTCCCGCTGGGATAGGGATTAGGGATGGGGGTATTGTTCAAGTGATATATCAATTGTATCGTTTGCCAATCACAGACATCGTTTGGACAGCTAGGACCCCGCTCATAAACTGACCCTTAACTTTACTAAAACTGAGTTTAAGTAGTTAAGGACTTGGCGGCACCAGATCAGTTTTGCAAAACTGATCTGATACCAAGCCAAGTCTTAACTACTTCCCATCTGTTGGATTAAAAAATATAGAAAAATCAAATGAAACTATATGTTAATAAAAACAAAATGGTGCGTTTATTCCATTGCGTGATTCCACATAATAGAATCCTTTGCGTGACACAATTCTCGGAAACATAGGAAGTCTACACAGGATTTAATTAAGGAAAGTTATTTTTTGATTTAATTCTTTTTTATTTTATAATGTCCATAAGCATATGAATTTATACCATCATCTGATATATACCTTTTGTCATCGAAACAGCTGAGTGATACTTTATTGATTTCATAACTTCCTAATTTATGGTTTTGACTTCTTATTGTTTTCATAGTGTGATGCATCTGTTTATTTCCTAATAACGTTTCTTTATAATCTTGATGCTTGATATTATTTTTGATAATATTCTTTTTGATTCCCTTGGCTGTCTTTCCTCCTTTTTGGTTATCTTTTATGTAACTATACATTTTGGATCGCAACCCAACAAATTCACAAATAGGAACTCCTGCGGCTTCATCTTTGAATTTACCAATAACTTTTTTATCAGTTTTATCAAAATATTGTGAGCTTTCAGGGTAGTCGCTGTTATCAAATTTGTCTTTATCATTCCAAAAATCTTGGTATACATCTTTAGCTTCGATTTCATAAGTCAAGCTGTCGGTGTCAGTGAATAGTAGTCGAGCTTTGTTTCCATACTGCTGTTTTATATAGTTATAATGAAAATCATACATTAATACCTTACTGAGATCTAGGATACACATACCTACATATGCCGGTCTGTTTAGGGTTAGTGTTTCTTTAATCTTATGCACAGCAACAAGGTTTTTATTGAAGATCTTACTGCTTACATATGTTGGTTTAGCTGCCATTTTTACAAATTTCTTTTCATCAGTTACCAATCTTACATCTACTCGCTTTCTGATATTTTCCATTGTTTTACCGAATACGCTGTTGTTCATAAGCTTGAAGAAGTCTTTCTCAAAAGCATTTTTCGCATTGGTTCTTTTCTGAGTGTTGAAATCAATATATTGCTTCAACCATGCAGACTGATTAAACTCCAATACTCGATGGACTTTGGTTACTTTCAAACCTAGATCAGTGTATAATTGTAGGTTTCTATAATGTAGCACATACTTTTCTTTGTTTTTCAAAGTTGGGATTAATTTATGTACAAGACCTGTTGATATATTATATTTGGCTGCTATTTTTTTACAATAATCTGATAGCATGTTTTTGGTTACTTTCACTTTTTCTGGTCCCAATGGATAGTCATTATGAATGTCATGCAACTTTTGGGGATATTCCAAGTCAACTTCTAGTATTAAACCTTTTTGGGTGTTTTCATTATATTTTGCTAAATTTATGTTGTTTATCTGCTTTTCTGTTATCCATCTAAAACCGCCAGTAGGTAGGTATTGTGACATAGCCCAACCATATAGATTGTTAGCATCCAGATACATTATATACTTTGAGGGCACCTTCTCATCATATGTTTTCATGTATTTATTGTTTGCTTTACCATACCTATTGACAATGTAGCTTATTCCACCACGCATTCCTTTTTCGATAAATTGAAACATGTCAATATCAGTCATAAGTTCTAATTTGATATCAGTCATTTTAAGCATAGCATCCCAAGACAAACCTGGAGATGTGAAATAATGACATGGATCTAATTTGTAGTATTCTAGACAGGTCTTTCTAAAGTTTTCAAACACATCAGCTAGCAAAAGGATATCAGATTTAAGATATAAATTATGGTATTCACCCATATTTTGAAGATTGAAGGTATTCCACACATTTTGGGCATGTTTGTAATCTTCATTTGATATATGTTCATCATTCAATATGCTGTAAAATTCTTCTTTTGATGGCAGTTTTTCATTGAATTTTTCAAAGCTATCCATGAAGTCATATGGATACACTCCTTTTTGTGACATTAAAGCAAGTTTCTCACCTTTGAATTTTTTGGAGGTATATTTTAATGCTTCTTTTGGTAGATTACTTACTAGTTTTTCTAAACTGGAACTCATGAATTGGAAACTGTCAATAAATGTTAGATGATTACCAAGCATGAACACCATATATTTTTCCAGGTTGTTAGGAATTGCATTGATGTTCATTTGACACTTTTCACCCTTCTTATTTGAATATGTATGCTTCTTGACTATTTCACCAATCTCTTGCCTTATAAAATGACTGTCATACCCACGGAGATTGTGAAATATAACAGGTATATAAATACAGAGCCTCTGTATTTGCCTATAATATGGCAATGGTCTCGAACTCGAATGTCCTTATCAGTATATTTTTTATTACAAATATGACATTCTTTAGCTTTTTGAAATTCCTCTTCATCATCTTTTGTCATTTTTAATGGTTTGTTAAATTCCTTTTTCATAATATTTTTACAATACTTAACTTCTTCTAGCATAGCTTCCATAAATTTGTATACGGCTTTTTCACCTCTGTATATTTGTGTTTGTTTCGTGTATTTGTTATCATAACAACAAACCACTTTATAACCATATCCACAATCTGTATGTTTTTGATAGGCTTCTGTATATGATTTGTCATTGTTTGGCCTGCATCCTTCTATTTTTTCTACAATAGCTTCAAAATCTGCATAGATGACAAATGGTACAGGCAACTGCTTATGAAAGTTGTTGAATTTCAATATGTTATTATCCTTTGACGGCATTTTTATGGCTTGTTTTCCATTTATGATGATGCAATTTTCTCTATGATTTAATAATACTCTTTCACTACTGAAACATTGTAAACAATACATACAAAAATGCTTTCTATGTTCATGTTTTGTTTGATTGTACATAAATTTATTGAAGTCTTTTATTAATACATAATGTTTCTTTTCGCCTTCTGTTATCAATAATAAATGCATTTGATCTTCAAATTTTTCTTGGGATATGTAAATAGGAAATGGTTGTTGATCTTCATAACCGAAAACATTTATGTTGATATTATTTTGTTTTTCAATCTTGTTGTACTGTTTGGTGGTTACTGGGAATTCAATCCCCGAATAATCTAAATTTTTAATGAATTGCTTGTCAACTTTTTTAATTCTCTGTGGGTATTTGTCTTGAGGATTCAAATGTCTAATGTGACACCACCTAAAGCATTCATTATCCTCATTTTTCATGTTGATCAATCCCTTCGCACTGTTTCTGAGTTCTTGGGGTAGTTTAATATATGAAGAGCCTCTCATTGGTTGATATTTTACAACATTAAGATAATGGTTTTCAACTGATTTAACAGTCCAACCAGACCCTTCAGATATCCATTGAGCAATTTTATTTATTATCTCTTGTTTAGACATTTGTAATGCTTCGTGGATTTCTGTTTGGTTAATAATTTTTTTGGCTGTGCTATTGAAATATGCTGTTTTAAATATGATTTCATCATCAGACATCTTACTAAATACCACCTTTAATGTCTCAACAAATTTGAGACCTTTCATTGATTTTAGTAAACTTACAAGATGGTATGTGACGGCCTTTCTTGTGTTTTGTAGTTGCACCAATGGGTCTTTGTTATTTTTTATATTAATTTCAAAAGACTTTGTATAGCCTTTCAGAGCTTTATCTGTTTGCTCTATCTTAGTTCTTGGAGCAGGAACTGGTTTTTCTGCAACTGACTTTTTAGTTCTAGGTGCTGGAACTGGTTTATCCCTGAATTCCAATGGTGGAAGAATTATATTGTTTTCATAATCTTGAACCATTTGATTTACACTCTTACGAGGTGCTGGCACTGGTTTGTAAGTTCTTGGTGTTGGAACTGGTTTGGTATCATCTACCACGATAATTTCAGGTTTTTTCTTCTCTTGCTTTAGTAGCAATTTTATGAGTTGAGATTTACTAAGTTTTTTAAGATCGCTCTTGTTCATATCTATAAGGTTAGATTTTTCTGATTTCATTTATATATATTATTACTATAGATTTTTATTTTTAAGTGTCTTCAATTAGTGCGTTTAAATATGGTTGAGAATTCAAATGATCCAGTTATGAATCCTTTAAACTATATTTAGATATTTATTTACTTTAGCATGTAGTATATCATGTCCTCTACCTGTTTTCGGTCTTCTGTACTTAATAGTACATCTCCGGAATCATTTCGTATGATATAGCGTGATTTACCTTTTTGAATTGTGACACCACTCTGTCGTTCATAAATGAATTCAGGATGTCTTGCACCAACTGCTTTTGCGTCTAGTTTGTCAAAAATTTGGTTTATGTACTTTTTTACTTGCGCATCATTAATTTCGTTATTTAATAACATTTCGAGTTGTTGTTTATTGGGTATATTTTTCTTTATCGATTTAGTTTTTTTCGTGGATGGATTGGTTTTCTTCACGTTGTTTTTTTTCAATAAGTGAATGAAATGTTGATGATTTTTTAGTATGACATTTTCTACTTCAGCACGCTTTAATTTGGAGACTTGAAACCCTTTTCTCTTTAACAGTGAAGTTTTTGATATGATTTTTTAATTGATTGATTTTTTCCATATATAATAACTGTATATTATAATTCACGTATTTTGGCACGATATTCTAACAAATTAGGTAAATCCCCTATTTTTAACCCATAATCATAAGGTCTGAAACCATTCTCATGTAACCATATGGCCTTATTCATTTTTTTTTCTGATGGTTAGATTTGTTAGAGCTTCTTCAACTGTTGTATTTATATAATATTCTAGTTTTATTTTGTCATTTTTAAATGTTAATAGATTTTTTCTGATACTACTTAATATCAGTTTATGTTTTAGAGCTGCATTTTTTAGAGTCTTTATAAATGTTTCTCTATCTTTACTTTTTTCATATCCCGGCATACCTGGTTCATAGTGAGATAGCTTAGGTAGACTGTCAATGAAAATAAAATGGTTAAATTTACTATATAATGAGTTACTAACTGGTTTAAAATCCCACCCAGCACCAAAATATACCAAAGTGTATCCCTTCGTCTTTTTAGTTGAGTTTTCTGATTTCATATATATATTATTACTATAGATTTTTATTTTTAAGTGTCTTCAATTAGTGCGTTTAAATATAGTTGAGAATTTAAGTGATCCGAACATGGATCCATTAAACTATATGTTTCTTAGTTTTCACGGTGTATCAACTCTTGAATCATCCTATTAATATTTTTCATATGTTTATTCGTTTTCAAATGACAGAATTTTCCAGCAAGCGAGTAGTTGATATTGTAATTGCATACACGACAATACCACTCTTTATTCAACATATAACGAGTTTTGGATCTTTTAATAGCTTCTTTTTTGGCTTCTTGGGTGTGGTATATAGGCGGTCGTCCTCTGCCTCTTTTTATTACTTCTTTTTCCATTTCTATATAATACTATAGATATTCTTTTAAATAGTTTGCATTGATGCGTTTAAATATAGCCAGAAACATTAATATTTTTGGCTACCAATGAATAGCGAATGCAAAGATATAAAAAAAATGAAAAATATAAAAATATGAAAATAAATATCTCAGAAATTTCTGGGATACTTGTATATCCCTTTAAATCCCTGATTAGTGTTCTAATGTTTTTTTTTATTTATTTATTTATTCATATCATCAGTACATATACTCGCACACATTAGTGTTCTAATGTTACTGATTGTATTTTTTAAACCCATGTGCCCTGAATCAGATTAATATTTCTACATCTTTCCAAATCCGCGTTGCTGCTTGTTTTTGTTGTGTCAGATATACTTTTTTCTTGTTTGAGATATTTAATATTATCCATTTTGGTGGTTTTTAAAACGTCATATGAATTGTCATATCGATCAAGTTCCACGTCATTTATAATGCATTTTATTAGATCTTTCAATGTGATATCATCATCCATTTCTTCTATCTTACGCGTGTATAAATTCATCAATCGTCTTTTATGAGATAACCAATTGATTCGTTTATTATGTGTTTCTATTTGCTCATCTAAAATAGCTATCTCTTTTTCATGGTAGATTATTTTTTCTAATATTTCAGATGAATAATTTTTGAAGTTTTCCATATTTGTATATATGTTAGATATTTTTGACATCTTTTAACGGTATCCATGAATTAAATTCTTTTGGATAACCAGACCATGATACCAAAGCTTGTTTTTTCTTATAGTCTCTTTTGATAACCTTATCTATACGAAAAACATCTTGTTTAGCTTTCAATAACTCCTGTTGATAGAAAGATCCTTCTATTGATTCATTATTAAGATCCTTTAACTTATATGTAATAGGGTTTGTGTATTGGATTTTATCAACTGTGAATACCTCTTCAGTCCAATTACTTGTATATCCTTTATCAAATACCTTTCTTTTATACTTTGAAATTCTAACCTTATCACCATCTTTGAATTTTACTTTTGATGATGATGGTTCCATATCATATAGATTGAAATAAACAGTTCCTTCATTCTTCTTTTTACTAGCTTCAACGGGTGTCATCTTTATGCTTGAATGCTTTGTACTGTTGTATTCATTTAATAGTTTAGGTAGCATATCTAAATATTGTGTTGTATTTTTGGCTGTGAATTGTTTCCACATTTTAGATTTTAATGTTCTGTTAAATCTCTCAATAATAACAGCTTTACCTTCATTGAAAGTAGAATACATCTCAATATTATTTTTCTTTAGCCAGTCTTTGAAAGTTTTATTATAGAATTCAGACCCTTGGTCTACCCAAATAAATTTAGGTTTCCATTTGGATTTTTTAATAACATCATCAAATGATTCAGTAATTGTATTACCTGTTTTATTTTTAATGGGAATGCTCCAAGCAAATTTTGAAAACACATCAATGATGTTTAACAAATATCTATAACCTTTATTCCATTTTGAAAACTTCTGCATTTCTACAAGGTCAGCGCTCCAAATATCATCTATTCCATTAACAATAACTCTTCTTGTTTTAAATTTTCGTTTGATTGGCTTATGTAATTCATCGGCTAATTGTTGAGCCCAATCATTTTTACTCAACACCGCTTTCCGTTTTTTTGTTTAACACCAAGGCCTAATTTCTGTTTTAGATCAATCGTGTTTCTAGCCAACCAATGCCCCCATTGTCTTTCATTATATGGTAGGTACGTTGTCTAAAGATTTAACCATTTTTCGGTCTGCTCTATTCTTACATTTTCTGTCGTCTTTACAAACACTATAATCAACATCATGCTGCATGGCAATGGCATCCGTTCTTCCTGTAGGTTTGTCATATATTTCTAGTATTTCACCAGTTGTTGGGTCATACTTCAGCTGGCTGTTTAAATCATTATATGGGCCTGTGTATTTGTGCCCCGGTAAGGTCCACCCCCCTTTTGGCTTGGGAAGCTTCCCAATAGCTTTATGAATATCGATAGCACCACCGTGAAGAGGATCTAGTTTTCGGCTTATATCACCTGTGAAACTATCGATAGCTTTATTTATGTATTTGTCAGCCACACCTTTTATCTTGCGTTTAGCTAGTTTTGATTTAATAGCCTTCGAAGCACCCAAACGACCAAGATTATATAGACCCTTGACACCTGCTTTCAAAGCTATTTCGCCCAATGAATGACTTCCTTCAATATCAAATAAGCCCGCCCCTTCAGACGGGCCTTTTAGTTTCCCTTATTTTTGACAAATTTGGTCTTTGTTATACCACAATCGGTGCATATGCATTTCATCATAGTTCGACCATTTTTAGTTTTCACATATCGTTCGCTTCCTGGAACACATTCGGTGACTTTCTTCTGTTTGACACAATATGATTTTACCATTATATATATAAGTTAGATATTTCTAAAATAATGTTGGAGGAATCTCTCATTCTTCATTGTATCATATATGTCAAATACTTGCAATAAATTATAATACGAATTCCCCTTATTCATTTCGTTCAGAAAGTATAAACAAAAGTAGCCACATGTAGACGTTTTTATGTTTTGGATTTGGTTGTTTTGGTGAAGCAGTGTCATATTCCTTCTTTTCGCATGATTTACGATCTCTTGAAATGGAGGCAAACCGAAACTATCAAAATAATTTATGACGTTATCTTTTACATAAGTTGTAACCCAATGACTTCCTGCCATATAACTAGGTTCTAGATTGTAAATAAATAATGCTTGGCTATGATTATGTGGAACTCTTTCATCCCTTGACAGAACATCACTGATTGGAATGTTTAAATATCTGCACCATTTTATTAGATCATGATTACTTAACGGGATGTCTTTGTGGAATTTCGGTTTTACAGTATTGCCCCTAGAAGTGGAATTCCGTTGAACGGTGAGTTTTTTCCTAATAGCAAGCCTTCGCCTCTTTTGGTTGTCTTTTTCTTCGGAGCTTTTTTTTTTGTCCCCATACCGATCATATTACCAGGCCAATTCCCAAAAAATGGAGGTGGTGGTCTATATGCACCTATTCTTGGAGCTCCCCCACCCCCCTTTTTCTTACTAGTCCCCATTCGAGGAGCACCGCTTCCAGTTTTACCAAACAAAGAATTAAGAAGAAGTGGGACACCAATACTTGCCAACAGAGTTCCAAGGAATCCACCTGATTGTGTTTTTGTGGGTTTTACATGAACACCTGAACCTGACTGAAGAGCATTCAATATATCCTGTTTTTGTTTCGTCGTTAAAAGATGCTTATATGCTATCAGCTTATTAATTTTATTTTGGGGTATAAGAAAACCACCCGACTGTACACCTCTTCCAGATATTGCTTTAACCACTTGAGAAGCACCTTCTGAAGCCAAACCAGCAAGAGCTGAAAGACCAAGGGTTTTACCAATAGTTGGTAAAGCTGCACGTCCAAGGGTTAGAATGGTAGTTAACAAACTTCCACCGACTTGTTTTCTAATATTGGTTTTCACAAGCTTAATGTCCATACCCTTATTCAGTAGTCGATTTTTCTCCAACCTTTTTTTTACCATCGCCGGGACATGTAGAGTATCATTCCCATGAAGAGAGTCCTTTGAAAGCCTGAGAACAATCGTCTCCCTTTTATGGAAAGCATTGCTAAGATTTTTCTTTTGATTGTCAGACAATTTCACATTAATCTCATAAAGTTGAGTCATTTGTTGTATATAATATATGTTATATAATTTTCTGGTTATAAAACATATATGAAATAATGATATTATTTGATTAGTAATTTATTACTTTTTACACTATAACCAATTCATTTCCCACTTTGTCAATGACAACTGTCTCTTCATATAGGACTATAGCATATGCTGAAAGGACTATTTCCAGCACTATTGGCGTTCAGTTTATACCTGAAGATCAACTGCTTTGGGTCTCTTGTTACTTTCTCTGTTTGATATGATAGATCGAAATAGATTAGTGGATAGAGACCATTGTAATTCGATAGGTTAAGCTGTGTACCGCTGTTGTAATCATTCTTTCTCATACCATAGGACATTAAATCATTGAAGATCCTTACTTTTGATTCTGAATCGTATTCAGTCTCTGGGTAGAATACTCCATTGCCGTATTCCAATCTGCATGTTGTAAGACTGCAAGCATTATCACCTGAATTTACTTTAAAAGTGTCAAACAGGTACGGATTCGCCTCTGCATTGTTTGTTTTAGCTCTTTGTAGATATACAAATATAGCCTTAACATTATCAATACTGGATGAGATTTGGAAGAATCCACTACTATGTGTTGGTGCGGACACCTCATACATTTCTCTCAGATATGTCCATTTATCATCTTTCAAAAAAGAACTAACAAACTTATCATATAGACTGTCCTTAGGTGTCAATTTTGGTACCCAAAGTAGTAATCTATCAATAACAACTCGTCCGTCATCTGCTGCACCTGCCTTAAATATTAATTCATTGTCATTCTGTAACTGTATATTAAACTGAAGTTACATTGGGACTAACATTCGACCCTCTAGCTCTTCGAAGAAACTGTAACGATTAAGAGGTATGACTACATTGACATCATGGTTACCTGTCGTTAAAAGACGTCTTGACTCAAACCCTGTATTAGTATTGGCTGTAGTGTTATCTGTGTCCAAATACCATAAAGAGTTTTTAGCAACACTACGAGCAAAATCGTCACTTTATTCAAGCAGGTTCTTGACATAAGTCACTTTATGGAGATTATCAGTATCATACACAATTTTCCCAGCGCTTTTTATCATCATGTGACTAATCAAACTATGGGCTCCATTAATAACTGCCACCCTATCAGCACCATAGGCTGTACCATCAGCCAATTTTTGTACCTGGAACTGGACCTCGAAATAAGCATTGTACCAATCGTAGAAACTCGATCGATCATTAATTGTAAATTTATACCTATTTTTCGTTTGGTGTTGATTGTTAGCTGGGGTTCGGATTACATCATCCAGTTGGAATCGCACCAACTCATTTCTTTGTAGAAATTCACTTGTTCTGAAAGACATATATATTATTATGTTATATAATTTTGCAATTATATACCATACCAATGTTCCCAATCATTTTATTGATTCTATACTACTCTTACTCTACGCCTTCTTTTCACACCAGATCCAGATATCAATCTATTGAGTATCATATCAGTACTTTCATCTTGCTGTTGCTGTTTAATGGGTGAGGATGGAACATTTGCCGTTTGTCTTGTAGCTCCTTTTCTCAAATTTGCCAATCTTTTCATTATTAGGTCTCCTGGCTTCTGTGATACCGCCTTACCCAGTCGCTCACCTGCATGCGATATCCCCGATTCTAATGCCTTCTTTGCTATTGGCTTAGCAAATTTCTTGAAAACAGCTGATGCCACACTCTTCAACGGTTTGAAAATATTATCAACGATAAGCCCAGACCCTTTGTGTTGATATACAAATTTACCAAGTTTTGGATGGTAAAATCTTTTGAATTCATATGGTTTCATTTATACTATTATGTTATATTATTCTAAACTTTTCAGAATTAGTGAGAAAGATGTATCTGCTCCATTCAGGTTAACTAATCTTCTTTTTCCATCGGTGATATAAATCCTTATACTAGAAATCGTATTCTTATTCACAGGATTGTAGGTGACTCTCCGGGGTTCTAAGGTGAATGAATAACTAGGTTGGAGAACACTGGTTGAGAAGGAATAAATGATGTCCGTATCTTGACCGTCTACAAGTGAATCATTAATTAGGTCGCAATGAATATTAAGTATGTCAGTGTCTTGACTGAGATTGGGCACTTTCGGCCCTATATTCGTTCCACTTGTTAATACTATTTTATCGAAACCGATTAGGTCATTAAAATTACTTTCTGTTAAATCAAGTTGGTAATTCTGAGCTAATGTAACCGTGACCCTAAATGTTGTATTATCGAATTCAAGAGTGATCGGATACGTATCACCAGTCTTTGTTATGTCCTTGATATATGTGTTGAAGTCTGTATAATTCCGGCTGGAAAGGTGATGTTGTTAAATGTTGAACCACTATCGGAGCTATATTTGATTAATTGATTGTTGTATCCAGCATTAACATTAAACCATGTAAAACTCATATTGATAATTCTGTTAAGACCAATATCATATTGCATATTACTATCCAAAATTATAGGTCTAGTAAATTTTGTTGTAAAATCCTCAGGTTTATTATTCCCTTGATTTTTTACACTATAAGATGATAATACTATCTCTCGTTCCATTTATATAATAAAGTTATATTAATTATATTTTGAAATATTGACTAAACAATTTATTATATTGCGGTCTATTGATTGTCGACATTTTCAATAATGTGTCCAATATAGTTACTCCCATATTTCGCATCTCAATGCTGGTATTCCCTGCCAATCTTTCACCATTAATCAATTCCAATTTTTTCAAAAGCTGCTTTACATCATTAAAAAACATAATATTTCCACCTCTCTGTTTTTTCCCCCGACTCCGGATTCCAGAACCTTTTATTGTTTCCAATTTAGTATTATAATGTTTTATGTATTCATTTAAAGTAACTCTTGCCTTGTCTATTCTTTTGTTTCGCATTTGCCTTTCACCTGATGATATCTCCCCCTTATTGTATTGTTTTTATAACATATGCTTTATAGCCATTTAATTGACTCCTTTTTATTTTAGCATCCTTTATAATCTTATTAAGATATTTCTTAGTCTTTTGGGGTGTCATTATTGATTGATTCAATATCTTATCCGCATTTTCATAATTCACAATACCAACATCATCCAAAATCGCATTACTCACATCTTCATCATCTGAAACATAATCGATCTCTTCGTCGTCATCATATTCTGGTGGTAAATCCTCAGGTTCCGGAGGCAGGTACTGAGGATCAACATAAATCTGCTTCTTTCCTTCAATAAGATCTTGTAAAGATTCTTCATATGTTGGAGGTTTTGGTACCAGTTGTTTATCTTGTTGTGGTGGTACATAATCACCAAAATCAATCAGATCTTCTACATCCATTTCTTCATATGGATCAACTTCAGGCATATAGTCAATACCAGGCTCACCTTTCTTAGGTGGTCGTTTTTTCCTTGGAGGCATCCTTAAATCTAAATTACTGTCAATAACATCATCTAATTTACTAGTCACTGGTTTAAATACCTTCGCCAATGACTGTTGGCTTGTCTGCTGACTAATATCATGTTTCGTAATTCTATCATGAACATAATTAATCTTATTCCCTAATTCAGATTTACTCTTTGCGAGTTCTTTCCACTTAAGTAAACTCATTTATTGTTATATTATTACATTACATAAAAATGGGAAATTATATATAAAAAATAACGTTTAACACCGTGTTCTACATCGTGATCTACACCGTGTTGTACACCGTGTTATACACCATGTTATATTGAAATAATATACCCATATAATATAAATGAAAATACCAAATTATGACGTTGAAGACGATGTTGTCTCAAACTTTAAACAGTTATATGAATTCATGCCTGATCGATCATTTCGGATGTTGGTTTGCGGACCCAGCGGTTCTGGTAAAACTAATGCACTAATGCATATGATCATCCATCTGTTGTATTTTGATAAAGTATATCTTTATGCTAAAAACTTAGAGCAGTCTAAGTACCAGAATCTTATGGAGATGTTCCAACCAATAAGTGATGAAGTTGGCTATGGAGTTATTGAAGCAAACAACGATGAGATTATTCCCGTTGAAGACATTGACTGTGACTCACAGAAATTAGTAGTATTTGACGATTTCGTATGTAATAAAAACCAAAAACCATTGGTCGACTATTTTATACGAGGGAGGCACAAAAATTGCAGTGTGATTTATCTGAGTCAAAGCTACTATAAGACACCAAAAGACATAAGATTGAACTGTTCACATTTCTCTATTTACGAATTCCCAAGTGCTAATGAGAAGAGTCTAATTTGCCGTGAAAACAGTATTCCAAAAGAATTATATGAGAAAGCAACTAAAGAACCATATTCCTTCGTATATATCGATAAACCACGGAAATTCACAAATAAGAATTTCAATGGAAAAATATAATATAACTCAATTATATATGAGTTACTCAAATGGAATTTTACCATCGTCAACATCAACGGCGACACCACAACGTGGATTACCTGGCGTAGGGTTCAAATTAACAGAGGATGGTGATTACGACATGCAAGGTAAACAATTAGTAAATATAGGACAAGTTACTGGCTTGGATAATGTGATTAATTTCAATTTTGCTAGAAATACATTTGTTAGTAAGCATTTACCATTAGTTACAGCAAATCTTGATATGAAAAACAATAATATAAGAAATTTAAAAACACCAATTGCAGAAAAAGATGCTGTTAATAAAGAGTATGGAGACACGCATTATTTAAAGTTAGATGGAACAACTCATATGACTGCAGATTTGGATCTGCGAGGAAATAAAATCATTAATCCTTCAGAAATCAACATGAATCGAAAACTTATCACCAATATGAACACGGATGAAGACAATGATCTCAGTGCTGTGAATATGATCACTTTAAAAAAGTATCAGCATAATGCTTCACCTCACACTCATGAAGTGACTAAAGATATTGATTTGAAGGAGATGTACAATATTGTCCAGTCAAAACAACAAACATGGCATGATTTGGGAGCACATTATAACAATATAGTTTCTTACAATGATGTCAAAAATATATTCTTATCCCGCAAAGAGACGTTTCCAATGGAGACTAGTTTGGATATGGGAAATCACACCATTTTCAATGTGAAAGACCCAACCATTGCCGACCAAGGCGCAAACAAAAGATATGTAGATGACCAATCCGCTAAAAAACTTTCGTTGGAAGGTGGAACAATGACTGGAAACCTGGATATGAATTCACAACAAATAAACAATATTGCAGCGCCAACTCTTGAACATCAACCCACACCAAAATCTTATGTGGATAGTGGTGATAAAAATCTTGATCTCAAGATAAGCAATGTGGTACTCCACACGATAGAATTAGAAAAGAATCTTAAAGAATATGTCAATGAATCACATATCACGTCAACCTCGCGTCCGAAAGATGAATTCCGGTATCTGATGGAAGACATTGATGAATCCAGCTCTGAACATAATATGACAGTGACTGGAATAACTGATTTTTCAAGTTCTTCACATCATTTCAATAAGAAGGCGTACGATTTGAAAATAACAAAAGATCCTTTTAATGAATACTCTGGGAGACTTGGATTCAATATGTACAAATTACCAGAAGGAGAATACACTATTTGCATTGAATTCTTCCCAGCGTCAATGGATGGTGTTAGTGTTAATGTCGTGAGCACAAGTCTGAATATCAATCAACAATCAACAAAGAAGTTTTCGACTTATACAAGATCCATCATCCACATGCATAAATGGCAGATTTCTCCACCTGAATTCATTTTCCTGGATTTGAACTGGAATGGAACCGCTGAATCAGCTGCAAAAGGAGATGCAAATCTGATCATATATGGTGTCCAAGGTTCTCAACCTGATGTTGAAAGCAGCGTCTTCGATGCACCTTTCATTTTTGAAAATCAAAAGATGGTCATGGAGGCTGATTTGGATATGAATGGTCATAGAATATTAAATCCTTCATTAACATCAAAAACATTCATTACGGCTTACTTCGAAAAATCACGGCATCCAAGTCGCTTATTTTTGAATTTTGCAAATCCATTTCAAATTATACCTTATGATTGTATTTTAAAAGGCATCAATTGTTACTTTGGCTCATTAACTAATTCTGATTTTCTTATTACTTTAAAAGTCAGTCAGTGGAACCAATAGACAAAATCAAAGCTTTGACTCAACAGAAAATGAAAGGCGACAGGAATTTAACATAAATATGAACCTATCAAAACATGATATAATATGGATTGAAATTTACAAAAAAAATACAACTGAACAGATCACGCATGATGACGTTGTATTTGCTATTGAATTCAATTAAGCCGTAGCGTTTGAAATTTAATTTCCCCAACTAAAATGGCCTTTGAAATCAAAATAAATTCTGAAAAACTGAAAGAAATTATACAAACAATGAAGAGATTGAAACTTTGTTCCTGCATAAAAAATGCAAAATCACCCACTTAATTACAAACCGCCGTGGCGGTTTGATTTCAATCATATTGATCTGAATGGTAGAAACCTAATTGGTTTACCCAAACAGATTCAAAAATTCATTCAGAGTTTTAATATATAATTATCTAATATATTGATATATATATAAATGGCAATTCTCACACAGACAATTAATTTTTGTAATAAATTTTTCACAACCCAAAAAAACTTACATCCAAATACTAAAGATGAAATATTAAAATCGGCTTTAATATATCAATTTTTGTGCGTTAACTATTTGAATGAGCCAGTATCATTTAACCAAATATTAGAAAAACACTCTGACATTGGATTAATAGGACCAGGTTCTTGTACTATAAACACCAAATACCAATTTTTAATTAAACATGCTATTTTTCATGATGCATTTGGAAGATTTTACAATGACTATGAAAAGGGGCCTGGATACACATATTGCTGCCATTCATTGCCTAAGAAAATAAAAAGATCTCCAATAATGGGCCAAATAAGTGGTGTATTATATTGTCTTCTTTCAAAACCTAAAATATAATTATCCAAATATATAATATAATGACTAAAACAGATATATTCAATTTTAATCACATAGATAAAAACATCAGCCAAGAAAAATTATCTGAAATCAAAGCATTGTATAAATTTTATCATAAACGCTTTTGGTGCTATAAGAAGGCTTTCAAATATTTCAAGAGATTGAATTTGGCTATGAATTTAACATCAGTTTCTTTCGTAGCCGCTGGTACAATAGCTGGTTCAATTACATTAAACCCTATTATTTTAGGAGTAATTAGTGGTAGTGGTTTAATTATCAAGACGTTTAATGAAATAAAAAACTATAAACGTAAAATAGACATGTCTAAATTTGGATTCGTAACATATCAAAAAGTATTAATTGATTTACGCTCATGTCTCAGAGGAAATCAATTCAACCACACTGTTTTCATCAATGAAATGAGACAGTTAGATGAAATAATCATCGATCTTTGTCCTCTTGCCGATAAATTTGAGAAACAGTATGATAAAAAATTCACTTCCGAGTAAACTTTTAGAGTAAATTTTACTATAAACTTTACTAACAAACTTTATTCAATAACTCATTCATAGGGAAAAACCCCCTTTGCATGACGTATGACTTCCTGTTTTTCTGAGAATCACGCAACAGGTCACCTTTTAATAATTTTGTTGATATCATTCTTTATCAATTCATAAACATGTTTCCACCAAGTCTCATAGAATTTTAATGTCTTCATTGACTTCGTTACTTTAATACTCTTGTATGGAAGCTCAAGCATCCTAAATAATTGCTTGATAACAAATTTAATACTAATCATCCGTTTACGGTTATTGTTAACCTGCGATAATACTTCATTAATTAAAGCGAATATTCTCAGGATTTTCTCTCTATTATCATTACTGATTTGTACATGATTCTGTTGTGCTATATCATTGACAACGTTTAAAATATGATATTTTCTTATATACACACTCTTTCTTGTCATTTTATATTTGTTATCATGGAAATCAATATATGGAGCTTGTAAATCATATCCATTAACAACACCACAATTTTTACAAACATTCATTCCATTGTCATTAAACATATCTTTTTTATCACAACATGATTCAACTTCCGTATTTCTAACAACATCTGCTAATCGTTGGTCACAAAAGGGACAGGTTAACTCTCCTGTATTCTTAAATTCGTCATGAATTCCCAAATTACAATTCATTCTATACTATTATATGAGATTATATTTTTTAAACAAAACCGCAGTTGTGACCATATTATCAAAAAACAAAAATAGCGAACATATAAAAATCGACTAACGCGTTAGCGATATTTCAATAGAACAAAAATAGACAGCAGGGAAAGTCCCATAACATCATCAACTTCCTGTTTACCAGTTGATAAAAAAACTGACTTACGCATAAGCCGAAAAATGTAAAGCATATCATCGGGGAACCCCTATTGTATGACATCATCGACTTCCTGTTTTTCTGAGAAAGTCACGCAAAGGATTCTATTATGTGGTATCACACAATGGAATAAACGCACCATTTTGTTTTTATTAACATATAGTTTCATTTGATTTTTCTATATTTTTTAATCCAACAGATGGAAAGTAGTTAAGACTTGGCTTGGTATCAGATCAGTTTTGCAAAACTGATCTGGTACCGCCAAGTCCTTAACTACTAGTTTACGTTAGTTGCATCGAGGCAGAAGCTTTAAATCAGTGGCTTAAGCTACATATATTTTATTAGGATGTTCTTAAGCCGGTGACATTGGTTTTATTGGGAAAAAAATATAAGATGTTTGAGTTTTAAGGGTTTTTATGTTCTGGTCGCGTGACTTACCAAATATGGTTGTGACTCATAAAATTTGATGGAACCATTAATAGAACGAACGTGACCAAACATCATAGCCGAGGAAGTAAAGAAACTCATTATATGACGTTTGGGACTCTTCCGTAGCAACCACCTGGTAGTTCAGTTTCAGTTTCTTGTATATAACGGCTTAGTTCAACCACATTTTGATTACTATAATGTTGTTTGGGGCAACTGCGGCATCGGTCTTTCTGAAAAGCTACAGAAGCTTCAAAAGTCGTGCAGCCCGTATTTTAATGTCCGCCAGTTATGACTGTAATGTCGATGATTTGTTCCGGGCACTGGGTTGGCGTAAACTTACAGCCAAATTCGTTGTATCGCGATGCGCGAAATGCAAACTTCGAAAGTTTTCTGTTTTTTTCTGTTCCGTCAATCATCCCAGTGGGAGGCGGGGTTTAACATGCATTTGCTTGGGCAATTTTAATTAAAGACTGAACTTGAGATCGATTTATGAAAACTTAAACGAGCTAAATGCAAGAAATACCTGTAAACTGTAAAATACCTGTAATCGGCGTGATTAAAAGACCAAAACGGAATTATGATCAAATTTTCTGCGCCCGATTCGAAAGAGTGTACCGTACGTAAGACAAATTCTGTCAATAATTTCATCTTCAAAATCATCTTTAAGATGATTTCTTTCAAATATTTAGTTCATATTCAATCACATCGCATCTTGTTTTTGTATGTTTTCTTTTATTTTCCGTCGTTACTACATTCGTTTTCTTCATACATACCGTCAGTTTACATTTGCATATTATTACCGTTGATGCATGACCGGTCGACCGTTACTGTAAACAACAGGAAAAGCTCAAACTTCTCGGCTCGCCAGCGGAGTCGATTTTGCCAGCATCTAAATGAAATATTCCTTTGAAGTTGAAGGTTTTCCCCATCTCTAGTCGTCGAATTTTTTTTTGATGCAAACTTTTGAAGCCGATAAAACGTCCAACGCCTGCGGAGCTCACTAATTTAATATGCCCGATGCAAATCAGATTTACAAGCGAAGAAACGAATTCTAAGGTAAAAATCGACGGATAAAATTAACTTCTGAATTCCTCTCCATCTTCTTCGATTAAACATCCTTCCTCGTCAGCTCTTCGAATAAAATTTCTCGCAATTGAACTTGCGGTAATCTCGCGCTAAAATAACACCAGATTCAACTCGCAACGTGTTAACCCCGCCTCCCACTGAGATGATTGACGGAATAGAAAACTTTCGAAGTTTGCATTTCGCGCATCGCGATACAACGAATTTGGCTGTAAACACCAAAGATTAGTGTCCGCCACATCTATTATGATGTACAAAATGACTCCTATGGAGTAATAGGAGTCTATGGACTCCTATGGAGTCATGGAGGATGACTCCTGAGTATCTGAGATCTAGATTTGTGTCTTGAGACGACGTCACGTCTTATCGATTAAGGAATACTGAAAATAAATTGGCTCTTCCACAGCCCCGTACCAATTATTTAAAGAAGAGTTTTTCTTGTAGTGGAGCTGGGTTGTGGAACAGCCTATCCCATGATCTACGATCTGCAACGTCTTTAAATGATTTTAAACGTAAACTGCGTCACTACAGTTTTGAATGAGTTCAATACGTTTTATACATGGCATCCTTGAAAAGCAGCTTTAGTATGTAATTAGTTGTAATTTTAGTGGAATGTTAGTTTAGCTAGGTATAATAGATATTCATTTTATATTTTTAATTAACTGTATGCTGAAGGAATTTTTACCGTGTCTGAATAAAGTTATCTATTATCTATCCATCTATCTGGTTAGACGGAGGCCAGAAAAAGCCTGCCGAAAAAAACCCTTTAGGGAAAAAAATGACAGGAAATCTGAGTAGGAACCAAAGGCCCAGGCTCCAAAACAACCCATTCTACGAAGCTCTAAATTAAAGCTCTAAGTTGCGTATCCTATTCTTTCTTTCAGTTAAGACAAAACAACTGATAAAGTGAGTGAAAAGCGGTGTCGGCCTAAAATGATCCACCACGTGCTATACAAAGCTTATATACCCCACAGTACTACCCATGATGCACCATCATCTAACAGGACCCAGGTCCTGTTGCCGCAGAAATATTTAATTTCAGGCTAATTCGTAGCCTTTCAATCGCCAGAAATTCCATTTGGATCGTATGCCGCATGTAGGGACTTCATGTAAACAATATTGTATGTTCCCACAGTTGAACTAGAGCTTTATTGCTACACAAAATCCTTACTGATGGGATATGTTTCTTTTTTCAGCAATCCGATGAACTTCGATCACGGTTGGCTTGTACAAAGCGCGATAATTGCATGTTCCAACCATTGAACTAGAGCTTCATATCTAGACAAAATTGTTAGAACTCTCTGCGTTTTTCCTACAAATGATATATTTTAGAACTAAGAAAAGTTAGTTTACGAGCCAAAGTTGCTAAATAATAAGGCCGTTCCATGTATCTTGAATAAAACGGCTAAACGGTCGATTATTGTTGATTTTGCAGTGCAACAAAAATGCTTAACAATGGCTACAATAAATTGCAGGGCTACAATAAATATTGGTTACAATAAACTGCAGGGCTGATCTGACTACGTAAAAAAACTATACTTTGCGAGACACCATCACCACAGAAACCGATAAAGTAGGATCGCAACCGTGGACAGCTGTTTCGTTGCAACTCTTCAGCACGGTGTAGAGAACTAAATGTCGCCAGCAAGAAGCCAGCGCAAATAGATTACACAATGACCCGTTCACAATATCAGGTTCCGTACTATGTACTCACTTGTCACTCGAATCACGTGTTGCCACATCACGTGTTCCGGGGAACAAGGAGCTCATAGTGTCGCAAAGATGTCTCGCAAAGAAAAATGTAGATGGACAAAGCCGATTTTATTGTTATTTGAAGACATTTTAGTCTAAATGTTTGTGAGGACCAATGTTTGATCCTGTATTCAGGGCTTTAGTGTTACGCTGTTGGACAATAGCTACACATTTATGAGGAAAAAAGGAAAGAATGGCTTTGGAACACTTATTAACACTATAATTTGTATTTTTTTTATATGTATTTTTTATTCAAAGGAAGTGAAATTACAACCTGAAGTTATTTTTGGTAGATTGGGTTATATGCTGTTAAAAATGTGGAGGCTTTTCTCGCTTTCGCTATTGACTGCAAGACAGTCTGTACTCTGTTACAGAGGCTTTTCTCGCTTTCGCTATTGACTGCAAGACAGTCTGTACTCTGTTACAGAGGCTTTTCTCGCTTTCGCTATTGACTGCAAGACAGTCTGTACTCTGTTACAGAGGCTTTTCTCGCTTTCGCTATTGACTGCAAGACAGTCTGTACTCTGTTACAGAGGCTTTTCTCGCTTTCGCTATTGACTGCAAGACAGTCTGTACTCTGTTACAGAGGCGTTTCTCGCTTTCGCTATTGACTGCAAGACAGTCTGTACTCTGTTACAGAGGCTTTTCTCGCTTTCGCTATTGACTGCAAGACAGTCTGTACTCTGTTACAGAGGCTTTTCTCGCTTTCGCTATTGGCTGCAAGACAGTCTGTACTCTGTTACAAAGGCTTTTCTCGAACTCTCTTTAGACTGCAAGACAGTCTGTACTCTGTTACCGAGGCTTTTCTCGCACTCTCTATAAACTGCAAGACAGTCTGGACTCTGCTACAGAGGAATTTTCTCGCACTATCTATAAACTGCAAGACAGTCTGTACTTTGTTACAGAGACTGTTGTGACGATAGGTTTTGCGCCAATGGGACGATAAGTTTTTCCGCCGATGTGACGATGGATTTTTCCTACTTCGGCGAGGAATGGAAACTGGAACTTGAGTGATACTTTACTGAAACAACGACTTTTACGCGGGGAAACTTAGCTCTTGAGCGACCACGCTTGCAGCGGAGAAAAGGCTCGTCACAACCTCGGTACACGGAATCTACTAGCGAGGACTTCTTAGGACTCAGCAAATACAACAGAACGTCGGCCAGCATAGGTTTATTCGTCTCTGACTCTCACCTTGATCTTAACCCCGATGTTGACCCTGATAGTAACCTGGATGCTCGCCTCAACGGGTACACGTTTCTGCTCACGAGGACAAAAGATCTATTTAAAATTCTAGGACACGAAGCGTTCTTCTTTGTTACCAAAGTTGAGTGACAACCTAGAACACTCCCCTTGAAAGAACTACATTTAAAATTTACGAGAGCAGAAGGACTTTACTTCCGTAAGCAACTTCTAACAAAGGACGCTGAGCTTTTTCTGATGAGTCACGGAGATAACTACTTAAATATTCTTTTCATAAAACTAAGCTATTGAAAACGCACGTGGCAAGACCAAGGCAGATGTACAACTTGTACACGTTTCAGTATGAATACATCATAAGAGAACTATTTTTTACTAGACTACGCTTTTGGCTTATGTAATATTTTTAAACGAACTTTACTTTCAACTGTTTTAAGAACATTGGAAAAGTCTCTCGTGACACTTTTCTCACACTCTCTATACACTGCAAGACAGTCTGTACTCTGTTACAGAGGCTTTTCTCGCACTCTCTATACACTGCAAGACAGTCTGTACTCTGTGAAATGATATATATGAAATAAATCATATATGAACTGCGGAAATGAAATCAAATGAAGAATTAAGGTCAATTGTAGGTTCATATGTTCCCGTGAAAGGAGTGAATTGCTTAAATTGCGTTCACAACTGCGAGGATCATTCTTCATTTGATTTCATTTCCACAGTTCATATATGATTTATTTCATATATATCATTTCACATTCACTCCTTTCACGGGAACATATAAACCTACAATTGACCTGCTCCCAACGTCAGTGGCTTCATAGCTCAGTTGGTAGATCGCGAGGTCACGGGTTCGAACCCCGTTGAAGTCCTGAATTTTTTTTTCAGGCTTCTTTTCGCAGTTGCTTAAATTGCGTTCACAACTGCGAGGATCATTCTTCATTTGAGTCTGTACTCTGTTACAGAGGCTTTTCTGGCTCTCTCTATAGACTGCAAGACAGTCTGTACTCTGTTACAGAGGCTTTTCTCGCTCTCTCTATAAACTGCAAGACAGTCCGCTGTACTCTGTTACAGAGGCTTTTCTCGCACTCTCTATAGACTGCAAGACAGTCTGTACTCTGTTACAGAGGCTTTTCTCGCTCTCTCTATAGACTGCAAGACAGTCTGTACTCTGTTACAGAGGCTTTTCTCGCTCTCTCTATAAACTGCAAGACAGTCCGCTGTACTCTGTTACAGAGGCTTTTCTCACTCTCTCTATAAACTGCAAGACAGTCCGCTGTACTCTGTTACAGAGGCTTTTCTCGCTCTCTCTATAAACTGCAAGACAGTCCGCTGTACTCTGTTACAGAGGCTTTTCTCGCTCTCTCTATAAACTGCAAGACAGTCCGCTGTACTCTGTTACAGAGGCTTTTCTCGCTCTCTCTATAAACTGCAAGACAGTCCGCTGTGCTCTGTTACAGAGGCTTTTCTCGCTCTCTCTATAAACTGCAAGACAGTCCGCTGTACTCTGTTACAGAGGCTTTTCTCGCTCTCTCTATAAACTGCAAGACAGTCCGCTGTACTCTGTTACAGAGGCTTTTCTCGCTCTCTCTATAAACTGCAAGACAGTCCGCTGTGCTCTGTTACAGAGGCTTTTCTCGCTCTCTCCATAAACTGCAAGACAGTCCGCTGTACTCTGTTACAGAGGCTTTTCTCGCTCTCTCCATAAACTGCAAGACAGTCCGCTGTACTCTGTTACAGAGGCTTTTCTCGCTCTCTCCATAAACTGCAAGACAGTCCGCTGTACTCTGTTACAGAGGCTTTTCTCGCTCTCTCTATAAACTGCAAGACAGTCCGCTGTACTCTGTTACAGAGGCTTTTCTCGCTCTCTCTATAAACTGCAAGACAGTCCGCTGTACTCTGTTACAGAGGCTTTTCTCGCTCTCTCTATAAACTGCAAGACAGTCCGCTGTACTCTGTTACAGAGGCTTTTCTCGCTCTCTCTATAAACTGCAAGACAGTCCGCTGTACTCTGTTACAGAGTCATTGTAACAGTACTAATATTTTGGGACATGAAAACGGTCTTGTATTATTCCGTTTAAACCGATTTTGTCTACTCTCTTCTCTGTTTCTCAAAGTCAAAAATAGTAATATCCGGGGAATCTTTGTTTATCATATATGAAAGCCATACAGCTCCTTTAACTTTCAAGCGTGAACCAAACCATGTAATTTGACAGAAGCTCGCTTTCTTGGAAAACGGAGGTTTTACACTTAAAAAACCTTTACCAACAACTTTTCGAGTTTTGTTTATAGTGGAAAACCGCCAAACGTTTTTTTTTACGAGACTGGTTGCTTGGCATATTCATTTTATTATCTCTGTTTTTCATGTGCCCTGTGTTCAAGGCAAGCATAAAATCATAACGCGACATCAAGGGGTCACGTAAAATAAGCGATAAAGTGATACAAAATAGTAAATCGCGTGAACAAAAAGTAAATCACGTGATATCAAATCACCGAAAATAAATATCACGTGGTGGAAAGTTCCTGATGCGCTACAAAAAGTAAAAAGTTAGTCACGCAATGGAAAATGGATAAGATCGAAAAACAAGGTACTGCTAAAAAGTTTGATATCACGTGATAAAAATAGGTCATCACGCGATGAAGACGAATATGCTCCTTAAAGTGTCGAAGTTGAAATATGAAAAATTTTCTTAAATTTCCAATTTAAAAATAAACAAATAAATGAATAAAATGAACACCACTGGAAACAAAAAGCTTATACCTTTCATATGTTTGGCCACATTTTAGGTTTTCATCCACAGTATCAAAAGTTAATAGTGAATATGCTATTTTCCTTTAGAAAGGCACAATATTTTAGAAGGAAACAAAATGTTGCAAATAAAGCACGTAAATTACAATAGCTATGAATTGTAATTTTATTACTAAACAGTAATTTCAGTTATTATTATTTTCTGAAGGAAAACTACTTATTAAATAACTGATTCACAACCTTTGCCCTTAGCAATAACAAACCAAACTTATTCTTCCAAATAGAGCAGTTTTCAATTGAGTGTGAAAAGTAATAACACAATAGGCCATTTGCACGATGACGTCATTTGACTACTACTACCAGAATCCTTCAGTTTTTTGTTTTGTAATGCAAATTAGGGCTATTGTTATTTAAACCGCACTGGGATTACAAAATTTAAATAAGAAAGGAAAAACGAAATGAATTCTGGTAGTAGTAGTCAAATGACGTCATCGTGCAAATGGCCTATTGCTTTGGTTTTTCATTGCTACGCTTTGTGATTGGCTAAAATATCTCGCGCCACTTTCTCGACCAATCAGAAGTAAAACCAAAACCAATCGTGACTTGCTCGCACGCGTTTTCCCGCGCTTGGCGCTGCCGACATGTTATTGCTTCGAGCTCTGATTGGTTCATTGGATTGATTACGACTGCTGTGATTGGTCAGAGTAATTACTTTGGTTTTCGTTTTACCACACTCAATTGAAAACTGCTCTATGATAGAGTTAAAATATAGTTAAAACTCTCTGAGCGAACACTCTTGTAAGTGGACAGCTCTACTTACGGCCGCCTTGACAAAACCCTGTTTGAATTCTCCTCTTAAGAGAATCATTGCCGTAAGCGGCCAGCTCCTGAGTTACGGACACTATTTCTGCTCCCCGAGGATGTCTGCTTACGGTAGCTACGACTGTGATTAACATTTCAGACAACCTTATGTCAGCAATTTCCATGAGATAAATTTTAAAGACTGATGAGGTATTTGAGGTATGTTTTCAGGTACATTACCTGTGAATTAAGTATTTGGACCAAATAGCACAAAGACTGTAAGTAGCATTTTTCATGTACAAAAACAATGTGAACCCCACGCTTGGCTTGCAACATTTTCGTAACAATTTTCGTATATAATTTTTGTGTTATTTGTGTATTAAACTTAAATAGACAGGACCGCCAAGACTAGCACTAGCTACCTGCGGGCCAGTCCAACAGTAACGACATAAAAATTAAGAAAATAAAGATTGTTGTTGTTTTTAACGAACAAATCACAAAACATCATTAACAATAAACGCAACTTAGTAGAAAAAGAAGATTTTCTCCCCCTCAGATGTTCTATATGCAGATGGTGATCTGCTCTCATATGGGGTCTTGGACTCCGTTGCATTTCATCCTTTTTTTTTATTTATGTTTGCCATAAATTGTAATAAATATCTAACACCAACAAGCTGATCTAAGCTATAAGTTTCATTTGAATGGTCGTACTTTATGATTTCAGTTATAATCATCTTGGAACGGTTTTCAATTCAGTGTCGAAAGTAGGATGGCAGTTGCCTTGGCTTTGCATTGCTACGCTTTGTGATTGGCTAAAAAATCTCGCGCCACTTTCTGAACCAATCAGAATTAAAACCAAAACCAATCGTGACTTCCTTGTTACCCGCGTTTTCCCGCGCTTAGCGCCGGTCACATGTGTTTGCTTCGAAAGTCTGATTGGTTCATTGGGTTGTCTACTTGTTATGATTGGTCAGACGAGAGTAATTACTTTGGTTTTGGTTTTACGATACAGTAAACACCCGCATATAAGAACACACGATTTCGGAGGTCAGGCTGATTGAGTTCTTATTTATCGGGTGCTTAGTGACAAATCAGCCTCAAAATGTTCTTAAAATGTTCTTAAATTTTTATTTAGTAATACTATCCAAAACATGTTGCTAGAGGTATAATTAGCATATTTTAGGAAAATAAAATAAATAATTATTCTGTAATTTGATTATATTAACAAATGAACACAATCAATAAGACAGCTTGACAGCTGATAGAGTTATGTAGTTATCTGACAGCAAACATAAACTTACATGTTTTGTAATTATGACACTTTTTCCATTTTATAAGAACACGTTACAATTTTCATGCTGATCTTGTTCTTATAAAAATGGGGCTTTATTGGCCAAATTTCAGCCTGGTGTTCTTAATCCATTTGTTCTTATATGCGGGTGTTTACTGTACTCAAGTAAAAGCCGCTCTAAGTACCGTACTAAACACTAACACAGGTAGGTACTGATTAGTGCAGTTTTCAAGCGAGTGTGGAAAAACCAAAACCAATTAATAATTACTCTAGCAAATCACGACAGCACAGACAATCCAATGAATCAACCAGAACGTGAAGCAAATACGCGCCAAGAGCGGGAAAACGCGCGCCAATTGGTTTTGGTTTGACTTCTGATTGGTTGAGAAAGTGGCGAGAAATGTTTGAGCCAATCACGAAGCGAAGCAATTCCAAAACCAAAGCAATCGCGAAATTATTTTCGACACAATTGAAAACGACTCTCATACCTTTTATATGAATGGGCACTTTTTCCAATGAGCAGCTTCACATGAAAGTACTGTTCAATAGCTTTCACTTGAAAGGTCATAATACTTATTACTTAAAACCTCCTTGTACAGCATAATAAATAGTACCATAGGAAAATACTGCTCAATGGCTTTCATTTGAATGGTAACACTTCAGATTTCATCCACAGACTCAAAAGTTAGAACAACCTAATAGCTTTCATTTGAATGGTCACACTTGAGAATTTCATCCACAGACTCAAAAGTTATTACCTCCTTGAACTGCATAATAAACAGCTTGCAGTTAAGTAGTGCGAAATAGCCCTCAATTAAATGGTGTCACAACAAAATTTCATCAACAGACTTCCCATAATCCACAATGGTGTCAGCGTAAATTATATATGTAACAGCAGATTAATATGATTGCCAAAATGTTACTTTGCTCTTAAATCACGGACAGCAAAATAGTGACATTCTCAGCAAATTCTTTGCTTTGAGGCCCAGTTCCTGCCAGCTTGACATGTTTGAATGTTTCATGTGGCGGAGTAAGTTCTCCTGGACAATACAGGTCATTCAAGCTCAGCCAGATCAGCTCAGGTTCCACAGATGCAAAGTCCTTGAATGTCGTGACAGCCACCTGTGGAAAGTGTAGAAGAAACAAAGCATTTCCTTTTAATAGAAAGCCATGTTGTGACGGCTCATCCTCGGTGTAAAAACCTGCCAAACTCACGAGTGATGTAATAGAAAGAAAACAAAAGGTATAAAACAATAGAGTCAACTGGGAATGCAAGACCACAAAGGTAAAAAACAACGAAAAAAGTCACAGGTTTTTACATCGAGACAAACCCGTTGTGACGTACTGTAAAATGTTAAAACTCTCAACTTATCCTCCCTGTACTAACTTAGTTCTACAAGTTAAAGTAAGGTATTTAGGGTAAGGAGAGAAATTCATCTAAATGATTAATGAGGGAACTTTGCATATATCTAAGTATTATTTGGCCATTTCTATGTTTTTGCATGCAACATGCAACTTGTCTTGTGTTTTTTTAGAAAATCCCTACAGCTACTCAGTACTGGTATGTTTCTCCCTACTCTCCCTGGTTGGACTGTTAGAACATTGTGGAGTTATCCTCCAAAATTATGTTAAATTGCCTTGAAAGTCCACCTGAACCCATTAATACAACTGGATCAAGAGAGACAAAATAAATAAAAATAAATAGCTTTGCTTAGCATGGGTGACACTTAACAGTCTCGCGACTGAAAACCTGTGGCCCAAGGACTAGATCAAATTGGAATTTAGAAACGTTGGTTTTAGAGAAGGGAGAAAACGCTGGAGTACACAGAGAAAAAATCCCTTGGAGTAAAAATGCTCCCACGACAGTGGAGATTAGTGCTTGAACCACAACCTACAGATGTATTGAAAGTACAATGTGCTACCTACCAGAGCACCAACCCTCTGCAAACTGACCCATATAAATATAGGCCAACAGTTTATAATGAATACATGAACTATCAAACATGAACCAATTAAACTGCATAACTATTTGTATCTAAAACTGAACATTGCCCTGACCTGTTGCAGCTCCCTGGGTTGCCGACTACTGAGGTGTTGGCTACAAACCCACACCACAGAACAAAGGTTGGCATCGCTGATCTCCAACTGTCTGCACAGGCGACCCAAGCTCCTCAACACAGCCAGCTGTTGCTTGAATGCCTGAGACTGTGAGTATACTGGGCCTGCCTTGAGGCTCACGGAGGCCTGTTTATCCAGGAACTGGGTCATAGAAGGAATGGCATCTTTAATGACTCGACGCTGCATGAAGGTGCCTGATGCTTCAGCCATTGTGCAGAGTACATTCACAGCTTTGATTGTCACCACCTGACAAAATGAAATATAAATGGCAAATAACCACTGTAGTGACCTTACCTACCCTACCCCTGATAGGACACTGGACTGTTGTTCAATTGTGAATATACCCTCTAGGGGATTAGCTCCTCGTGGTTAGAGGTGAGTGAAGGAGTGTAATGTTAATGGTTGTGTTTTGTTATCAGTCTGCGAATAAAACCCTTTTGAGGACAGGACAACCACCAATCTTACTGCTGAGCTAACATTTAATTGGGCTAAGCAATTTATAATAGACTTCTGTCAATCGTACCTTATATGGGAGGAATTTAATTTCACTGTGAGTGCAATTCAAGATGGTGGCTTCTTGACAGTGAAAGAAGTGACAAGTTATTCAATCCGTGAATCTGCATGAGGAGTGGTTTATTTGCTCGTGCAGCACTTCATGTCAAGAAAAGTTCGGAATATGAACAGAAATATGAATCCAATTGTAAGACTGTATGGATATTCTACTACGTGATCATTGACCATACAGTTGGCCATCCTGAAAGCCTTTTCTCAACTTGGTGCTTGTAAAATCAGCGGGATGGTACAACATAATTCTTTCATGGGCTAAATATTGTGCTATTGTTGTCTCCCAGATTTCTCTCATCATGTTATTCAAGATGGTGGCAGAACATCAACAATGATTTATCAGAGCCAATACACAGGAAAATAGGAGACTGCATAATAACAAATGAAATGCAAAACTTGTATGACATTACCTGTTCATCATCTGTGAATCTCTTGACCATTGATGGCCAAACACGGTGAATCATTGGCAGAAGCTGATCCTCTGAATCACTGATGGCTTGGATTCCAGTCTCAATTGTGTCCAATACCAAAAGACGTAGCCATGGAGACTTTGATGACAGGAAATGAACACATTTTTCCAGCACCTGCAAATTTACATTGCCAAGACAAAATCAAAAAATTAATAATAATCCTGATTTAACACAAAACTCCCTTGTATCTGTTTCTGAAGCAGATCTGAAGGTTTGTTTACTAGATGTAGTTATTAAACACATGTCTAACCCCTCAATCTGTAGGACCAGGTGTGTAAATGTGTGATTGGCATAAATGTTTCTTTTTTAAAAGGGGCTATGTCGTGAGATATGTCACGCAGGCAAAAACATTGGGCCGACATCAAACAAATTCACACTATCGCCATGGAATCAGGCAAAATCCTTCAATTCTGCCGTGGTGTGTACTTTGAAAGGTCTCAGATTTTTCCCATATGTAAATAGTATATTTGTCTTGATTTAATTTCGGTTATTTCCCCGATTCAGAAATCATAC
Organism: Cladopsammia gracilis; assembly: GCA_022457155.1. NCBI lineage: Eukaryota > Metazoa > Cnidaria > Anthozoa > Scleractinia > Dendrophylliidae > Cladopsammia > Cladopsammia gracilis. The sequence continues at coordinate 743,875 of JAJGOT010000318.1, forward strand.
ACCTCAGTACATGTCAGTATCTCAATATCTAGAAGTTGCATTCAGCTTATAATAATCAGTTGAGCATGGACAAAGGTTCTTCTCTGGTGCTGATTGCTGTGGAATCAACCCAAAAGTTGTCAGCAAAATCAAGTTAGAGCATTCGAAACATACCAGAATGGTGCTAGAAGCGAGGAAAATCATTAATAAACATTTATTTTAATAAATAATTAATTTAAAAATTAATTATTTGACACTGACAGTGGAAACAACATGAAAACCTCAACATGGTGGTGTCATCATGATCTTGTCAAATCAACACAACAAGAAAGACCACAAAATTGTATCTTAAGCTTGACTGCACTGTATACTTTGTAATGTCCAATCAAATTAATAATAATAAATAAATAATAATAATAATAATAATAAACATATACCACTCTACTTCCTACTAGTTCAGCAGCATTACAAAATTGGATTCAAAAAAGTAAAAACAATAAATAAAACAATAAAACATGCTAACAATTAAAAATACAACAAACAACTTTTAATCTCAGAATGTTATTCTCAGAATTGAAAATGAGAACATTGTGAATGATTCCAACACTGACCTGTGTTACATATTTCACATGTCTAGGAATTTCAGGCTTCTTGTCTGGCTCCAATGTTTCTTCCTCCCCATCCCTCTCAGATTCTGTTGTCACTGATTCAGCCTCATCAGCATCCAGGTAACCCATTGACTGTTGTTTCCGTTTGTGATAATCTATGAAAAACTGCCGTATTTCCTCTGCTGAGAGCGCTGTCTCCTCTCTGTCTTGTTCAGTTTGCTTTTCATCTTGATTGTCACTTTGTATCTTGGGAAAATTTTTCAGAAATATAATTATAGTTTTAACATAAAATGAGAAGAACTATTGTGTAATTATATAAACAGCTGAACCTCACATAAGGGAACACTTAGGGTTTGCATTTTGGGTGGTGCCTTAATCTTTTCACGGCACAGGCGACTATAGTCACCTTACTCAGAAGTGGCCATAGGTGACTATAGTCACCATACCCTAGAGTGGCCATAGGTGACTATAGTCACCATACCCTAGAGTGGCCATAGGTGACTATAGTCACCTTACCCTAGAGTGGCCATAGGTGACTATAGTCACCATACCCTAGAGTGGCCATAGGTGACTATAGTCACCATACCCTAGAGTGGCCATAGGTGACTATAGTCACCTTACCCAAGAGTGGCCATAGGTGACTATAGTCACCATACCCTAGAGTGGCCATAGGTGACTATAGTCGCCATACCCTAGAGTGGCCATAGGTGACTATAGTCACCATATGCTATTTGGGAAATAAAATATTTGGCCATGGAGAGATTGAAATTTGAAAGGGTTAAAATGACATGGTTGCTTACAAGAAGTCAGACCACAAGAAAACGCTACAAGAGAAACACCACGCCAAACATGCTTGACTCTGAGAGCACATGGAATTCTAGCACATGCACACTTGCCAGATACCGCTGACCAAAGCAATTACACTGTACACATGCTCCTTGTTGTTAACTCTGTTAAATTACATTTAACTGCATGAAAAATTCAAATCACTAGCATGGGATGTGATTGTGGTCGATTACAAGAGGTGATCACTTTAGAAAGGTTTTGATTATAATTAATGATTTGCTGCTTGCTTGCAGTCTGTTCTCTTTAAATTTTCACAGTTTGTCCGGTAGAGACATTCATACTTTCCACATTCAGTTATTAGCATCTCTTCTACTTCAACTTTCCATGTAGTTTTTTTTGGTTGACTTTCCAGTTCCTTCATGTTTCTGGTCATTGTGGTATGACGAAAATCACGGATACAAATTTCCCCTGGGGTACCCCTGGTACATACAGTGTATTTTGGCAGTTTTCTGACGAAAACCGCAGCAAAATTGCAGTGAAATTTGAATATGTTCAAAACACCCGTGATATCGCGGTGATGCGAATTTCCAAAATCGCAGTAAAATCACCAGCTGTTCATACGCGCAATTTAGCATCACCATGAAATAGCAGCAAAAATCGCTTATGTAAACAAGTCTTCAGGCATCGACTTAAAAATGCAGGCTTATCAAAAAACCTTGTGCTACATACTTTCCACTAGTTATCAGATTCATGGTCTGTCTAAGCATTGTTTGGCATGGGTGCTGCTCAAAAATTACATTACACTCTTACATTTATGTAAATGTACACATATTGAGAATGCTGTGAATGTTGACTTTTGGGTTTGCAATGATGATTTCAATAAAAAAAAACTGAAGGCAAAAACATGATTTTTGTTGCTTTTCTATAACATTAAAAACGGTCATTTTTGTTCTTATCCAAATTCAAATGCTGATATTCTGCAAAAATGGCTGACGTTTTTGTGTTTATTGGGTATCTCAATTTGAGGGACTTTCTAGTCAATGATCACAACTGCTAGTTAAGGCAATGTTCGCACGATTGAGAAAGTTGCAGTGGAGTCTTTTACGGGCCGTTTGGGGCAGTTCAGGTGACAACGGGTTAATCACTTGAGTGAAAATCTAATTCTTTAAATCTGGACTCAATAATGAAAACAACAAAATTAACTTCAAGGAATTTAAAGTTCCAAATGCACTTTTCAAGAACATTCATGGGCTACAAACAGTTATTACTCATGCGCGTAGCGGCATGAGTTATAAAATGGCCTCCGTTTTTCTTCTTATTATTTTTCTTTTTTTTTTGTGTCACGATTTTGCATGCAAATTTATGCACGCATATTTTAAATTGTGCTCTTCTGGTTCATAGCTTTGCCATTTTACACTTCCTGTTTAGTGACTTCCGGCTACTTTCACTTCCGGTAAAACACCGTTACTGAAGCGTCACGACAGCGTCTCTTACAACCCTCTTACACAACTAATGTTCACGTTAGGTATATATAAGACGTAGAAGAATCACTCGCTTCATTGTGGTACAGCCTTCATTTACAAAACATTCAATAGTAAACAACGTGGTTTGCAGGAACGATGACTGAATGAAAGGATAAACTCTTCTCCATTATCATGTTTAATATATATCATAAAACTTTCTTATGCATGCCCATGAGTATAGGCTGCTTGCAGCCTCTTGTTACTACATGTACATGTAACATTGGAAATTTACCTCATCTTTAGCTTCCTCGGTTGTTTCCTCCATCACTTGAGCAGGAAACCACTTCTTTATCATCTGAACCAACACATTCAGTACTTTCATTAACAAGTATAACAGCTCATCAGGATAGAGATCAATCACAGAAAAAATATCCATCAGCGTGTCCTCGATAATAGACAATATACCATGGTTACTGTACTGTATCATGACTCTTAACACACAGGGTGCTTGATGGTTCATGAAAACATACTTGAAATCCAGAGATATTGAATTCACTAAGTAGTCCGCATTCCTTGCAATGAGCTCTTCTACTGATACATAACCACAGCTCTGACAGATTTTCACCAGAGTCTCGTAAGCTGAGCAACTTACAGCAGCATTATCATTGCCGAGCTTTGCCATGATAGGATAGAGAACTTTTATGAGGTGACGCTCAAAATGTGAGGCGCCCACCTTTGAAAACACGCCCATCGCCTCCAGCAACAAGCAGCTCAGTTGAACGTTGCTGTTTAGGACTTCAAAAGGAAGTACTTTGACCTGTTTGGTTTCTTTATTCCCTGACAGAAAATCTTGTGGGTCTGATGAAATGGGTTTGTGAAGCACTGGAGGATTTGAGGTCACAAGGTTCCAATTAGTCTCAGAAATGTACTCTGTGATCAAAAGTTCTATGATGTTCTGTACTTCCTGGAGATTCTTGCTCGCATTTTCAACTGGGCTGCTGGTATTTTCAGTGCCTAAAAAAATAAATTAGATATCTGTTGTTGTTTAATTTTTTTCTCAGTTTTTTTTTCTTAATATTATTTTTATTATTTTCCTTTGTCTCCAATTCATTACCATAACCTAAGAGAAAGGAAAATGACAATCAAACTGGATTAAAATTAAAAGATTAAACTGCAACATGATTGAATTCCAACAAATTATGACCCTTGCGTTACTTTGTGATTTAGGAGTTCTGTTAAAAAGGATCATAATTTGTGATTTTATAGGCATCACAGCAACTTTCTGTTGCTTAGAAAAGTTATATCATTCAGATTATGGCTGCAATGTTTGATGGTACAGAATTACATTATTTTGTTAAATAACAAAAAAAAAATCCAAAAATGATATCTAGTTTTGGAAAGATGTACTTCCTTAGGAGCATTTGAATATTCAGAACATTATGTTAAATAAAATGTACTTTTTAGGTTTCACAAGATATAAGTACTGTATAAATCACTTACCATTCAAGATACATGTAGTATTTTCTCTATCCACTGTTCCACTGGCACAACCCAACACAATCTCACTTAGAATATAAACAGCTTGCTTCTTGTAGAACTTCGACTCATGAAACAAGTCAAGAAAATGATCAGTTATGAGGGGAAGGTTGCCATAGTAACCAAGGACATGACATATTTGGTTGATTGCCACCTTAACTTTCTCATCAGTGAAATGCTTGAAGTGGTGTTTTGGATACATGCTTGTCATGAACTGGCTTGTGGGATAGGACATTGGATTTTCTCCTTTTGTTTCAGAGAGTGCAAATGCTGTTTCTGACAGAGATGGAGTTCTTTCTTCTACAATTCCCACATCGCCAACATCAAACTCTAGCACCTGTGAAAGTTAAGATCATGATAAACATTTCCCAGATAGATGCTTTAAAAGAAAATATATGTTGTAGTTCAATTTTATCCTTGGTTCAATTTTGATTTTCCTTTGTTTCATATTCATTATCATATATTAACATAGAAAAGAACAATGGAAAATCAAAATTGAACCAAGGATAAATTTGAACTACAACATATACATCTAAAAGAATGGAAATTAGTAAACTTTTAGAAGAGGCAGACAGGAAGCTTTTTAAGTTGCATTTATCCAATTCCTTATGCCCGCTTAGCAATATATTTCAAAGAAAAAGAAATAGTAAGTACCATCTAAGAAATATTAGTGCTTATCGTTCAAAAATTAACTCGGACAGATCCAAGAATATGTTTGTAAATACCGGTAGGCTTATTTTTAAATACAATATTTAGCTAGTTATATACGATCATTTAAAATTTCTAGTGATTTCATTAGACTTAATGTATTTTGCACACCTTTTAGATATTTTTAAATATTTATTATTGTAACTTAGGATATGTTATTTTACCTTGAGAAAATAAAGATTATTATTATTATTAAATTAATTTTTATTAAGGTATTAAAGCTGAAAATGAAAAGAATGTTATATGTACATGTAACCCATTAGCCCAGTTGTCTTCCTAGCTATACAGTGCTGGAACTAATTTCTATCTCTTAGAAAGGACATTGTGACCTTTCAATCATTTTTGTGTCACATCAATTCATTTTGATTGGACATTAATTATTTTTACAAACTTGGTCGGTCATCTGCTAATTTCGATTTTCCCTGAGATGCAATCAAGTAAAAACTAATCTTGCTGAGTGCATTCTGAAGGTCACTGACCTGGTTGGTGAGTGCTCTAAAAATAAAGTTTTCAACACTGAAACAGTTGTTATGCATTATTTGTGTTACCTGCAGCAGAGCAAGAGACAGTCGCTTTAGATGTGAAGATGAATTCAGCAAGCTGCTTAGTCTGTTACCCAGAAGATTCATGTAACCATGTACAAGATTCAGACCATGGATTTTCTTGATGTCATCTGCTTGTCTTATTACACGTGGAAGTGATGTCAGTGCTGAATGAAGGTTCTCCTCTAACAGTACATTCAGTGAACTAGGACCTTAACAAATTTGCCAAAAAGTGTTAACTATTAAAAAATGCATAACATTTCTGCCTGGGAATCCCACTGAAATTTTTGTCTACATTTTGTTTCAAACAAAATGCTCAAACATAATAACAAATCAGTTGCGAACTGATTTTGTTATTAATTTTGGCTTTGTCAACAGAGGCAAGCCAAATAGAATCTTTATTTTTTTCTCTTCTTCATGAGAGAGCAGTGAATTTTTAAGCTTGATTTTATTTATACAACAACATGTACAGGCACACTACAATCATAACTATTATTATGGTTTTGTCATCGTTATGAACCATACATCCCATGAAGTGTGGTACAATGTACATAACCAAATGAATTAGAGGGTGTTTCCTGTTTTTTTTTTTCACAACCTTTTTTAGGTGGGCATTTTTTCACTTTCCATCCCCCTTAAGTTCCCAACTCCTTTCATGTGTTCCAACACTCTACATTCTGCAAAACCAAAATGGCACCACTTTATGGACCACCCGCTTAAAGGGACACTGTGACCTATTTTTAGTATCACTTTGAAAAGCCAAAAAACATATTTGTTTCAATGGAAACCATAAAATAATGGTCCAGTTTTGTTAACAAATACTCTATCAGTGCACAGAAACAAGTATTAGTTATCTTTGGCTGTAGATGGCCAGGATGGAAATCGATTGCAACTTGAGGCCAATTTTTTCAAGTTCCTCCCAAGACTCATGGAAAAATTGCAGAAAAACTTACTATGGTTTGTTCTTCTTTGAAGAAATTACTTGATATTATCTTCTTGGTGTTCTAAAAGCAATTTTATGTTTGAGCAAAGGTACTTTGTCACATATTTAGTGTATTTTGACCAAAACACAGCAAAATCTGCGTGACAATGCCGCTTTAATATATATGTTGTGGTTCAAATATTAACCTTTGTTCAAATTAATTTTTATTTTCCTTTGTTTTTGGCTATGGTAATGTATAATAATGAGTTTTAAACAAAGGAAAATAATGTTTGAACCAAGGATAAAATTGAACCACAACATATACATACACCTTATTCGATGGTATAGCAGATAATATGTGCAGATATTTTGCGAGTTGTGTAGTATTTTTTCGAGCCCCGCAGCAACAAGAAAAAAAGCGATCTTTGAGTAAAATGTCCGCACGTATTATCTGTTAAACCATCGAATGAAAATTTACCGTGTAATATGCTGAGATATTTTGCGTGTTCTCTTTTCCCAATAAGGTAACATGATGTCAACGTCGAATAATAATATGCACTTATTGACTGAGTGGGAGGGCCGGACAGGAAAATATTTGGCTTGAGGTCATGGCATACAGACCTCGCTGCGCTCGGTCTGTGCGCCATGACCGAGAGCCAAATATTTTCCCATCCAGCCCGACCTAACTCAGTCAATAAGTATTTTATAATATGACTAGAAAGTACAAGAATAGTTGTGCAGTGCAAGGTCGCTTGAACTCGAGCGGGGCCGGACGGCTTTTTCTGGACCGGCTCACGTCAACCCGTCCAGCCCGCTCACGCCACCTTGCGATTCTATTTTTTGTAGGATTGCGTCAGCAGGGCCGTATGGTCATATTATAAATAATTTTTGTTATTACATGTACATGTACATGCATCTCCAAACTGGCAATTTTGTGTTTTCTTTAAAATTACACTGCTTAATACCAACAATCATGCTGTTAATACGGACACGTTTGTAGGTGCCGATGGTGTCCAGATGGGGTTCAACTAAACATGTAGATTTTGTAGGACCTCTGGATGATCAATATAGATTCCTAACCAGTAGGCTATACTAACCTTCTTAATTCAGGTTGAACCTGACATGGTAAGTGATTATGGTAAACATGTAAGTGATTATGGTAAACATGTAGATTTTGGTAGATTATGGTAAACATGTAGATTTTGTAGGACCTCTGGATGATCAATATAGATTCCTAACCAATAGGCTATACTAACCTTCTTAATTCAGGTTGAACCTGAATTTCAATTACAGGATCGCTTACTGCTTACCATAATCACTTACCATTACCAAGTCTTCTTGATAATTTGTGCAGAGAAGTTCTACTGAGTGAGGCAACTTGTGAATAGTCATCCTCAGTCAAACCAACCAATAAATCCACCATGGTAGGCACACAGGCTTGTAATGAGTCTAAACAGTTTGTGAGCAGTTTGTCACAAAACTTGACCAGTGACAGCCTAACTTTCCAGTTAGGGTGTGTAGAAATCATATTCAGTCTTTCCATGACTATTTTTAACTTTGCTGCTGTGTCACTAAACCAATCAACAGTTCTGCTAACGTTCAAGCTCTGCAGTTTGTTAGTTTTTTCAGGACTTGGTCAGAGATGCCAGCTTCTTTAATATCTTGTGCTTCAGCAGATTGATTTTCTGATGTCAATGAAATAAGTTGTGAAATGAGGTCTTTATTCTCCGATGGCTTAATCGGCATATACCTGTCGTTCATCACCAAAGAGAGGACATCGCCCCAAAGATCAACAGCTTGTATGATAACTGCATGTCCTTGCTTTGCATTACCTGTGACAACTCGGCATAAAGCCATTGATATTCCAGGAATGAACGAGGCAAATGTAACTGCCACTGAATCCTTGATTGCATTCTCCAATGCCTCTCTATCTTCATCCTGCTGTAAATTGTCACCATTCTTGGTTTCACAACAAATATCTCCACCACAGCAAGCGAGTTTGCTCAGGCAACCAAGAGCACTTAATTTTAAGTTTTTGGCCTTCTCCTTCTCAGACAATGCCAGTAAAATACTGACTGAATGCCCAAGAATAGGGAGTAAACGAGCTGAAAAGAAAGCACCTTTAACTACAAGAGAAGTGCACTGGATCAAACGAGAAAGACAGCATACAATGGCGAGTTTTAGTTCTTCTGGAATATCAGCTATTTGACCGGGACCGCCTTCCCTTGCGCTCAGAAGCATGCACAAATAATTAAACATCTCTTCAAAAGTCCCCAGCTGACAAACATGGGCACGTGTAAACAAAGTTTCCATGCATCTAACAGCAGTCTCTTGCAACTCATTTGTAGTATTTGTGCTCTGTAACGCGAGTTTCAGTGGGAATAGCACATACTCAACAAGTTGGGTTAGATGTGCGGGATCTACAGTTCGTAGTTTACACTCGAGATCCTTGATATTTTGAGGTGAAGGCTCCTTTGATAACTTTATACACACAGGGCGAAGCTCTCTAAAGGATTCACTTGGATCAGGCCCCATGTTCTTTAAACTTATACGAGCTTCCGCAATCTTTCTGGGTTTCTACAATCCACGAGCATATGTTCTGGGCATTCTGCCGTGTTCAGTCACCCCCGCAAGGAACTGGGCTCTAACAAGCGCAAAGCATCAAGGGATTTTTTCCTTCCTTCTTTCCGGTTCGATGTTGCTTCGAAGTAAGAATCATTGCATCAGATAGTGTTTCAACTTGGAGACCATGGTGGAAATTGAGCTCTTAATATAAGGTATGAAACAACACTTTACTAGTACGGCTAAACTGCAAAATACAATAATACCCCGCAACTTATTTGCATCATATTGAATAACAATAGTTTCATGCCCCGGGTTTCATCATAGTTTGTAGTACTAACTATGGTTTCATGTCTCGTTCTTCAAAGACGGTTCGAGCGTGCCGAATCTAATGCAAATGAGCAAGAACAATAGATCGTTTTATGGAATATTCATAGATTGCTAAGCCATTGTTGTTGATATATCGAGAAAGGGCCTGAAGTTCGACGTTTGATCTTAGGATCTACCTAAGAATGCTTTTAAAAGAGTTCTCCGCAAATTGCTATTTGATATTTTCAGGGCCTGAACAATCGATGAAATCGATGGCAATCGATAACAATCGATGACAATCGATATCAATTAATCGATTGATATTGATAATCGAAGGACAATCGATCACGAAAATTTTTGTGATTATTGATTGTCATCGATTATCAATATTAGTCGATAATCGATGGGAATCGATCAATTAACTACATCGATTATCAATATCAATTGATAATCGATGGGAATCGATCAATTAACATAATAGATTGTTATCAATATGCAATATCTATCGATTACCTATTCAGTCAAACATTTCAATTGTCAATTTCATCGAGTACTAATAAAGTTACACATTTTGATATCATTGCTTTTTATTTGAGTAAAAACTAGCGAGTAGCAATGCGTAAACTTGTTTATTCGCCCACACGTTTTGCGCGAGTTTAAAATTCATAGAAACGTACTACGGATTTGTGTGTAAGAAAAACAAAGCCCACTGTTTTGCTTCAATGAAACAGCTGGCAAATTACGAAGGTGTGAAACACTTTTGCGACGAGTGGGAGTCGTGATAGCATGTCCTTTTTTATACCACTAGCAATGAACTTGAAGCTAAATCAATCAAGTTTGTACTGCTGACAAGGAGATATGTTAATTGTCTAAATTATTTGTGTTGTTTTTCACGGAGCCACATCGATGAACAATTCTCAAACTTAGCTACTGAGGTTTAAAAATAACATACGATCTGTATACACTTCCGCGATACCTGAAGATATGGAGACATGAATTTAGTGCCAATCGATGGCAATCGATGAAGTTCGCGACCACCTAAGTGTGATTATCGATTGATCATCGATTGGCCGATGCCAGTTGATGCTAATCAACAGTACCGTATTTTCCGGTGTATAAGTCGAACCGTTGTATAAGTCGACCCCACTTTTTGAGCCTAAAAATTATGATTTTCTTGATTTGGCATCAAGTATGAGGAGAAAAATTCTTTACGATTTTCTAGGAAAACAAGGCTTGTCTCTCTTGCAGAGCATCTTTGAGATCCAAAGTCAAAGTAAACTGAATGAACCACATAGATCGACTAACACGCGAACGAATGCACTTCGTTAATAAATTGACAAATATGAATCCAAATTCTCAAGATACCTGCTCTAAATTTCTTTCATTATGTTTGTGGCTCATTTTGAGGCTTTTTACAAAGAAGAAATGCCGTAAAATGAACGCATGAAGCCATAGAACGAGTCTGTGAACAGACCGCCATCTTGGATGCTTAGTAACCCAGCTAAGCTCGGACAACACTGGAAACCAGTAGTGTGCGGTTACCAAGTTTCTAGCGTCTTGTCGATCGATGTGCGATTTGTTTTCTTCAGAAGTAGTAGTCATGGATTTCAAGCACAAAATAACCTCAAACTTGCATGCATCGAGCGGGAAAATCAAACATTTCTAATGACAAATCCCTAATGCGAAGAATTCACACTCGTAAAGGTAAGAACGTGTATTTTGCTCGGAAAGCGAAACCAAGATCGATCGTTGCTCCTTTACTGCAATAAATGTCACTTCCATGTTAATCTCAGGGTGTCATTGTTATGATAATTTCCTTATGAACCAACAGCTCTTGAGTTTTGGCCGGTGTATAAGACGAGGTCGATTTTTGGGGCAAATTTTCATGGTTTCAGGGGTCGACTTATACACCGGAAAATACGGTAATTGATCGATTGTCATCGATTGATCGATTGATTTTCCGATCATCGATTTTCATCGATTGTTCAGGCCCTGTATTTTAGAAAGGAGGATGACTAAGCTTATGTGTGCAGAATTATCTGGTAAGATCATGCTGTCTGTGTTCAAACACCTTGTCTCAGTTCAGATGATCGCATCATTGGGCGGTGACGTTAAGCCGTTGGCCTTGTCTCCTACACCTTCTGACATTAAAATAGTAGGGGACGTAAAAGAACCCACATCACTGTTCGAAAAAGTGTAGGGGACGTATGTCCCCGGTGTTGTGGTCTGGTCTCCATGGGAGATTGATATCAATTGGGACGTATGTCCTGTTTCTTTCTCCCGTCATGGCGACAAAAATCGCCACTGTGACTAAAGTGAGTAGATTCGTAGAAAATTGACAGATTTTGACACTGCCCCACATTTTCCATCATATTTTAACAACTACAATGTGTGGAGACTTCATATTTTCAGACATAGTTTTCCAGTAATTGTGCTTTATTTTGATTGACAGATGCGTCATAATTTTGCATAATTATGCATAAATTAGCGACTTATGACATAAGTTATGACAACAATTAAGAAAATATCTAAGAATTAAGCCGAAATAATTGTTTTAATATCATTCCCATATCGAACAAAAGGCCAACAAATGCTCGAATTTCCTCGATCCCACTGCATAACTCCTTGCCGAAACCGGTATCTGTTTGTATCATAACTGATCAAAGTCCATAGTTGATCTGGGAAGAGAAGATAAAAAAGTCCACAGGATCAGCGTCAATCAGGGTTCGTATGGTCATGGAAAAACCTGGAAAGTCATGGAATTGTATAATTTAATTTCCAGGCCTGGAAAGTCATGGAATTTAAGTGTGGGTCATGGAAAGTCATGGAAAATTATGTTCATGGTATAAAATCACTAAGGCAGCATATGTTGTGAGAATAATATTATAAGGCAAGATGAAAAATTAAAAAATGGTCATTTTGATAAAATTTTGAAAGCAACTGTTGAACTCTTGGTCATGAAAAATTTGAAAAGGTCATGGAAAGTCATGGAATTTTAAAATCTGAAAAGAGAACAAACCCTGTCAATCCCATGGCGTCCAGTAAATTCTGGACAATGGCAAAAAGTCTGTTCATCTTTTCGACCCCAAAAATCATTTCCATGTGTATAACCACCGCATTGTCGTCTGCATTATTTTCTACTTCCTCCTCTATGGTGGCCTAGGACTGCCATAAGGAAAAATGCTTGTTTTGAAAAATAATCATGTATTTAAAAACAAAAGTAAATAAAATCATAACAAAAAATAAGATATTATTCAAATTTCAAAATAAAATAAAATAAATTTTTATAAAAAGTAAAACGAAATCAAAATAATATAACTCTTACAAGCAAAATAAAATTTATTTTATTTAATTTAAAATCAAAATAAAATCATTTTAAAGTAAAATGAAAACAAATTACAATACTCTTACAAGCAAAATAAAATCTATTTTATTTAATTTGAAATCAAAATGAAATCATTTTAAAGTAAAGTGAAAACAAATTAAAATACTCTTACAAGAAAAATAAAATCTATTTTAATTTAAAATCAAAATGAAATCATTTTAAAGTAAAATGAAAACAAAAATGCTTGTGGCCTATCGTTGCCATAGCCCAGAATGCATTGCGGGGTAGCCATGTGTTTTACCCATGGTGCCTTGCCCAATGTTGTGAGTCAAAATGGCTGACGACTGGCGAAAATTTAAAGACAAAATGAAGGCCAAACGGAAAACTAAAATCACCAAGGACACTGGCCAGTCGGGCAAAGATCTAGATGCAATCGTTGTTCAACGTCTTAGCGCAGAGGTATCTGGGAGAGCGCAAAAGTATTCAAGAGTAGGAGCACGTGAGTTTGTCCCGTACCACGAGTACGATGAACTGTCTATCGACAACATAAAGAAGGCATGTATGAAACATTATGTTATGCCCGATAGTATGTCGTGTGATGTTCTTGCGGGGGAGCAAGGCCCTTCCTGTTTCTCAATGAAGCAAGTCCCGTCGGTCAAAGTTATCCACGTGCGTTTCATTAAGGCCAATGATGAGAAAGACGACGACAGTCCACGTCGAAAACTCTTAAAAACGGCTGAGGAGACCAACAAAACCGAGAAGAGTCCATCCCGATCTGCGGTTGCAGTATCACTGCCCCAAACACGAAACGAAGCAGCAAGCCCTAGCAAGTTTGTTCCAAGAAGTCTTTCGGTGGTGGAAATGCTTAGACTTGGAAATGAAATCACTAATACCACTACCTCTGTCGAAATTTTCAACTTCAGCATGGCGGACATGACGTGGTCATCAAAGCCAACAAGTGTAGAGTTCATAATAAAAGCTGAGCCTTTCGGATGTGGTGGATTTCGGCAAGCGTACAAAGCGACTTCCAGTGATAGAGATTTTAAAGGCTCCACCTGGGTGGTAAAAAGGTATCTAGACAAGGCGAAACGAGAGATCCTTGAGATGAAGCAATCTCTGGAGGAACATACAAAGAAAGCAGTGCAAATGCACTACCTTGCGCGCAATTTCACAGCTAAACTGAAAGAGGAGCTCATCTCAAGCGACAACGAGATCCTTTTTGGGGAAACTCTCAGCTATAAGAAAATATTCATGGGGAGGATCGCCGGAGAAGAGTACGTAACTATCGAAGAATTTATAGAGGGCACCTTCCGGAAGTACATCAATAACAATGGCCATATATGTGAGAAAGAGAAAAGTCCCTTGACCCAGAAGGCGGAGTGTCTTGCACACTTTTCGTATGAGAGATCTGACAGAGAAGTGATGCTACTAGACATCCAAGGCTGCGGGAGTTGCCTTTTTGATCCAGAAATTGCATCCAAGGAGCTGATATCAAACGAGAAGATGCTATTCTGTACAGGTAATTTATCACAGGATGCCATACGTGCTTTCATCGAAATCCACAAGTGCAACAATTACTGCCACCTATTAGGATTACCTGAGTTGACAGTGTAGTAATGGTAGGCTAGTGGTTTCTCCAATAGGGGGTCATGCACCCAACCTTTGTATAGCCATACCATAAATGCTCAAATAAGCCCCCAAAGGGTTTATAGGGCTTATTCCAAACTTGACCTTGTAAACTACATGTAGGGACTATTTAAAAGGGTGCTTACACCAGAAATAGAGAAAAAAAGAAATGTAAAATTTGGCTTGGTATCAAACAGACACCAATTTTGTAATCAAGTTATTTCATACCTTTGTGGGGTTATTTTAGGTTCCAAACTCTTTTCTTTGTAATTCTTATGTGCTTGGTGGTAGTACAGGTGAAAAGCATAGAAAGGGAGCTTATTTGTAAGTGGGGATTATTTGGGGTGGGGGGGGGGGGGGGGGGTTATTTGAGCATTTACAGTCTGATTATTTTAAAGCGTTGCAGTTACAGTTATACTTTTGTGATTTGTTGATTATTGGATGAAGTTGTTTGTAACAATACTGTAGGACATCTGCTCCAGAGTAGACTACTGTCCAAAACAAAGTCATTATTTGATTGGAGCCAATGAAAGTAAAAAAGGCAAAATAAAATTGCAAGACTGCATGCACTATATTTGTGAAACAAAACAAAAAATGTATCACAAAACTGTACTATTTTGTGCAAAAAGTGCAAACCACTCAAGTGGGAACTCATTGTATTCCTTTGCTTTTTTTTAAATTTGTGCAATTTATTTCTTTCAAAATTGCACTAAATAACATTAAAAAGGTGGCTAATTGTTTCACAGATATAATGCAAATACTCAATGGAATATCTCATGGCACAAATAAAGACCCGTGAAGTAGTTGGCATTTTTAAGAATTTGTGTCTGTGAAACTACGTACATTCTCATGATCATGTTTCTTATTTACCAATACTGTAGAGATTTTACGAGATATAAATTGGTTATTAGCCATGTGAAAGAAAGTGATTGAATCAAAGATCTATTAAAATGAAGTGCATCTATTACAACTTATATGGACCATGCCGAATTTCATATCTCCTTCACTATAAATATCAGGCACCTGCAAATTATTTTGCACAAAAAGCAACCTTAAAAATACCTGAAAAATCGGCACAGATTTTAAAACCCAAATCCTCTCCCCTCTTCATCACTATAAATTGAGTACCCCTGGGTAAAACTTTGGCCAAATTTGACTGTCTGGCAGTGTTCCCATTCAAATGTTGTTTTTTCTTTTTGGTGACATCAGTCATATCACACCACATCACCATGGTGTTGATTCCCTTTGCCTTGGACTTCTGCCTGCATACAATACTCGTAAAACTAACTACTGCAATTCTAGCACATTTTCATAAATTGTACTTGTTGTCAGACATTTTTTAGTTTCAAGAAGGCAATAACACCTAAAGAGATACAGTCTAACAGGCAATGCACAATTGTTAATTTTGGAAGAGCACAACGGTTACCTCATATGGTCTTTAAACTCAACTACTTCATTTTATGTACAGTATCTGTATAATATTCTCTATCTCTAATTTTCATTAATTCTGCTCAGAATTCTGCTGTTTTCTTTCAGCAGATTGTTCACTGTGACTATTAGTGAAATCACCGACATACAACAGAGTAGTGTTTAAATTTATACCTACTGTATTTGATTAAATAAGCACCCACCCATACCTCAATAAAGTACCCCCCCCCCCTTGAATGAGCACAGGGCAGTGACTTCGTGTAGAAGACACAGAATAGAGCGAACAATGGAATTGTACCCACAGGCTAACCAAGACAATATTTTTTCACATCACAAAACAAACGAATCGATAATGTATCATAGCCGCAATTGGCTTCTTCTCTTGCAATTTATAGTCTGTTCCCTGATGGCAGAGGCCTCTTTTTCCTTGTATCAAAGGTTTCTGCTGGCAGGGAGCATAGTCTGCAATTGGTATATCCATGTGGCACTGCCTGCATATACAACATCTCTTCTTTGAATGCTCTCCTCATTAACACTTAATTGTAATTAACACTTGCTGTAATTTTAGAGAGAACGAGACAAATGACTGATACAAATGAAGATGATGATGTAGATGTGGAACACATTCCTCTCAAGAGGAACTGAACTAGTGTATTATTGTATTTTTAGCCAAAAACTACACTTTTGCCTTTTTCCAAAGTGATTGCAAAGCTTTTCATCTCTTCTCATCTCTTTTGAGAGGATAGAAAAAATAACTACTATTAATTCCTTTCGTATTTGCTAATAAGTGATAATAAACACCTTTCCTTGAATAAGCACTCCCATTCAGTAACTAAGGGCGTGTTTACAAGGAGCTAGCAAGCGAGTCAAAGTTGTCTCCAATTTGCAAGTGAAAACTTTTGCTAAGGTTACCCTAGCAACCAGGACAACTTTGGCCCGCCTGTTGTTTACATTGGCTGCATGAAAATATAAATTGTCAGTTCAAATCTTTGATTGATCAACAGGCTTTATAAAGCCATACAATTGTTTATCTACTTGTAAGTCAATTATTTGAGCATTTTTCTTTTTGAAGCAGCATTTCTGGCAAGTTTGAGATACAAATTTTAAGTTGACATGAGTGGTAGGGTTAATCCTCCCCCACCACTGGTGTTTGACCCTAGCACTAGGGTAACCCGGGTTTGCTTGTAAACATGATGATAAAATCTACAAGAAAGGTATGTGTGATAGGGAAGCCCACTTGCTAGGGTAACCCTAGCTCCTTGTAAACAGGCCCTAAGACCCTCCTTTGAACCTGAAGTTTGACATCCTGGGTGATTATTTGATCAAATATGGTATGCATCATTATCTATAAACTGTCTTTGAGGTAGCGAAATGCAAGAGCAAAGTCTTTGACATCGAGTTCCAATGGATCTCCTATAACTTGCTCACACCTGGCTCTAAATTCTACAGTCAGATAGTCATCATTTTCAGCCAACACATCCGACAGCTCTGCCACTTCCTCCAGCTGCTTCTCTGTGACTTCCCATCCTTTAAAATAGAGAAATTATTTGGTGAGTTTCAATGAAATTCTTCATAACTTAAAATTCAGGGATCTGTTAAGAAAGAATACTCTCAAGAACATTACAAATTATTGTGCAAACTTCACAATCATAAAAAAGATGAAACCAAGATGCCCATGCATGATACAATTTTTAGCTGACTTAAAGCTGCTCTTTCACATTCTCTTGCTTTTCACTATTTTAAATAAAGGCCGGACATGTTGACCTATCATTTTGAGTGAAGCACTGTAGCTGATACAAGTTATTTCAACATGGAAACCAAAAAAATCATGCATGAAATCATATTATGTAGTTCAGTAGAACCTCCCTATCTTGAACTCGGTTATCTCAAACTCCCTGCTATCTTGAACTAAAAGCATTTCCCTTGTAACCAAAATTTGTTCCCATTATCTCAAAACTCCGCTTAATTGAACAAATTCTAGTTTCCCTTGGAAGTTCAAGATAGCGAGGTTCCCCTGTATAAATGGAAGTGAGGAAATAAGTGGTACTAACCACACTCCTCGAGTCCATATTTGTCTGGGAAACTGTAGATGTGATTTGGGACTCCATCAGGCAGAAAAGTGTTTCTTTGCTCCCGAATCCTATGAGGGTTCCACACGACATCGATGAAGGTGTTAACTTCCCTTTGTACTACTGGTATCATAATGTAGGCCAAAGCAAGTCTGAAAATTATAACAATATTTAACTGTAAAAATGTCATTAAACATGAAGACGTACTGTACACTAAGACATGCAGAAAACACTAACAGCTCTTTCTTAACAGGTGTCATTCTTAGAAACAATTATCTAAGATACATTTACATCTTCATTTTCTCTAAAGGCCATCTGGTACAATGGGCCTACACATACCTAGTTGTGTTTATGTGACCTATAATTTACAGTTATGCACATTGAGCTGTGGCCATGTTCTATGGCTTCCAGTTGGGTAGACTTGTGTGCTGCCTTCAGAAAGTTTCACTGGCATCTGATCACCACTCACAAAGCCTATGCTGGGTGGCCACAGCTTGGATGTGTACAACTGTAATTTTGCATTTTTGAGGTGTGCATATTTACGATTGTTTTTTAAATATTGACTAGACGATTTATTTGTTTAAAAATGTTACAGAACACATCCTTGAAAGGTAGCTTTCTCTAATAATGTTGATGTTAATAAAAAAAACATGGATAATATTATATATTTAGAAAGTAGTAGATAGGACTGAGTTATCTAAGAAATATTAAAACTTTTCAGTGATATAAAGTCATTTTTCCTTCCTTAGAAACATGTGGATCACTTACTTGTCATGTTGTGTTTGAAACACATATATTGTGTCACTTTAATTCTTCATTTTTTAGAAATCATGAAATTTGTAAGTTAATGTGTCAGGAAAATTCCATGTAATAAATGTAATAGGGTAATTATTTTCAAGAAAATAAAATTGTTCATCTGATATGTAAATGTCGTCAAGTATCACCATCATCATTACTATCATTGCTATCGTTGTTGTCATTATGTTCACCATCGTTTTTCAGAATTATGTGGTAATAAGAGCTTGCGAGGCTCTGTATGCAGCTTCTACTTTACCTGTGGGTTTCATCTTCAGGATCATAAAGACCCTGGTCCTTAAGCAGGTTAAGAGGAAACTTGAAAAAAGTTTCCAGTCTTTCATGAAGTTCTCTCCACCATCTTTCAATCTGCAATTACAAGTGAAGGATACTGTACAATACAATACTTGCCCAGCCCTTAGGTACAGATTTCATGTCAAAAGTACTTAAAATCCCCATCCTGGGCTGCATTTCATCCCATAAAGTCTCCTTAAGTACCTTTAATGCCCTTCCCCTTGGAGTAAAATGAAAATCAAATGCCCTGCCCATGGGCAAATATGGAAGATCAAAACCCTACCCCTTGCACCCTCCACTCCCACCCCCCCCCCCCCCCCCCCCCTGGCTTAAAATTGATATGTGCATAAAGTCTGAAATCTCACCTGATTTGAAGTTGATGGTCCATAGATTACTGTATCCATGGGATCCATGTCACCATGGTGCTGTCGCAGAAAAGCATGCATGGTAGCCATCACCCCTGTTTCTGATCCTTTATCCAGTCTCAGCTTGCTTGCAATAATCCTTGTTTTAAATAAATGTTCAAGGTAAAATCTACCAATAACATTTGGATCGCTATTAGTAATCCAAACCTTTGCCCAAAGCATTTTCCTGCTGCATGTATCGATACAACCATAAATTGCAATAGGAAAAGTGCTGTTTTGGTATCCCATCATCTTATCGTGGCCGTCAAGGGAGTGAACCCAGTTCGGGCCACGTGAAGTGAAATTGCCTTTCGGTTTCTTCTTCTTGAACTGGGGTGCCCTTTGCTCCAGAGCGTCTGGGTCGACATTGTACATAACAGCATAAACTAAGTCCCGTGGAACATTTAACTCGTGAATCTGTCTAAGCTTTTTATGCAAAGCTCGATATCCGAGTAGTTTTCCCGGGCCTTGCATTTCTTCTTTCACTGCACTTTCGATCTGATCGATGTTTACGTTGCGGTCTGTGTAGCGGATGCCAAAATACTCAAGCCTTCTATCAAGTGACCTCAAACTCCACGCATACTCATCAAAATCCTTGGAAACAAAGTCTAGAATTTCTGGTCGCCGAAGATTTTGTTTGACATAGCGATCCAAGGCATCCTTCAAGTTATTGTCAATCTTCCACTCGTCGTTTCTTATGCGAGCACTCGCCATCTTGCTACTAGTGCGCAAGGCATCATGGCTACCCCGCAATGCATTCTGGGCTATGGCAACGATAGGCCACAAGCATTTTTGTTTTCATTTTACTTTAAAATGATTTCATTTTGATTTTAAATTAAAATAGATTTTATTTTTCTTGTAAGAGTATTTTAATTTGTTTTCACTTTACTTTAAAATGATTTCATTTTGATTTCAAATTAAATAAAATAGATTTTATTTTGCTTGTAAGAGTATTGTAATTTGTTTTCATTTTACTTTAAAATGATTTTATTTTGATTTTAAATTAAATAAAATAAATTTTATTTTGCTTGTAAGAGTTATATTATTTTGATTTCGTTTTACTTTTTATAAAAATTTATTTTATTTTATTTTGAAATTTGAATAATATCTTATTTTTTGTTATGATTTTATTTACTTTTGTTTTTAAATACATGATTATTTTTCAAAACAAGCATTTTTCCTTATGGCAGTCCTAGGCCACCATACTCCTCTCTTTCAATGGTGTATTCCTCCATTTCATCTTGGGGAATGAATGCTGTATCATCTGGTTTTATATGCCTGCCAGAATCAAATTAGAACCTGAGATTAAATTTTTTTAGCGGCTTTTTAATGTAAATACATGTATAAGGTTAAATCGCAAAGGAAAGTCAATTGCAAATTTTGCATTGAAATATCTGAAATATGACACGCATGTGGGGTTGTCTCTCATAGCAGATGTATGTGCATTTGATAAGCATAAAAGCAAAATACTACATAAATTCTATCTCTACACTCATCCAATTCATCCATGAGCTGGCTCACGGGAGCCTTTGATTCAAACTACAAGGTAAGTAGCAGTCTTTTAGTATGGCTTTTACCGCACGCGATGGTAAAATGCAGTTAATGGAACGTGACGCCCCAGGGGTGGTAGCATGAGCAAGCCTTGCTCTGTAAACAGTGTATTTCAAGGCATCTATTCATAAATGAATGCCTCCTATTCATATATTTAGTACAGTCGCCTTTAGGTCCAAAGGTTGAACTGATAAGGTGTAACATAGCCTAGAAATACATCTAAGCCTTGCTCGCATTGGTTTCTTTATTCTGAAGCTTTATTCATGGCTAGTAATTTAGCACGTTGCGTCTAGTTAGCGTATGGTACAAGTGTACCTATTGGTCAGGCTCCGAGACACTGTCTGGCTATAAAAGCAGCAAATACAATAACTTTGGCTATTATGCTAGCAGTCTTGCACGAACGTGTACATTGTGTACCTTTGTAATATTTTGTTTAATTTCCCACCCTCCCTCCCTTTGGAGAAGGGTTGTTTATGCCTCCTTCAGTAAACTGGGGTCACTCCTTGTGGTGCGTTTAAGTCTGCGTAGCGACTTCCCCCAAGCTCTTGGCATAGTTTTTTCGTGCCATATTTTACCTTGCCTTAATCTTGTCCAATCCAGCCCGTGCGGTGCTGGGAAGATAAGGAAGGCTCTGCCAATACTCTTGTCCTATTCCCAAGTGCAGTGGGAGATAAGTGAGGCTTTAATTTTTGTGCGTTTAACCCGAAGTCGCAAATAACGTGCCACAGAGCTGTGTCCCCCCATTACGCCAAACCAAATATGTTGTTGTTTTTATTATATGCTTTTGTCACATTGTGTGACAATTTATTGCGTTATGCAAATGCCAGGAACAGTGACATTAACCAGAAATTAAAAAGTGGGTGTCCTGAAGATATTTCCCATCATACATTTCTAAAGGAATAGGTGCAATTTTCATGAATTTCTTCAAAAAGTGGGCGTCCATAGGACACCTGGACACCCTGCTGGCTAAAAGCTTGGTTAGTAGTTTCATTTTATATGTTTATGATATACCGAGTGAACAAGTGTCGAATATTGCGTGCCTGGCCATTTTAAAAAGCAATTGCTTTTATCTCCTCAAAAACTTGAAACAATTTGCCTATAACACCATGCATGAATGTGACTATCAAGAAAGGCAGAAAAAAATTAATTCATACTTTGCACTGAAGATGTGAACATTTTGTGGACAAATGTGATAATGAACTTTAGTTTTTGTTTCCAAGATCATTTCTTAATGATGTTATTTACATAGGGGGCCGAGAGCAAAAAGATCTAATATTTTGCATTTGATGTTCATATTTATATGCTGCAAGATGAATAACAAAATGACCGTTGGTAACGATTTTTTTTATTCAATCACGCATTTATCGCAATTCTTTGTCATAACAGAACATTACTTCCGTTACAGATGCCATTTCGTATAACATCACTCGATATCGGGATATAAAAAAAATTCATTAATTGCAATTTTTGAGCAACAAATAATGAGCTGGTATTTGTTTATTAATTCTGATAAGAAAAATGGCTATGCCGCACTACAATCTATCAAACTTTTCCCTGCTCTGTTACATTTGCTCCATATTTTTATTTTTGTAATCAATTTATATTGGTAATTGAACTGAGTGGAGTGCAATTTGGTCTGAAATCATACGCGTGATTTCAAAATCAAACGAGCGCGATAGCGCGAGTTTGATTTGAAATCACAAGTATGATTTCAGACCAAAATTGCACGACACGAAGTTCAATTACCACTTAATTACATCCATTTTGAAATCCCCCAATATTGCACAAAAAAGTGTAATATTGTAATAAGAATATCACCAGTGATTTCAAATGGTGCAATTTGGAAATAAATTGCACCATTTTAAAATGATGCGATTTAGAGTCCAAAATGGTGCAATTTGGAAATAAATTGCACCATTTTGGACCAATCAGATTCCAAGGATCACCAGTGATTTCAAAATGGATGTAATTAATATATAAACAATCTATGTTTAAGCAAAAGGGCTAGTTCTAAATTGAAAGGAACAATATCGGCTGGTGAATGCTTGGTAATTTTAGGAACGTTCAAAATGCAAATGGATATTTTAGTCATTTAATTGTGGGTCAAACATTGCAATTTTCGGATTAATTTAAATAAGTGCAACAAGGAAGGATACTAGTTCTTTGCATCAGTATTAGCAATGATCATTTTACTTTGATAACAGGCTAAGAGTCATTAGTCTCAAGAACACCTTCGATCAACCAATATGGTGGCCCACCAAAGCCATCCCAAATTATCATCACATTTGTAGGCGTAGACCAAATTACATACAAAAATGGCAACAAGAGCAGCTGAACGCACGTTAATCAAATCTTTCTTTCTCACAATCATTCATAGCAACCCCCTCACTTTTTCACACACCATTTCAAATGGAATCAAACTACTATGAGATGAAACTGCATTCCTAAAACGCATCGTTTTCTTTAGATATTAGCCAATTTTGTCGATAGTATGTTTTTTACTGTATTTATAATCCCCCAAAATTTCACATGCTCTCATACAAAAAAAAGTCATTTCTTTTAATAAAACTTTGTCCAGTTGAAGCCCATGGTCTAATCAATTAGTCCACTAGCGGGTTTTACAAAAAATTCTCTTGATCTAGAGAAACTCTGCGACTTGTGAATTTTAGCCTGTGACAGCCGCCTCCTCCCCTCAGAAAAAATCGGGGAGAGAAGCGTCTGTGTAACGCCGTCGCTAATCTTGCTCCTCGCTCCGGGTGGCTTTTCCGGAATGCTGGCAACGTATCATGATTGGTTGTTATGCTAATCCTATTATGTAGGACATTTACCGTGTCTTCATTGGTTAATCGGTCATTTCTGAGAATTTAGCGCGACCTCCGAGAAACTTGTGGGAAAATTCACACACAGGAAACATTGATAGAAAATTTATTCGGGCCATTCGAAGCAAAATGTAAAGCAAATTCCCGATAATGTTTGCTGGCTCGATTGAGGAAATAGCAAGGGTTGACAGGCAGCACAATCTCTACTGGTGTGAAACATTTGGAAACCTTTTATATTTTCTTCTAACGGGTATATCTCGTGTAAAATGGAGGTGGTAGGCCTGTACGACTTTTACAAAATGTTGTTAAATACCGTTTGCCACCTATATATGTATTTTAACGGGTATCATTTACTTGGTTTTGGAGGAGTTTAGTGTTCACTGAAAAACTCTTTTAAAAAAGCCGCGTGTAACGGACTAGAGGTCAACTGTGTTATGTCTGTAATGTTTTCCTGTGATTTTGTTCTTTAAGTATTCAGCGACCTCTTATAATGTCCCTTTTCTTTTGCTTTTGCGGTTAGTGGGTTGTTTATGTTGATTTTTAACACAGAGAGTTCAACATTTCTAGTTTTTTCTCTCTTTGTAGTGATAGGATCTGAAAAGATATGTTGACGGTTTAATGTGTTTCCTGCTATTTTTGTGTCTTGTGCGTAGCACGTAGACACTATGTTAGAGTAAAATTCGATAAATACTTCATATACGGTAAGATATGATGTAATGTTCATATGGTTTCACCGAAGTTTCCCTTACGTGACTTGTTACATGAAGTATAAGATCAATGCGTAATGTAACCACGTCGATATTTTGTCGTTTACAACAGTCGGAGTATTCGGAATTGGGGCTCGATCACCGGAGCAGACGCGGAGCAAGCAAAGGGATATTCGGGACCAATTGAATCCAGGGAATTGAGTCTGAGCGAAAGGTCTCGAGTAAGCTTATCTTCGTAAAAAATCATCTGCTTTTTGCCTGATGCGAACGACGCGAAACATGATGCGAAGGACGCGAAAGGCAGTGAGTTTGGTGAGTAAACCAAGTTCTTTCTCACTTTTATGATGAATTTCTTTAAAGTTACTTTCCCAATATGCCACAGCTTTCGAAGTATGTGTCAATCTGGGGGAACGAAAAGCTTTAAAAGATGCTTTCAAGTTTTAAATCGATATAAGCTTAAGCTTACTCGGCTACAACGGAATAACGGTGCTGCAATGTTGAGAGTGATCACTCCGGCGCTTCGAAAGAAAGAAATCAAGCTTCATAAACCCCATTTGGGAAAAAAAGCCCTTCAAAGGAACAAATGAGCCCCGTTTGGGGATGATCGAGCCCCGTTTGGGGAATACAAAGCCCGTTGACAAATCAAATAAGGGCCATGTGGGAAATGTATTTCATGTATTTCAGAGATATAGAAACTCAGCCGCCGCTGAAATGAAAACATCTTTCGTCGACCAAACATCTACGAAAGCTGTGGCCTGTTTATATAGAGAAAGTCATACTAGACCCGTACTAGAAATACAATTAGTTCCCAGTTTGAAAACCATGTAAGCATCAATCAAATGAAACCTTTCCATGCAATATTATAAATCAACATTGATGTAAGAGATTTTATATTTTGTGGGCTTGCTGTGAACATTGTGTAAGTAATACCAGCAGGTATTTCTCCTTCATCCTCACTCCACTGATCTTCAGTCTCAAGAACTTCATCACAATTACTATTGGTTTCAATATTACCACTACTGTTAACATTAAGTGTATTTTGTGACTGTGCATTTTGATTTTCAACAGTATTACCATCTAATATACAGTTGTCACTATGTTTTACTCCCCAGTCTTGATTAATTGTTATTCCTTCTTGTCTATACAGACTGCTGATAAGCCAGTTGGCTGCCTGGACAACTTTATGCGGTCTTATGTTGAAACAGTGCTGTGCTTTTGTATTGCAATCTTATCTTTAAATTCACCTTAATTGTCCCTGTTTCAGTGGGTAACCTTAAGTAACATATTGACAGTATCAGATACTTCTGCTGGTAATGCGTGGGAATGTTTTTTTTTTCTTAAGAATTTACTGGGATTCTTTTCTTTTGCTCCATTCCTATCAGTTTTCTAATGGTGCATCTCTTAAATTTATATTATTAATTTTGTTGCAATTCATTGCTTTTTTATAGCATCAGTGATTCAACCGTAAATATAACGTGAAAATAAGTTTAAGATTTTTAAAACAAGTATCTTGCATAAGATGTACATCAAGTTCAGATGTAAGTAATTCTATGACAGTTAATATTGTATAACTCATTCTGTTCCAGTTCTGTTACACTTCATGGATAATCAGTGAAACTAAACACTTCAGTTTGTCTTAATAAAGCATTAATTTTGAATTATTCAACCGTGTCTGCTGGTCCTTTACGTGTTTTCTTCTACATGTAATGTACCGTATTTTCTCAATTAAACGCCCCTGGTGTTTATTTCAAACTTGGCCTCGTGGACCCAGCGTTTCTTTGAATCAGCAGTTATTTCTCGGCCGCCATTTTTGAAGGGTTAATTCAAAATGCTATAATAACTGCTGCATACACTAAATACAATTACAAAACCAAACAATAGATAGCCTACATCACAGACGAACTGTAAACCACTGGACTTAACCGGCGATGCAAGCTACACCAGAGATGGTTACACAAATTCACATCATATCAACCTTGCACTAGACACATGTTCGCATTGCGGACCTATTTTTTATCATGCTGGGCCCAGCTATTTTTGTTTGTCGTTGCAGGAGTATGTCACGGTGAACTAAATGTAGATCCAAGGTTAGCAGAGAGAGATAGTTTATTAAGCTTTAGCGGGATAACCCAAGGATTTAAGATAAGCGACTTGATCTTCCATCAACGTTTTTAGCAGTGATATGATGACAATTTTGCTGCTTCCAAGCGGTCATTCGAAGACTTCATCAGTCACGATTGGAGCAGCATAAAAGATAAGCGACTTCCCATACCCGGTTGGGAGACTTGTATATACATCTTTTCCCTTCAAAAGTGCTTTCAAGATAGAGTGAAGGAATCTTGAAACTCTCGCAAACACTTGCAATCGCCCGATGAAAATTTGCGTGATCCCACACGTTCGACGCCATTTTAAAACTGAAATTCGAGAGTCTGCTATTTTGGTCAAAGGAAATTACTAAATTTTTCTACTAGGTTTAATGTGCACGGCTCTTTAGAAGACCACTTTTTAGTGATAAGGACTCCGTGAATAAATAAAGTTATTATTATTATTATATTATTATTAATTTTAATTTATGCAAAATTATTCCGGAGCAAGATTAGCGACGGCGTTACACAGACGCTTCTCTCCCCTGATTTTTTTCTGAGGGGAGGAGGCGGCTGTCACAGGCTAGTGAATTTCGGAGGGTCACCATATATTCCGTTGCCACTGAAGCACCAATGTAAACAAATCCTATACTCCCATAAAGTTCAATGTATTTTGTGTTTGCATGCAAAGTGGCTTGTTGTTTTATGCGCTACAACAAAAGATACATAATGGCCCATTAAAATTGGAACAGTGCGGACTTGAGAAATGGGTATGAGCCTCCTTAAAGTGCCTATGAAATGTATTTTTTTCTTCCTTTTTCAGTAGTTTGTTATGCCCAAAGAACAAAAATGATAATCTGAGATTTCCCAAGGAAAAGAAAGAAAATCGTTTTTTAGCTGCTCGAAGATGTGTCACTTTTGGTTTTAGCTAAAACTGTGGGCCCCAAATAGTTATATCATGCACGAAATATGTTGCGCCTTGCACACCTTCGCCTGTTTCCTACACGCAAATCCGCTCTAGTAGGTGCGGTTTTATGTAATGTAAAATTTATTTTAGTCTCTTATGTAGGTATATATACAGGCCACCTATGTTGTATTGTAAAACTCCCTGAAGAAGTGTGCGTTAGTCACACGAAACGCGTAGGAGAAAATAAATCGTTTTACAACTCTAAGAGTTCGCAGACGTGCTGCTCACTAGTTCAATCTTAAAAAATTCTGTATTAACACTAGAAGAAGCCACATGGCGAACAACACAGAGAATAGCAGCGCTGGACTCAAGCGTTGACGATCAAACACTGACGAAGAGCCGGCACCGCTACCCTCCGGTAGCCACTCCAAACTTGATTCTACTATCGAATCTATTCTTAGAAAGAGAGTCGGTGAATGCCAAGACAGCAAAAAGTCTCGCTCGTTTCTTTTGGCTAGAATCAAGGTACTGGAGCACCATGCAGCAGAAGGCACCATCCCCAAGGGCCTTCGAATCCGAAGCGTTAAAGCCAAAGGCAATAACGAAACTCTGCAAGCGAAATTTGACGACATAATTCGTGAGGCAGAATCCAAGCTGCTGGTCGCTGCTATTGATAATCTCCGCAGTGATGTAGAAGCTAACCGGGAAGAGCTCAGAGAGAGAGAGAGAAGCAAACATCGATGGTACCATTGCCCAGTGGAAATCCTACCTTGCTCAAAATAAGGATATCACTTCAGAGCAAGTGGATAGTCTCGTTGAAACGGCAACATCATTTGCGAAAAACCTCTCCTCAGATAACGCAGTCGCCCAGGCTTCGAAAGCGCTACAAGCGGAAATTACTCGCAAGGAAAACAAACTACGAGAAAGCATGGATTTGAACGAGGCCTTCATCCCCTCCGAGCAGTCGATTCGCGAAATTATCAGGCAAGAAATTCATTGCACAAACGATGTTCAACCTGACGCCAGCTACCGGCAAAGAAAGGTCTCCTTCTCTAACAACCCTGGAAGACAAAGTCGTTCAAAACGGCGACAACATAAGCCACGCCGGCAGGGTTCATCTAACTCGCCACAAAGTCGTTCCAAGTCGCCGAGATCTAACTCGTCTAAACGGGTCAACCGTCCTCGCTCGTCGGCAAAAAACGCCCAGGGCAAAGGTTCCGGCCCCGTAAAATAGACAATCGCTCTCCCGGGGAAAAACGGCTTTTCAAACTGGCAACACGACCCTTGTACGACCTTCTTCCACGGAACTTGGAAATACACAACCTTTCTCATGTAAAACTCACTGAGCGCCAGTCCAATGTTCTGGGCATGGGTCTTAAATTCAGGCCTTCGCTCAAACCTCCCTCTGAAGCTCAGTTTGATTTACAGATCAAAGATTTTTGTCGCAGAGTTCGCCTACCAGATTTGTTTGCTGATCAGCCACAGGATCCTGATTTCAATCCTCGATTATACGTGCCTACTGGCTGGAATCCACCACGACAAAACCCTGAACTTGAAGACAAACTCTTTGAATTGCGGAGAAGCATTTCTGAATGCAAGCCACATTGGAAGGGCAATCTTACCAACCATGACAGAGCAGAGCTTAGAGAGCTCAAAAACAACCGCACTGTCAGAGTTTTACCAACTGACAAGAACTTAGGCCCAGCGCTTATGTCTACGGACTGGGTGAAACACGAGACACTCAGACATTTACACGATGAACTTTCTTATGCCAAGGTCACTTTCGAGGACTGGTATGTTCACCGTGATAATGTAATTAAGCGTCGTGAACAGCTTATGTCAACATACTGTCAGTTTATTGTCCCTAATGTAGCTAGATTCCTCCGTAGTCACGATCATTTTGTTACTCCGGCTAAATTCTATGTTATCCCTAAGATACATAAGACGCCTATGGTGGGAAGACCTATAGCGGCCTCTCACTCATATATAACTAGGCCTATTAGTATTTTTGTTGATGAGCTTGTCAAGCCTAAAATACGTATGCCTACTGTCCTTAGGGATTCTAGCGAGTTGATTCAGTTATTGGAGAACATGGTATTGCCTAAATCCAATTGCTTTCTAGTCACCGCGGACGTCGTTTCCCTGTATCCCAATGTGGATACTAAGAAAGCATTGGTAGCCCTCGATTTACTTCTTCGAGAGGCACGGGCACCCGAAACTCCATTATTGGTTCAGCTTGCTAGACTTGTCTTAGAGAATAATTATTTATCCTCAGAGTTTAGCTCGGATATCTTTCATCAAGAGTATGGTATCGCCATGGGAACCCCATTCGCTGTCACGGTAGCTAACGCATTTATGTATCTTCATGAGAAAGATATCGTAGATGGATATTCTAGTTATCTTATTCTCTATAAGCGATTCATAGATGACGTCTTTGCTATCTGGAATGGCCCCAAAGATACCCTTCTAGAATTTCTAGACGCTCTTAATAGCAAAACAGATCGTATAAAGCTTACTTACTGTTTTAGCGATAGTAGCATTTCCTTTCTGGATTTATTTCTGTATAGAGATATTTCATCACGCGTGCTGCAATTTTCTACTTTCCAAAAGCCTTTAAACAAATATCTGTATATCCCCTTCGAGTCGTTTCACCCTTCTAGCAATAAAAAAGCCTTTATTAAGGGGGAATTAATGAGGTATGCTAGAAATAGTTCTTCCTTTACGTCCTTCTCTGAGACTAGGGAGAAATTTTGGAAACGTCTACGGATGAGAGGGTATCCCTTCAGATTTTTGCTCCCACTGTTTCGTGACATACGCTACAGTGACAGGAAAGGGTGGCTTAGAAGTAAACCTAGTAACAGGTCTGGGGTTAACAAGACTATTGTCTTTAAAACCACATTTAACTGCAGTCACGCACGTATCAAGAATGTTATCAACCGGATACTTCCAGATTTGGATTGCACTGTTTGTTACAAATCTACTGTAACTTTAGCTAACTTATGTAAATACGTTTTAAATAATTTTTTGGGGCCCACAGTTTTAGCTAAAACTGTGGGCC
The DNA here is from genome assembly GCA_022457155.1 of Cladopsammia gracilis. Lineage (NCBI taxonomy): Eukaryota > Metazoa > Cnidaria > Anthozoa > Scleractinia > Dendrophylliidae > Cladopsammia > Cladopsammia gracilis. The sequence goes on from JAJGOT010000318.1 coordinate 774,357, forward strand.
CCAAATAGTTATATCATGCATGAAATATGTTGCGCCTTGCACACCTTCGCCTGTTTCCTACACGCAAATCCGCTCTAGTAGGTGCGGTTTTATGTAATGTAAAGTTTATTTTAGTCTCTTATGTAGGTATATATACAGGCCACTTATGTTGTATTGTAAAACTCCCTGAAGAAGTGTGCGTTAGTCACACGAAACGCGTAGGAGAAAATAAATCGTTTTACAACTCTAAGAGTTCGCAGACGTGCTGCTCACTAGTTCAATCTTAAAAAATAAAAAATTCAATAAAAAATAAGTATTTATATATACCATATGAGTCATTTCACCCCGCTAGCAACAAAAAGGCTTTTACTAAAGGCGAACTTATGCGTTATGCCAGAAATAGCTCTACATTTCACTCATTTAATGAGACCCGTTTGCTATTCTGGAAGCGTTTACGTCTTAGGGGATATCCTGCTAAGTTTCTGTTACCCGTTTTCAGGGAAATTAACTATAGCAACAGAAAGAAATGGTTCTCTAAGCCTAACAGGTTATCTAGACGCAGAAGTGTAGTATTTAAAACCTCATTTAATTGCAGCCACGTCGGAATCAAAAAAGTTATTGTTAAGTATCTACCTAGCCTTAGTTCAATTGTTAGTTACAAAGCTACTAACACGTTAGCACATTTATGTAAGTAATATGTTTTTGGGGCTCACGGATTTAACGTTAAATCCGTGAGCCCCAAAATTATGCATTACACCAGCAGGATTCTCGTACCATCCTGCACGTATTGCTTGTGGGTGTTTTTGTTGTTCACACCCTATACGGAACGTGATTTGTACTGTAAAGTTAAGGTATAAAATAAGTTCCTCATACTATCTTGTTTAATCCCTGACGAAGTGTGTAGTCATCACACGAAACCGGTCGGATAATAAAAACAGTTAACAAGATTCGTTGCTGTGTGCCGCTCACTAGTACCTATTTAAAAAATTGTCATTTTTTTGGTTCCGTCAAGGAGCCACTTGTCCTGAGGAGGGCAAACTGAAGCCAAACGGTCATGAAAACATAGCATACCTTCGACGATATTCCAACGACAACAAATGGGCGACGAAGTTTGTCCGTTATTTTCATTTTCGCTAGTAAACACATTCCTTCGTGTTAATACTAGCTACGCACGAAGGTTTTAAGGTTTTAGAGATCCTCTTTGGTAAAATATATTGATACGTGGATCTGCAACATAAGGGAAGTAGTCATAACATGTACAATCTAAGAGTACCCACCTTGTGTAGGGTAGGAAAAGGTCCCCGATGGTTGTTTCATGTTCACGACTTGGCTCGCAAGGAGCCTTTGATTACAGAGAGTCGCTTAAAGACGTGCTTGAAGGCTTAATACAGTACAATGGACACACAACAGGAGTCGTGTAGGTCTTTCAACCCCATTTATAACCATAGTAGTTTTTTTCTATTTTCAATATATATATAGTAAAGTATGAGAAGTGATGACAACAACGAGGTTGAAGTGATGATAGCCACATGCAGCATAAAGTACGTATTTGGTGCAGTAGGGGAAAAAACGAGTTAAATGGAAAAAAAAAATGGATTTTAAGTTAGTGTCATACTGGACTTAGAACATTTCAATTACCATTTACTTTGGTGACCACATGACGAAAAGCGTAGTATCGTAGTATGGAGGACTTAGATCAATAGCCTTGGAAAAGGCGTAGGGTCGTAGTATTGATATTGTCGTAGCATACAGAACGAGCACTTAATTGTCGAATAGGCAAACACGACGAAAAGCGTAGTATCGTAGTATGGAGGACTTAGATCAATAGCCTTGGAAAAGGCGTAGGGTCGTAGTATTCATATTGTCATAGCATACAGAACGAGCACTTAATTGTTGAATAGGCAAAACATAGAGCCTACAATGTTCAGTAAAAAATGACAACGCAAAAAAAAATTGTAACTCTGATATAAAATGACAAAAAAAAAACTTGCACGTTGAGACTCGTCGTATATATCTATAATCAACTTCGTAGCTACGGCTACCCTCCGTTGCAAGATGCTGACATGCAAAACTATACCATCATATTCCATGCAACACAACGACACTACGATCCTACGACCACTACGATACTACGATATTACAACAAAGTCACCGCTCTCACGCGACATATCAAACAAGCGTAGCACCGTAGTGCACTACGAAAAATGCTACGATTTCAACTGCATCCAAATTCGTGCCAGGTATATTTTTTAATTTTTTAAGATTGAACTAGTGAGCAGCACGTCTGCGAACTCTTAGAGTTGTAAAACGATTTATTTTCTCCTACGCGTTTCGTGTGACTAACGCACACTTCTTCAGGGAGTTTTACAATACAACATAAGTGGCCTGTATATATACCTACATAAGAGACTAAAATAAATTTTACATTACATAAAACCGCACCTACTAGAGCGGATTTGCGTGTAGGAAACAGGCGAAGGTGTGCAAGGCGCAACATATTTCGTGTATGACATAACTATTTGGGGCCCACAGTTTTAGCTAAAACTGTGGGCCCCAAAAAATTTTTTAAAACTTATTTACATAAGTTAGCTAAAGTTACAGTAGATTTGTAACAAACAGTGCAATCCAAATCTGGAAGTATCCAGTTGATAACATTCTTGATACGTGCGTGACTGCAGTTAAATGTGGTTTTAAAGACAATAGTCTTGTTAACCCCAGACCTATTGCTAGGTTTACTTCTAAGCCACCCTTTCCTGTCACTGTAGCGTATGTCACGAAACAGTGGGAGCAAAAATCTGAAGGGATACCCTCTCATCCGTAGACGCTTCCAAAATTTCTCCCTAGTCTCAGAGAAGGACGTAAAGGAAGAACTATTTCTAGCATACCTCATTAATTCCCCCTTAATAAAGGCTTTCTTATTGCTAGAAGGGTGAAACGACTCGAAGGGGATATACAGATATTTGTTTAAAGGCTTTTGGAAAGTAGAAAATTGCAGCACGCGTGATGAAATATCTCTATACAGAAATAAATCCAGAAAGGAAATGCTACTATCGCTAAAACAGTAAGTAAGCTTAATACGATCTGTTTTGCTATTAAGAGCGTCTAGAAATTCTAGAAGGGTATCTTTGGGGCCATTCCAGATAGCAAAGACGTCATCTATGAATCGCTTATAGAGAATAAGATAACTAGAATATCCATCTACGATATCTTTCTCATGAAGATACATAAATGCGTTAGCTACCGTGACAGCGAATGGGGTTCCCATGGCGATACCATACTCTTGATGAAAGATATCCGAGCTAAACTCTGAGGATAAATAATTATTCTCTAAGACAAGTCTAGCAAGCTGAACCAATAATGGAGTTTCGGGTGCCCGTGCCTCTCGAAGAAGTAAATCGAGGGCTACCAATGCTTTCTTAGTATCCACATTGGGATACAGGGAAACGACGTCCGCGGTGACTAGAAAGCAATTGGATTTAGGCAATACCATGTTCTCCAATAACTGAATCAACTCGCTAGAATCCCTAAGGACAGTAGGCATACGTATTTTAGGCTTGACAAGCTCATCAACAAAAATACTAATAGGCCTAGTGATATATGAGTGAGAGGCCGCTATAGGTCTTCCCACCATAGGCGTCTTATGTATCTTAGGGATAACATAGAATTTAGCCGGAGTAACAAAATGATCGTGACTACGGAGGAATCTAGCTACATTAGGGACAATAAACTGACAATATGTTGACATAAGCTGTTCACGACGCTTAATTACATTATCACGGTGAACATACCAGTCCTCGAAAGTGACCTTGGCATAAGACAGTTCATCGTGTAAATGTCTGAGTGTCTCGTGTTTCACCCAGTCCGTAGACATAAGCGCTGGGCCTAAGTTCTTGTCAGTTGGTAAAACTCTGACAGTGCGGTTGTTTTTGAGCTCTCTAAGCTCTGCTCTGTCAAGGTTGGTAAGATTGCCTTTCCAATGTGGCTTGCATTCAGAGATGCTTCTCCGCAGTTCCTTGCGCAATTCAAAGAGTTTGTCTTCAAGTTCAGGGTTTTGTCGTGGTGGATTCCAGCCAGTAGGCACGTATAATCGAGGATTGAAATCAGGATCCTGTGGCTGATCAGCAAACAAATCTTGTAGGCGAACTCTGCGACAAAAATCTTTGATCTGTAAATCAAACTGAGCTTCAGAGGGAGGTTTGAGCGAAGGCCTGAATTTAAGACCCATGCCCAGAACCTTGGACTGGCGCTCAGTGAGTTTTACATGAGAATGGTTGTGGATTTCCAAGTTCCGTGGAAGAAGGTCGTACAGGGGTCGTGTTGCCAATTTGAAAAGCCGTTTTTCCTCGGGAGAGCGATTGTCTATTTTACGGGGCCGGAACCTTTGCCCTGGGCGTTTTTTTGCCGACGAGCGAGGACGGTTGACCCGTTTAGACGAGTTAGATCTCGGCGACTTGGAACGACTTTGTGGCGATTTAGATGAACCCTGCCGGCGAGGCTTATGTTGTCGCCGTTTTGAACGACTTTGTCTTCCAGGGTTGTTAGAGAAGGAGACCTTTCTTTGCCGGTCGCTGGCGACAGGTTGAACCTCGTTTGTACGATGAATTTCTTGCCTGATAATTTCGCGAATCGACTGTTCGGAGGGGATGAAGGCCTCGTTCAAATCCATGCTTTCTCGTAGTTTGTTTTCCTTGCGAGTAATTTCCGCTTGTAGCGCTTTCGAAGCCTGGGCGACTGCATTATCTGAGGAGAGGTTTTTCGCAAATGATGTTGCCGTTTCAACGAGACTATCCGCCTGCTCTGAAGTGATATCCTTATTTTGAGCAGGGTAGGATTTCCACTGGGCAATGGTACCATCGATGTTTGCTTCTCTCTCTCTCTCTGAGCTCTTCCCGGTTAGCTTCTACATCACTGCGGAGATTATCAATAGCAGCGACCAGCAGCTTGGATTCTGCCTCACGAATTATGTCGTCAAATTTCGCTTGCAGAGTTTCGTTATTGCCTTTGGCTTTAACGCTTCGGATTCGAAGGCCCTTGGGGATGGTGCCTTCTGCTGCATGGTGCTCCAGTACCTTGATTCTAGCCAAAAGAAACGAGCGAGACTTTTTGCTGTCTTGGCATTCACCGACTCTCTTTCTAAGAATAGATTCGATAGTAGAATCAAGTTTGGAGTGGCTACCGGAGGGTAGCGGTGCCGGCTCTTCGCTGTTTGATCGTCGACGCTTGAGTCCAGCGCTGCTATTCTCTGTGTTGTTCGCCATGTGGCTTCTTCTAGTGTTAATACAGAATTTTTTAAGATTGAACTAGTGAGCAGCACGTCTGCGAACTCTTAGAGTTGTAAAACGATTTATTTTCTCCTACGCGTTTCGTGTGACTAACGCACACTTCTTCAGGGAGTTTTACAATACAACATAGGTGGCCTGTATATATACCTACATAAGAGACTAAAATAAATTTTACATTACATAAAACCGCACCTACTAGAGCGGATTTGCGTGTAGGAAACAGGCGAAGGTGTGCAAGGCGCAACATATTTCGTGTATGACATAACTATTTGGGGCCCACAGTTTTAGCTAAAACTGTGGGCCCCAAATAGTTATGTCATGCACGAAATATGTTGCGCCTTGCACACCTTCGCCTGTTTCCTACACGCAAATCCGCTCTAGTAGGTGCGGTTTTATGTAATGTAAAATTTATTTTAGTCTCTTATGTAGGTATATATACAGGCCACTTATGTTGTATTGTAAAACTCCCTGAAGAAGTGTGCGTTAGTCACACGAAACGCGTAGGAGAAAATAAATCGTTTTACAACTCTAAGAGTTCGCAGACGTGCTGCTCACTAGTTCAATCTTAAAAAATTCTGTATTAACACTAGAAGAAGCCACATGGCGAACAACACAGAGAATAGCAGCGCTGGACTCAAGCGTCGACGATCAAACAGCGAAGAGCCGGCACCGCTACCCTCCGGTAGCCACTCCAAACTTGATTCTACTATCGAATCTATTCTTAGAAAGAGAGTCGGTGAATGCCAAGACAGCAAAAAGTCTCGCTCGTTTCTTTTGGCTAGAATCAAGGTACTGGAGCACCATGCAGCAGAAGGCACCATCCCCAAGGGCCTTCGAATCCGAAGCGTTAAAGCCAAAGGCAATAACGAAACTCTGCAAGCGAAATTTGACGACATAATTCGTGAGGCAGAATCCAAGCTGCTGGTCGCTGCTATTGATAATCTCCGCAGTGATGTAGAAGCTAACCGGGAAGAGCTCAGAGAGAGAGAAGCAAACATCGATGGTACCATTGCCCAGTGGAAATCCTACCTTGCTCAAAATAAGGATATCACTTCAGAGCAGGCGGATAGTCTCGTTGAAACGGCAACATCATTTGCGAAAAACCTCTCCTCAGATAATGCAGTCACCCAGGCTTCGAAAGCGCTACAAGCGGAAATTACTCGCAAGGAAAACAAACTACGAGAAAGCATGGATTTGAACGAGGCCTTCATCCCCTCCGAACAGTCGATTCGCGAAATTATCAGGCAAGAAATTCATCGTACAAACGAGGTTCAACCTGTCGCCAGCGACTGGCAAAGAATGGTCTCCTTCTATAACAACCCTGGAAGACAAAGTCGTTCAAAACGGCGACAACATAAGCCTCGCCGGCAGGGTTCATCTAAATCGCCACAAAGTCGTTCCAAGTCGCCGAGATCTAACTCGTCTAAACGGGTCAACCGTCCTCGCTCGTCGGCAAAAAACGCCCAGGGCAAAGGTTCCGGCCCCGTAAAATAGACAATCGGTCTCCCGAGGAAAAGCGGCTTTTCAAATTGGCAACACGACCCCTGTACGACCTTCTTCCACGGAACTTGGAAATCCACAACCGTTCTCATGTAAAACTCACTGAGCGCCAGTCCAAGGTTCTGGGCATGGGTCTTAAATTCAGGCCTTCGCTCAAACCTCCCTCTGAAGCTCAGTTTGATTTACAGATCAAAGATTTTTGTCGCAGAGTTCGCCTACAAGATTTGTTTGCTGATCAGCCACAGGATCCTGATTTCAATCCTCGATTATACGTGCCTACTGGCTGGAATCCACCACGGCAAAACCCTGAACTTGAAGACAAACTCTTTGAATTGCGCAAGGAACTGCGGAGAAGCATTTGTGAATGCAAGCCACATTGGAAAGGCAATCTTACCAACCTTGACAGAGCAGAGCTTAGAGAGCTCAAAAACAACCGCACTGTCAGAGTTTTACCAACTGACAAGAACTTAGGCCCAGCGCTTATGTCTACGGACTGGGTGAAACACGAGACACTCAGACATTTACACGATGAACTTTCTTATGCCAAGGTCACTTTCGAGGACTGGTATGTTCACCGTGATAATGTAATTAAGCGTCGTGAACAGCTTATGTCAACATATTGTCAGTTTATTGTCCCTAATGTAGCTAGATTCCTCCGTAGTCACGATCATTTTGTTACTCCGGCTAAATTCTATGTTATCCCTAAGATACATAAGACGCCTATGGTGGGAAGACCTATAGCGGCCTCTCACTCATATATCACTAGGCCTATTAGTATTTTTGTTGATGAGCTTGTCAAGCCTAAAATACGTATGCCTACTGTCCTTAGGGATTCTAGCGAGTTGATTCAGTTATTGGAGTACATGGTATTGCCTAAATCCAATTGCTTTCTAGTCACCGCGGACGTCGTTTCCCTGTTTCCCAATGTGGATACTAAGAAAGCATTGGTAGCCCTCGATTTACTTCTTCGAGAGGCACGGGCACCCGAAACTCCATTATTGGTTCAGCTTGCTAGACTTGTCTTAGAGAATAATTATTTATCCTCAGAGTTTAGCTCGGATATCTTTCATCAAGAGTATGGTATCGCCATGGGAACCCCATTCGCTGTCACGGTAGCTAACGCATTTATGTATCTTCATGAGAAAGATATCGTAGATAGATATTCTACTTATCTTATTCTCTATAAGCGATTCATAGATGACGTCTTTGCTATCTGGAATGGCCCCAAAGATACCCTTCTAGAATTTCTAGACGCTCTTAATAGCAAAACAGATCGTATAAAGCTTACTTACTGTTTTAGCGATAGTAGCATTTCCTTTCTGGATTTATTTCTGTATAGAGATATTTCATCACGCGTGCTGCAATTTTCTACTTTCCAAAAGCCTTTAAACAAATATCTGTATATCCCCTTCGAGTCGTTTCACCCTTCTAGCAATAAGAAAGCCTTTATTAAGGGGGAATTAATGAGGTATGCTAGAAATAGTTCTTCCTTTACGTCCTTCTCTGAGACTAGGGAGAAATTTTGGAAACGTCTACGGATGAGAGGGTATCCCTTCAGATTTTTGCTCCCACTGTTTCGTGACATACGCTACAGTGACAGGAAAGGGTGGCTTAGAAGTAAACCTAGCAATAGGTCTGGGGTTAACAAGACTATTGTCTTTAAAACCACATTTAACTGCAGTCACGCACGTATCAAGAACGTTATCAACCGGATACTTCCAGATTTGGATTGCACTGTTTGTTACAAATCTACTGTAACTTTAGCTAACTTATGTAAATAAGTTTTAAAAAATTTTTTGGGGCCCACAGTTTTAGCTAAAACTGTGGGCCCCAAATAGTTATGTCATACACGAAATATGTTGCGCCTTGCACACCTTCGCCTGTTTCCTACACGCAAATCCGCTCTAGTAGGTGCGGTTTTATGTAATGTAAAATTTATTTTAGTCTCTTATGTAGGTATATATACAGGCCACTTATGTTGTATTGTAAAACTCCCTGAAGAAGTGTGCGTTAGTCACACGAAACGCGTAGGAGAAAATAAATCGTTTTACAACTCTAAGAGTTTGCAGACGTGCTGCTCACTAGTTCAATCTTAAAAAATAAAAAATAAAGCACTACGAAAAATGCTACGATTTCAACTGCATCCAAATTCGTGCCAGGTATAGATTTGTTGACCTTTGACTGAAAGATTCGCGCCAATCATAGGAATAATTTTGCATTTTGTAATTGTTGCTCTCGCTAAAAAGCCAACTAAAGGCTTCCAACAGAATTTGCAGAATTCGAATGGCGAGAAGGAAGAGTAGAAGCAGAACTTGGAGGTTGGATCTTTTGGTCCTGTTTATCTGGCAAGATACAAAAACGAGGACTGAAATGTTATAATTAAGAAAACGAAAGGTGAGGTGGCCGAATCAAAGCAAAGATTTCTGAAGGAGGCCAGGATCCTTAACATGGTGAAGGGTCACAGAAATGTATCCGAATTCTTGAGATTCTGTCAAGACCCATACTCTATCATGATGGAGCCATTCATGCTTTGAGGGAGAGGAGGGAGGGAGATTTATTATTATTATTATTATTATTATTATTATTATTATTATTATTATTATTTATAGACACTGCTGTACTGCGATGGTGTTGGACAACTCTACCAAGTGAAGGCTTGCCCTTATGTTAAACAGCCATTCAGAAAGAAGGTGATGCAGGATTATAAACCCAAGACAACAGCATATGCAACTTCTATGGAAATAACTGAACCCAAAGAGGTAAAGTATAAACCACCAGATCATGTTCATCAGTTTACTCCAGATTACAGTATGCTCTCACACTCAATGCCAAAGAGAAGGAAGAGAAAGAGAGATGATTTAGCAGTCTGGCTTGGTGATGTTGGATCAACTTCCTTCAGAAAGAGACCAAGGCAAAAAAAGAAGAAAAACAAGGTCAGTGACTTATTTGCAGGGCTGGAAATGATTTGTTTTGCTTAATAGAACAGTGCAAAAGGAAAATAAAAATTAAACTGGTTTAAAAAATTTTCAAACCAAAGAAACATTTGAACAACAACATACGCATAATTTTGCTACTTATTGGAGATTTTATTGCTGATAAACGTAAAATTTGAGAAACTGATTTGAGGATAGCCATGCATGTGTATGGTGTTCATTACACTCTACACGCGGCCGAGTTCTGAGTCATATTTATCTATACTGACTGAAAGCAGAAAGCAGATGGAATAAAAATGTGAGAGTGGGTTATTCGTGGTGTCCTTTAAATCGCTGCAGGATTTCCTGAACTGTATAAAGCAATATCTACGAAATAAATGAAAAGAAAACAGCCCTTTTGAATACTTGAGCGTAACAATTAGCGCTATCCAGCACCTTATAATATCGATGCACCAAGCACCTTCAACACAAATTTAACCAAATTTTCACTCATTTCGAAATGCACATTAAAGAAGCTTTTGATTTCTATCTTTTTTCAGCGACTACGACATTATTCACATGTAAATGACTACTTATCGTTGTCCAAAATGGAGAACGCTGACACAATATTCACTAAAGAAAGCTTTTGTGTAGCACATTACTTAGAACATAATAGCATAAAAACATTACTCCAAGAATGAACGCTAACTAAACTGTCTTTTTGTTATCAAACCTTTTCATTCTCTTCTTTTAAGTCCGTCAAAAACAGAGCGTATTAACTACTGAACGCCAAGTCCAATGCCGCTATCTTGTTTAGTGCACCGTCACATACCAAAACAAGGTTTAGTGCACTAGTGCACCGGGTGTACTAGTGTACCGGGTGCACAAGTGAACTGGTGCACTAGTGTGCACCGGTTCAACCGGTGCACAGGTGTACTAGTGCACCGGTGCATTTGTGTAACAGTCTTGGGGATCAATACCATACACATAGCCTTCCAGGAAACTGGAACAAGTTCACTTGTGTTTCTCAGAAGTTGTCCCCATATTCTGATTTGTACAGTGCATGGACCTCCATGAAAGTTGAGTATGCAGAAAGATAAGAATAGCACTTGTCACTGGCATTTTGTATGTATTTCCTCTAGGCCTCAAAGCTGGAGCTTGATAAAACTGAGTCATTTCAGTTTGGGAATTTATGTCCAGAAAGCAAAGCCATCACTACCAACATAAAGGATACTACTGACACAACAGGAGCAGTTGAACCAGTGGTGCATGAAAACGGCCAAAGGTTAAGCAAAGCCACAACTACCAACATAGAAGCTACTTCCGACACAACAGGAGTAGTTGAACCAATGGTGCATGAAAACGGCCAAACGTTAAGCAAAGCCATCAGTACTGACATAGAAGAAACTACCAACACAACAGGAGCAGTTGAACCTGTGGTACATGAAAATGGTCAAAGGTTAAGCAATGCCATGACTACCAACATAGAAGATACTTTTGACACAAGAGCGGTAGTTGAATCAATTGAAAGAAAAATTCCAGCAGTGGAAGTAGTATGTGCAGATGATCAGAAGACTTCAAGCACCATCAGGTAAGTTAAAAGTATTTTCGTGTCTACCTGCGCAAGTGCGCATGGCTACTGCTCAATATTGACAGAATCACAGGAAGTTTGATAACAGGACATTTGTTTACAGGAGGCTGTTAACAATAGAATCTCCAACACCAGAATGACAGCTGTAACAATGATGCAGTCCATTTATCACCAGGCAGCCCGAAAGAGATCGCACATCAAATTTGCTAAAGGTTAATGGCACGAGACCTTTCACACTTTCTACAGACTAAACTGAAAAAACCGACACTTCAAACATTAACGCTTTGGAACCTTTAAATATTTCGTTCTTTTAAGATGTGAAATTGATGAAAAGTTGGCCTAAGAAGATCAGACAAGACGATAATAAAGGCTGCACGTGACAGCTGCATGGGTTAAGAATAATTTATCATTGCTACCTGCCATGTGACCTAGTAGAGTTGACCTTCAATGGGTAGACCCCAAAATTTCAAAAGAAGAAAGGTTGAATTAACTGTACATCCAAAAATTTAGCAGCATGCAGTAGACATATGCTCCCCCAAAGGAAGCCTATCTCTGTAAATGGAGACCACGTCTGACAATGTTCTGTTAGAACTGACTGTATGGATGTGGATACAAGTACTTTTAAGGTTAGGGGTAGACCAGGATAGACCCCAAAATTTCAAAAGAAGGAAGGTTGAATTAACTGTACATCCAAACATTTAGCAGCGTGCGGTAGACACATGCTCCCCAAAGGGAGCCTATTTTTAAATACTATTTTTGCCAAACTCGTTTGTACTGCTGTATGTACTTCACACCCTAAAAGGCTCAACAGTGTGCTAGTCAGAAATCTCTGTAGTGGATGGCATCTAAAAATGTTGGTTTTATAGAACATTTTAAAAGACATCTTTATCAAGTCTGTGCTCAAAGAAACATAGAGCCCAAAAGCTCCCAATTACATAAAATGTACATGTATTAAGAGCGTCTGTCTGAGAAAACCGGGCAGAGGCCACAGATTTGGGTCGGCCAATTCCTTCCACATTTTGCCAGTTTGAAACATTCGATCAGTGATGTTGAAAGGCAGCATGCTTAGTTTTTAAAAGCTTTTAGTTTCCGAGATCTGACTACCCCCAAAAAAATCGTCCCGTAGGGTCAGAAAATCCCTTGATTTTGACGACTCAAGACGACCGTGACAAAAGTGACGCATAGAACATTTTCTCATCTCCCAAAGACTTCTAACTGCAGGATTCTATTAAATGGAACTATAAACTCTTATTCTCAGCCATCAGAGCCTTGATTAAAACATGCTCAGTTCAAGATACGAGAATTAAATTTGCAGGTACACAAAGTCAATATTTGCATTAATATTTTGTTTATTCAACCCCATTTTTACAACAAGTTTTCTCCGAAAGGCAAAAGCTTTTTTGCAAGAAAAAGAGTTAAATCGCTTTATTGCCATCTCGTCTTTCTGTATCATAAAACAAAACTTTGGGACCTATAAAATCTGAAGCGATTTGTGCATGCATTTCAGCCGAATTCTCAACAAAATTTCCGAACAGTTTGTCACGTTACACTTCAAAGTCACGGACTCGTAGTAGTCACCTAATTTCAAATAACTTACGGGGTTGAATGTTGGAAATGATAAAAAAAAAAATACAGTATCTTAATACAGTACATATTTCAACTGATTTTCCAAAGTGTTGGAAAGAAATAATCGGGAACACACTACTTCGCCAATCAACAATACCGTTATTTACTTTTCAAAAATTTGCATGATTGACGAAATTACCCTGTGGGCTCGGGTTTCATTTTACAAAGATGTTTCGGTTCCCCGGCGAATAAAATGAGGGTCCCCTATACTTTTTTCGTAAAGCCTGAATAGGGCTATTTCTTTTCCCATAAAACTGGATTGAGACTTTTTTATTACATGTATTTTGCTGGAGTTCATTTCTGTGTATTAATTTTTTTTCTAAGATACGTCTTTATTCTTCATTACTCATTTCACCTAAAAGAAACAATGATGTGATCAGGAGAATAAGATTTCCTGAATTTTTGTGTGAACGCCTTTTGTTATTTTTCGTGAGGCTTGAAAAGGCCTGATGTTGTAATGTGAAAGAGTTTTGCAATGGGGCACAGGAGACCATCTGTAATAAACATCTAGTGTTCAAGTTAGGGATAGCCTGTGACATCCGCCTCATCCCCTCAGAAAAAATCGAGAAGAGAGAGCGGATATCACAGGCTAGTTAGGGATATACCATTTTACTTCTGAGGGGGACTGGCAAATCCTGCAACTGCGAAACCCCAGCTTGGTTTACTTATAGCAAAAAAATTCCTGTTTTGTCTTCTTTTCTGAATGGGGTTAAAAGAAACTCAAATAATGTACCCGACAGGATTTGCTGCTGTGAAAATCGACGCGAAGTTTCAATCGCGAGATCTGACCGATTGTGCGTGCGACGCGCCTTACCGCGAGCACGCAACAATTTTTTTCACAAGTTTGCACCATATCATGAGCTAACTCTTATAATCATTTTTGTAACTGCGGATACGTGGTAAAACAAAATGAATAAAATCTTCATTTTTTGTCACTAACTTCACACTCAGGCTCCTTAAACACAAAGTGACAACATTACATTTGATCGTCCTCAACTTTGCGACAAGGCGTGCCCATCAATTGAATTCGCACTTCCTGATTGGCTAACTTGTAAAAAATATTTTTTGGCGCGTCGCACTGTAGACTGTGAACGATTAAGAATAACAGGCCGCTAAATTATTAACCCAAACAGTACGGTACCAATGTCACTTTTTTATGTCCAGATTGTACACTCTCCAGATCTACAAGCAAGGTCTCGGGCGGTTCCACGTTTCTTCAATTAGTTGAAAAGAACATCTGACTTGTGATACTGTAAGCTGTTTTTTTTATAGCGTGCTACATGAACACAATTTTACCAGCTCTTCTATGCTGTCGATGTATGTACTATTCCTTTGTCGATTCCCAGTACTTGTCAAAGCAAAATTTGCACAAATGCCCTTCAGTTCCACAATTTTCAGGTTTTTAAGTTTTTTGGTCTTAGCCATAAGGCAAATGTCACGACCTTCAAACTTGAGTGGGTGTTGAAGATCCACTTCACTGTATAAACTGTCTCTGAGGTCCATGGTAACACAATGATCCTCCCAGGTCCTTAAGTCCTCATTGTCAAGGCAGTCCTCGTTGCCTACTGTAATTGCTCGAGCTTGATTGCTCTTTTGTACTGCTGACAACCGAGAGAAATAGCTGGTTATTTGTTGTGTGGTTTTCCATTCTTCTGGTGAAAACAGTGGTAGTCCCTTCGAGTCTTTGGTATTTTGCATCTCCTTTGAAACGTCTGCTGGGTTAGCCTTTTGCCCACTAACTAGCCCTTCATTAAATTTGGATATCAAAAATACCTTGACATTCTCTGAGGTCTTGCTTGCCGTTTTCTGGCTCTTTAGTGCCCAGCCTTGTAAAGGAGCTTCACTGTCACTACATGATGAAAGAGAAGTGTCATCTGGTTGCGCTGATTTAGAGGATACGCCTGTCCTAGCAACAACTTCGCTGACATGTTGGGCCCATTTCCTTCTCACGGTATCATACACTGTTTCCCGTTCTAAAACCAGGTTGTGTACTCCAGTATCCTTGTGTGCCTGGGCTTCATTTTCGCTTCCACAGGTCAGCACGCAACCAGGCGTATCACAGCAGAACACTTCACTTCTTGCTGTTCGCTTTTCTGCACGCGGCCTTAAGACATTTCCGGACTGCTGACCTGCACGAAATGGTTGCAACAACTTCATCCCAGTTTTTGGTTGTGACGTCATTCCTTCATATGACACCAGTTTACTAGGACCTATATTATATGCACACCAAACTCGAATTCCATCTTCTGTAAACTCAAAGTTATTAAACTTGCTAATTCCTTTGAGTTTGTTTGACCCACCAGTTTCATTCACTGGATCTATGGCTGCTACAGCTGCTTTACATCCCTTAACACCTCCATGGGACTCGAGTGCTTCCTTCATGTCGCTGGCCATGACCACATCGTGCTTCTCATTGACATATCTTCTGATATGCGCCTTCATAGGGGCTATTTTCCTGTCACAAATGTCTTTTCCCGCTTGGGGCTCAGAAAAGTTGTATCGTCTGATCTTTATCCTTGTTCTTGCAGCAATGGCTGGGATAGCAAACAACAAGGGTGCGTTATGATAGCAGGCACCATTGTCTGAGCAAAGATAAGCTTCTGAAATGGATGGATGCTCATCCTTGATGGTCTCCAAAAGACTTTCAATTATTGAAGCAACAGCAAACCAGTCCTGTTTGCAATGTTCAAACAAATGAATGTAGCATGTCACAGAATAGTTCTCATCTTGTTTCCTGATCACTGAACTTACGTGCCAGCCCTTGTAGAATCAGACACTATGTATAACCTATGTAAATGCTATCGAAAATGCTATGTCATGACACTATGCAAATGATATGCTATAAGTATTTAAAATCTATGTTGAGTGTCGTACAAAAGCCTTATTCAAACCCTGTGCTGTTTATATGCACGTTCTATGTTTTTGACATGAAATGCTGTTTTTGCTAGTGAAATGGAACCTTTTACATAGTCTATCTAAAAGCTATGTAGTGGCAAGCATATTATGTCAAAGAAATGGCATAGCTTTTAAATAGTATTTGCATATGTTTGAAATATATTTTACATAGCTTTTACATAAAGCTTCACAAAGCTGAAATGTCACCAAATAGTGATTAAATAGCTTTGAAATAAAGAAAATATATGATAGAAATAGTCTTTAAATAGGGTTTACATAGATTTTATATAGCATTGGAATAGAGAAAACATGATATACATAGATACACTGTAGCTTTGAAATAGCGATAGCATATCTCAGTGAACATATTTTGCATAGAATTTACATGCTGACAGATCCATTCAAAGGTTGCAAAGGGCAATACTTCATAGGAATGGTCCAAAACAGAGGTAAATTGGTACATCTAGCTCAAACCTCTGTGTGGTTGCAATGAATAACTGTTTTCAGCATCCCACCAATCCTACCTGGGATCCCACCTAGATTCTGTTCAGGAACCAGGGATCTTGACATCCCATGTGGGATCCCACAACATATCCCAACATGAACATAGAAAATGCTGCACATGGGGCTACTTTCACCATACATTTATTAGTATTTTCTATTATACATTATATATAAAATTTTGGTCACATTTCAACATGAAAGTTGCCTAAAAATATTAATTGTCATGAAGAAAAACTGTCAGAAGTAGTCCAATAACATGTATACAATATATACTTGCAAAAATAGTCATATAGCTTGTATTGTAAATTGTTTGTTTGATCCGCACTTAGCTGAAGTGGACATTTGAGCGGAGGATTGATAACTTCAGAGTGCCTGTGCAAGCTGTTTGAAAGCTTTTATTGTCTTCGTCCATGTGGTTTAGCAACAACAAAACAAAACATTTGGTTTAAGTTGTAGTTCTTTGTCGGGATTTATTCACTCCCCATTAATCCAGGACATGTATATAAAGCTTCTAAATCAAGATCATACATGTATTATGAAAACAGAAGACAAATTTCAATATAGCTAAACAATCATTAAGCATATAAACTTACATTTGTATATGGGATATAGGAACATACATTCTTAGGAGGTTTGTAGAGATCTATGTTCAGTTACATGTTGTTTTGGTCTATCTTGGTGAAACTGTTATTTGTGTTAAATAAAAATTGGGAAGGACTGTGTGGAAAAACAGTTCTAAAAGACTGAAGCTTAGAAGTGCATTCATGTTCATTTCAAACCCCTTCAATCAGCAGCCGCAACCAGTCAAGAGATCTAAGCAGTCTAAGCTAAAGCTTGCATTATGTAAGCTAGCTGACTGTGAATTGTTTGAAGCAATAGAACTTCAGAAAAGATTCATTCTTTCACTTACCTAGCTTTAGAGAAAAGATTATCCATATCTTGTTGGCATTTACTTTCCTTTCAGCATTTGAATTTCCACCAAAAAAATCTCTCATCTGCTATCTGTAGTGGAGTGGTAAGAATTTCATCGCCCAATCCATAACAATGAGACAGTTATTACCGTTGAGCTTACAGATGGTATCTTGTTTTGCCATGTCTTGGTTGACAGCGTGCAGATTGTGTGCCTTCCAGGAAGCAATAGCCTCTCGGGCCTTATTGTGCTCAAATTTTAGTTGGGTTTTATTTATGGCATCCAGATTTGGGCTGTCGCCATCATCAATTTTTACTCAAATTTCCTTAACGACCTTTTCATTTCCACAGCAAGAATCACAAAGAATTTCATGGACATGATTGCATGCACCTCTAAATGAAGAATCAGTGGGACTACTGAGCGCGTGTACAGTGCAATGGTCAGCACACCTCTCATCCTTACTCACGTGCAACCTGAAGTCAGCTTTGAGGTATCTCTTACCGTCTGTCAGTTGTTTCTTGGTTTCCTTCTCCCAGTTTGAACTCGCAGCTTGTACATTTCGTAGGGTATCAGTAATACTTTCTAGACACTCAAACCCTTGAACACCAGGCCATGCAACGACTTCTATATAGAAGCTGAACAGACTTCTAAAATTCTAAATAGAGTTCTTTAACTATCCGCTTCAAATCCAATATCACCACAGTAAGCCAGATATTGTGCAATAATCCTCGATGGAATAAGAGTCCTTATTACTGCGGGTATTACAGCATAACCACCACTATCCAGCTTTAGCTTTCGAGTTCCGTATGCAACGTCTTGCAGGAAACATGGCCTTGATATGTAGTCAAGGAAGTGATCTGTTTTCACTGGATCGAGTCTTGTGCGTTAAATCGGTCGTTCTATTAGAGGCTGGCCTTCACCCACATCTATGGCATGCCGACAAGCTTGATCAATGCACCACTTAGAAAGACCAGGGATCATTTCTTGAAGATCCGTCTTACCGAAGTCATTGGCAAAAAGTGAGAGTATTTGCCGCTTTGTTTGCCAGTTTTCGGCGTCGTTATGAGCCTAAATTAATGTATCAACAAGACCAGTGTCCACCCGTTTTCTCTTTGCAGCTGGTGCCATTGCGACGTCATCTGGGACTTCTCGTTCTTCTTGAAGACTACTCTACAAAACTTCTTCTTGTCCTGGAACAACGACAGATAGAACCGCTTTGAGAACCTCCTTCACTTTTCGTTTGTAATAGTATTGCTGTGACATTGACACATCCTCCCATGAAGTATTCAATGTCGATGCAACTGGGCTGTAGCGACCCACAGTAAGTTGAACGAAAGCTTGGTTGAGTACTTCTCTTTTCTCATGCTGTTGTTCTTTTTCGTCGATCCATAGACTCACTTCTGCTTCATCTTCTTCATTGAAAGAAAACATGGAGATTTCACTGTGATCTTCACTGAATGTGGATGCAATACTTATATCTGGTCTCTCAGGAGTCTGATCGGTTAGCAAGACGGACGTTGATGTATTGTTATCATGACACTCGTCAACGCTTGCTTCTGTATTCACCTTTAAGAAAAATTCAAAACTATCATGTCTACTCTAGACTGCGAGCAGTCTCTTATTTTTCTTTTTAGTTAGTGGAGCAAGTGCACGTGTGAGCGAACGAGCGGCGAAGCCGCGAACAATGAAGGCGTCAGCCCAAGCAAAAGTAGAAATTATTATGTTATAATTTTCTTTGATCTGACATCCCCCCCCCCGTAGCAAGACGGACGTTGATGTATTGTTATCATGACACTCGTCAACGCTTGCTTCTGTATTCACCTTTAAGAAAAATTCAAAACTATCATGTCTACTCTAGACTGCGAGCAGTCTCTTATTTTTCTTTTTAGTTAGTGGAGCAAGTGCACGTGTGAGCGAACGAGCGGCGAAGCCGCGAACAATGAAGGCGTCAGCCCAAGCAAAAGTAGAAATTATTATGTTATAATTTTCTTTGATCTGACATTCCCCCCCCCCTCGTTTCTCGTTCCTCGTGGCTTCGCAGCTCAACTAACAAAAAGAAAAATAAGAGACTGCTCGCAGTCTAAGCCCACTCAAACACACTCTGAGGTAGTTTCAAACGTACTCTGTTAGTTTATATTATTTCTTCATTATATCAGATTTCAAGAGACCAACGAACTGCAAGATTACAGGGAGTTCGAGAAAAATTACAATTAAGAAAGAAATATAGGTTACAATATCATCTGGTGATCTAGCGTCTTCGCACGCATTGCGGGCCTATTGACGCCAGGTAATTTTGGCTCAAGTTAATAGTTCCACCACACATAGACAAGAACAATTACAGCATCAGGAACAGGAACTTCGATTCATGGAGTTGAATACCTTTCAAATTGATGGAGACATTCCGAACAGCCTTTCACGAGGGCCTGCGAGAGTTGTGCTAGTAGTAGTTACATGGAAGGTTCTCCTATACAAAGACCGGGAGTCCAATCAGTCTGGGAGACGTAGAAAGAGAATAGAGAAGTGGGGTTCAGGAACACACGCGCTCGAGGCTAGGGCAGTGGGAGCCTAACACTTCCACTCCTACTCAGCTTGATAGCACTCTACGCTTCAAATCTTTTTTAGCTTTGTGCCCGAACGCCCAGGCTAACAGAATCTTACCTCAGTTGACGTTGCGATTTGATTTGCCTCCCTAAGCTGGTAGTGATGCTTTCTGCATCCTATACACAAAACTAAATAGAATTTTAAAAAAAGAATTGATAAATAATGGTTCCTCCCTATTTGATATTTGTGTGTGCGCTTGATGTTCAGCTTCCACGATGTTTTTTTTTAACCATTGCTTGCGTTCGATTTTTTTTAGAAGGTGAAACCCTCTGCATTAATTATTTCCAACAAATTATCTTTCCTAGCGTTTTTCCCAGCTGAAGTTTCTTTTTTTGTTACATTCCATATGGCGGGTAAAATTTGTATTCGTTCCCAGGTCCCTAAATTGGCTGTTTCTGCCCAAGCATAAACTGGAGTTAATGTTTAGCTCAATTGAACCTAAAAGCTCCCTGCTGTTTGCCAGTGTTTTTCCCGGTAATCGACCTTTTGTACTTTGCATCGCAAACACGTACTTTTACCCGCCCCCTATTCTTAACAGCCAATTACATTCAAGCCTGCACATGCTCATAGATTATCAGCCAATCAGCTTCACGTAAACTCGCCGTGTTTACGTTCATGTACATCGGTCACGGTCGATCTCCCCATTCAGCTCAGTTTTACTGCTAAAGTCAAACGTTTATTTCTACTCTTCAAGTGGTTTGCTCTCTGCTTTGTACATGGTGATCGTTCCGTTCCACATTCAAACTGGTTTTACCGTATGAATCAAGTGTGAAGTTGTTCGTTATCGGGGATGTTCAGTCAAGCTCGTCTTATGCTATTATTCCAGCGGATGGTGTTTTCGCGCGACCTCAGAAGGGTCAAGGATCCTGCCAAAACGAATGCACAAGGATCAAGTGGCCATCACACAAAGTCAACTTTTGTCAACGTAATGTACATGTAACCCGCCGAAGCTAGCTACAAGTCAATCAATCGGTTGGAAAACCCAAACATGGCAACCATGACCGGCCTGGATTCCTGTCTGCAGCTTTCTCACCGTGTCTGTGCATACCGTATTTATTCGTTGGTTCAGGTCACATACACTGCCCCCTTCTGGCCGTGCCCCGCGCCGGACAGAAAACTTTACCGTTTTTTGTCAACAGCTACCTCCGGCCCCGGAGGAATCATCGACTCCACGTTCAACATCCCCCGCATGAGGTCGTGAGTTTAATAAGCTAAGTCAAGCCCAACGTTTTTATGCCCAACGTTTATATTTGTCTGCGTTTTCTTTTTATCTGAGCAAGCTTGCCTATTGTGCCTCATGTGACTTCTTTTTTTTTGTTGTTGTTATTACTGGCATTGTTCTTGCGTCATTCTTCCATAAGCTTATGTTTTTTTGCCACAGGCATCGCACGTTAATTTATTTGTCTACCTCCAGCTTCCGTTAATTTTTCTCCCAAAGGCATTTATACTCTAAGAAGCTTTGCACTCTCGCTCTTTCGCCTTTTCATCGTTGACACTTTTACCGCTTATAGTCACTCTCACTGAAAAAATCTCAAATGCAAATGACTCAGATATTAAAGAAGACCCAGTTGCATGGATTCATATTTGTTGGCGCCGCGATAAATGTGAAGCAAAGCGAAGTGAAGACACAAACGAGGGTCATATTTCAGACCATATTTCCCGCCAGTCTACCTACAATTTGAAGGCCTTTTTCATATCGGCTGCTTTCAAACTAAATGAGGTTAAAAGAGGGGAAAATAACACCCACCCACCCACCCACCCCAATAACGTCTTTTGTTGCGCACAAAAATGTACCAATATGCCGTACACGATTTCAATACGTAACCCAACACTTGCCTAGCGCGATCAAAACATATCAAACAGACATGAGCGATTATTTGAACAAATAAGGAATAAGAAGTCTGTGAAATTTGCTGCAAATTCTTTTACGTCCGTCTAACACCAAAGATATCAGATTACTCCAACATAACAAAGCAAAACAAAAAATTTATAGCCTAAAATGATTTCCTAACAATAACCATTCCGGAAGTCACGCATTCTCTTCGGAACATGAATAGTACGTCTGGTGCACACAATATGATAAAATTCAAAAAGCTAAAGTGAAACTATACATCCTACCAAGCTGCTCCTAACATTGCCATCCTTTACAAAACGTTTTGCTTGCTTCTGATTTGATGTGGCACGCAATTCATCTCGCCATTTCAGATAAGCCATTAAAATAAACTAAATCGAACCAGTTGACAGTTATTATTGCATAGATGCTTAAAGGCCAATTTAATGGATCTTATAGCGAATCCAATCTTTAGTGATGAGATCTTTGGTGTAATTACATCTTTGCTTTGTTTTCCATTTATGTCAATTTGAAGTAGCATCAGTGCTTTACATGTGTATGCTTTATGTCTATATCTCTCATTTGCAAGACAAGCCATTCCTTTGGGGATCAACACTCGCTGGATGCTTCACTCACCTCGTCAGCTTGACAGTCTCCTCCATTTTACACAGAGCACATTTGTCCGGCTTCCAAACACACAACTGGAACTTTGTTTTACATATTTAACTATGATTGTATGTTTTCCTCTGGTACTTGATTGCCCTATCTCAGGGGTTGTGAGCATGCAGTTTTCTGGGAGAATATGTTCCCTTACTTTTTCCCACTGGGTTTTTTAGGGTTTTTATATCAGGCGGGCGAGTGTTAAATCAGTACCAGCCCCATAACAGGGTCCACGCATGCAAATACTCTTCATAAAACATATCTGCCTTCCAGCTCCAAGCCTTGGATTTCTTTTCCCTGGAACACTTTTTTTTTTTCCTTCTCTCTTTCGGCCTTACCACAAAATAATTCCTCATTTTTCAACCTTGTACCGAAAGTCGTGTGTGGATGCTGGTCATGGGATGTAGTATTGTACTAAGGTGTATTTCAAGAAATTTAATGTCAAAATATATTGGTAATTTATTGTTCCGGCACTGTCCTACAAGTACCAAGTACCAAGGCTATATACCACCGAGATCACACTTGCATGGAAATGAATGGGACATAATCACTGCAGATGTTTCTTTATCAAACAGAACTTTGAACTCACAGGCGAGGTTTCTGCCTGTACCATAGACTCAACAAACAAAGCTTAGACTTTGATAACAGACATTGTTTCAGAATACAGTTATAAGTTATGAGAGTGGTAACTATGCGCAAGGAATCCTCCTGCTTTGCAACATCCTGGGTGGGGTAACCGTTTGCTACTCCGAATCAAACAGCTCTCTTAGCAGCCTCAGTGTGGGAGGATTCTGTTCCAGAATTATGGGGAGAAGCGTTGCTGGCGACAACCCTTCAGTCCCACACTGAAGCGATGCCTGGGTTGCCTTAGCTTGGGTGATAAACGGTGGTGACGTCCACTTCCCCTCGCTAAGCCGCCTTCTAGGAGCTTGGCATAGGTACACGCTGCTCAGAGTAGCTGTGCTCCATGACACCAATCTCATGGTTTATATGCCACTCGCTGACCGGCTAGCCCCATTGACTGGCCTCGCACGCGGCAGGCAGCACTTGGGTCCTGGACATCGCCTATCCCCCTACCTTCTCCCACAAAATATGTGCCTTTCAATTGTGCGTTGACATTAACTAAATCTCTAAATAAATACATCACTCAGGCCTTAGATTCTTACAAGTTGCCAACAAGGGTTCGTGCATGTGCGTTTCACTTTTTAAGTAGGCCATACTGGATAACATCCGAACAAATCACTGATAAACATAAATTCAGAATCTATCATACGAGATTTAAAGTATTTGCAATCTTGTATGGCGCTCGCGCGTCAGTATAATATTACACAGATGGAATAATAAGACTATAAAGGGTCCATGACCGTTTGGTTATATGGTCGCCAACAATTGAATTGCTCGAAGAGGTTACATGTATTACTGCAAGAAAATCTTTTGTCGCAACAATCGCTAGCGAGCACAAGTACAAAAAAGAAATCGGTTTGCCTTGGTCCAGGAATCCCCATTTCTCAACCCTTACCTTACATTTAATCAAAACACAGGATTTTAATTATGTCTTACCTGCTCCTATCGGAACCTCTTGGTTTTCAAGGGTAAAAATACTACTCTGACAATTCTAGGTTAATGTGTCGAGTATATAGCTGTTTACTCCATTTTCCAGAATGATTTGGGTGAAAACACGTCAACCGCTTTCGACCTGCCCAGCCGTAAGTGAGGCGGTATCTGTGGCTAGGACACACGGTAAATTCGTTCATTGGCTTTTCACTGGGCGATATAAATCCACCACGATTAAAAATTACTTCATTTTCTCTAATTTGCCCATCTCCCCTTCTTCCACTTATGCCAAGTGCGGCAAAATGGTTGTATAAATATTCATTGGTACAAGACTTCACTGGAATAGTTGTAATGTCATTTTTCCCTGGAGCTGGGCCACTAGGTGAACCTTCACTAAAAAAGGAGCAACTCATTCTAGAAATCCTCTGTTATCTATCCACACCATGAGACTTGGCTTACTTTGTAAACAATGATACCGGTTATTAGTTTTTTTTTTCGTAGAATTTAACTGACAGCTTCTAATTATAAATTATAAAAACAATTCGAGAATTTCAGATCCCTTTGCAACAAAAATACTGAATGTAAATAACTAGGCCAATATTTCATACCTCAAATATTATGGAATAAATTGCTCGACAAAAAAATGGAAAACAAAAGCCTATATAAATCAGTTTTAAATCTCTTTCGACGTTGTGATCGGGGCGTCGATTTCATAGAACAGTATGCATACTTGTTTAATACATGTATATAGCATTTGCTACTAAATCGGAGCGTATATTTTTATTTATATTTCCAAAAACATAACAAAATTTGAGATACTTCCAAGGCTAAAGAGATGTTTGCTAATTTCGTTCACGCTCAAACCCAAAACCTGCAAAACAGTCTAAATAACCAAAATGAAATCCGAGCCCGTGAGCTCAAAGCATACAAAAATGCAAAATTGTGAAAAGTAAATAACAGCATTAGTCTAGTATTATTGAAGTAGCTTATTAAATGAATGAGAACGCTTTAGAAGATCAGTTGAATTTTGTATCAAGTTACTGCGATTGACAAATTTGCAAACCAGAGTTAGTTACTCGAATTGTGGTTGACGAAGAGTCTGTGACATCAAAGTGTGACGTGACAAAAGGTTGAATTTTTCTTGGAAATCCGGCTGAAATGCATGCACAAATCGTTTCAGATTCTATAGGTCCCAAAGTTTTGTTTTGTGATACAGAAAGACGGAATGATGATGAAGCTATTGAACTCTTTTACTCGAAAAATAACCGTCGCCTTTCGGAGGAAACTAATTGTAAAAATGGGGTTGAATAAACATATGCAAATATTGACTTTGCGTACCTGAAAATTTAATTCTCATTTCTTGAACTGAGCATTTTTAATCAAGGCTCTGATGGCTGAGAATAAGAGTTTATAGTTCCATTTAATAGAATCCTGCAGTTAGAAGTCTTTGGGAGACGAGAAAATGTTCTACGCGTTGCTTATGTCACGGTCGCCTCGAGTCGTCAAAATCAAGGGATTTTCTGACCCTACGGGCCGATTTTGGGGGGTAGTCAGATCTCGGAAACTAAAAGCTTTTAAAAACTAAGCATGCTGCCTTTCAACATCACTGATTGAATGTTTCAAACTGGCAACATGTGGAAGGATTCGGCCGACCCCGATCCGTGGCCTCTGCCCGGTTTTCGCAGACAGACGCTCTTTAACCTTATTAGCCAGCAAAAGGTAAGTTTTTGTTCTCACCCCAAGACAAAAGTTAGTAGCTTGTAGCTCCTGCTGGGCATTTCTAGAGCACAGCTCTGTTTGTGATGTAGGTTGTTGGAAGGGAGATCTCTGTTCACCTTCCAAAAGAGACAGAAGCATGGTAATAATTGCATGTATTTTATCTGTATTCAGCTCACACACCCAGGTTGTTATTGACCGTGACTACCTTGGACCACTGTGCTTGCAGTTTACAAGCCCCCCATCAGTTGCTGATGTGAAAAGTGAGCTTATGGAGAGAACTGGACTTCCAGTCAAAGACCAGTTACTTTACTACAATGGCAAAAAGGTAATACATGTGTAATGACAGTAAAGCTAAATAGTGGGACTGATCTGACTTGTTTGGAGATTAAATGCACCAAATGAAATTCCCTGAAAATTCCACTGACTTTAAGGTATGTACATGTATTGGTCAGTCAGACTGACGCAGTCCAGCCTTGTCAATTGTAAAACCAGGAGAGCAGAGGCATTTTTCATATTCACATATATTTCAATAATTTAGTAAGCTATTAGTATTGCTTCAACCACTTGCAAAAATAGTTGAGATACTGCATAAAAACGGCGATTCTACAAATTTAACACTTTAAACATTGAATTCTCTCCCCTCCCTTGTCAATGTTGTCTGAATATCGGAATTCCATTCAATCCGTAAGCCAAACAACTTTGATAGGGAGAGGGGGGTAGAGGTACATAGAGGTACATGTACCGGTAATTATATTTTATGTACATTGCATGACACAAAGTGTCCTTAGGTACATAAAAAGAAACTATTGAAATATTCTTGATATTGTTTATTGTCAGCTTATTGGACGTTATTTTAGACTCTGTGGACCCAGAATAGTTGTCCGTGTCTGCTTACTGGAGGTTAAAAGTGTAGTGTTGGAGAGGATAAATTGCCGGAACCGCGGTTTGGTGTCCGCTTAAGGGAGGTGTCCGCTTACAGCAGGTGTTCGTTAGTGGAGGTTCGACTGTATGTGTTTGTGTCTGTGGTTTAAACTTTGAACTTAAACTTAAAAGGCCTTAGTGAACTTCAGAACTTTGTTTAGGGCCCCAGGAATGATGTCCATAGTCACTTTCTGTAACCCATGATGCATTTTGTTCTTTTTTGTTTCAGTTGAGTGACAGTCTTGCCTTAAGACCTATGATTGATGACAATCCAGACAGTCTAACTCTGGTACTGTCTGTAGGTACTCTTAAAGGCGGAGGTAAGAATTTAGTGATACTTGAATGTTACCATGTTCTTTAAATCGTTACGCTTAGGCCTCTTGTGTGGTATAGCTTCAAATGACAGTCACTTTTCACCTAACACAATCTTCAAGAATAGAATGTATAAAGAAATGGTATTAATGCCAAAAAAAAGGCCTTGTAGGCAATAACATGGCTAAACTGACCAATGACAGCAACAACCAGATATATATGTTGTGGTTCAATTTTATCCTTGGTTCAAATTTTATTTTCCTTTGTTTAAAACTCATTAACATTCATTACCATATCCAAAAACAAAGGAAAATAAAATTTGAACCAAGGATAAAATTGAACCACAACATATATACCATCAACTGATGGCTCACAATTTACATGACTCGGTCTGAAAATGAATTCCACTCAGGTTGTTGAAATGTCAGTTAATGTCAACAACAGTTCTTTTCAGAAACTACACACCTGGACGATCACACTCGACAGACTACTGATACTCTTGTAATGAATGATTGTGTCCAGAACCCAGGGACTCACAGCCATGCCATCGAAATTCCAAAATAATTTATGCTGAAATCGTGGTGTAACAATACTAGCATGCTCTTAACTTTTTTTAGATGTAGTACGGCCTAAAAAAGCCCCAGATGAAGGTGCTACTGGAAGTCAAGATCCATCTAGCTCACAAGAACAAGGTATATAATACCGGTATATATAGATAGGCTGAGCCTAACAATGTCGCTCTCTGAACAAGCTTAACTAAGGTGAAACTTAACTAAGGTGAAAGGTCGGAAGCACAAGAATTAAGATTGATGACTGGGCTATTTTTCAATTTTAGCAATTCTCAGAAACAGTATTACGCGACCCTGCACAGTACATTTAGACCGTACAAAAAAAGTTCACAAAAACAACTTTTTCTTCGTCTAGAATAACTAGTATGACTACTTTCCGAATAAATTACACTTGTCGCTTGTCAAAAATTGCCCGATATAAACTGATTTGGAAATCAAAATTGCAAAAATGCACAAACATATTTGCATAAGGCAAACGCGAGTGAAGATAGAACTATATCCAAGTCTTGTTTTGTTTACATATCAAATCGCTTTTTACTCATGCGCGTAGCGGCATGAGTTATAAAATGGGCTCTGTTTTTCTTCTTTTTTTTCTTCTTTTTTTTTGGTGTCACGATTTTGCATGCAAATTTATGCACGCATATTTTAAATTGGCACTTCCGGTTCATAGACTTCCTGTTTAGTGACTTCCGGCTACTCCCACTTCCTGTAAAACAGCGTTACTGAAGTGTCACGACAGCATCTCCTACAACCCTACTTACATTACTAATGTTCACGTTAGGTATATATAAGACGTAGAACAATCACTGGCTTCATTGTGGTACAGTCTTCATTTACAAAACATTCAATAGTAAAGAACGCAGTTTGCAGGAACGATGACTGAATGAAAGGAGTAACTCTTCTTCATATCGGACATCTTATCATGTTTAAAATATATCATAAAATTTTCGTACGCATGCGCATGAGTATAGGCTGTTTGCAGCCTCTTGTTAATCTATGTAATGAATGAACAAACACATAATCAAAGCGCTCTAAGAGCCATCTCGTTAATGCGAAACATGGTAAGGTTAATTTGAAAGACAAATTAAGGGGGCAGTAGTTATCTTGCAAAAACGACAAAGGAAGTGTAGCGTTTTTATTTTTTGAGTTAGCAAACCGAATAACGGCATAAGTGAACGTTCTAAAGAGGCACGAAGAGCTAATGTCTTAAGGTGTAGTAGACATGACCATGAAAGCGAGAGGAGTTATTTGAAACTTTTCATCAGTGTGTGAAGTGTTAACTTTTAAACTATATTTTTAATGGTTAATAAGGGTTTGATTACTTTGATTAGTTTTGTTTTGATAGCGTGGATTGTTAAAGTAGTACGTTTGGGCTGGTTTGTGTGATGTAATATCGAGTTTAAAAGGTATTTTGACAAAGTGGGTAAGATTGGCTAACTGGACTAGTTTGGTTTTTATTATCTCCTGTAAGTTAATGTTTAACTTACAGGAGTTTATGTGGGCTAACATGCATTCTTTATGCATTTTTGTTAGCAAAAAATGCGTTAGATACTATTAATAGACTTTTTAGTGAATTTGTGGGGACATTCCTTTTGCATATTTGTAAGCAGATTTGTGTTAGATATGATCAATAAGAAAACAAGAGTCGAGTTGCATATTTTTTTAATACAGTGGTTTATTGACTTGACCTTCACAGTGAAGAAATATGCGTGTTAAAATTTCATATAAAATCTGCCACGCTGTTTGCCTATTTCGAAAAATGCCTCGGAATATATTTTTTCAGTTAGGTAACATTCCTACTGTTTGATATCTCTATTTCATAGCGATGATTTTTAAGGCGTACGATTATGAATTCTATGTTTTTTTGGGAACATGTTGCAGCATATATTTCATTGTATCGAGCGTCAAAAAGTGTAACGTAATGTAATCTTCTCACCTAATGTAGACTGTGGTCAGATATTTGGCACGCTAGAAGCGCGCTTGGCTAATATCCTTTACGATGCATTTTAATGTTTGCCCAGTCTGGTTTGTCAAACTTTTTGCTTCAAGACATTTGGTCAGTATTATCATGTTATAGCACTGCGTTTTAAGAAAAGGAAAAGAGGTTTGAGGAAAGCTGCCATTGCTCACTGAGAATGCTTGTATGCTGTACGTTTACAATGAAGTTTTGTTGAAGTTATGTGTTTGTTAATTTCCATGTTATATCGCCAAATGTCACCAAATATACAACTAAATTGGATTAAAAGATTCTCAAGGAGAAAAACAGAAGCAGTAGTTTGGAGGAAATGTGCGGGATTAGAAGAATGGAAGTTGATTACGGTTAAGCAATTTTGATTACATGACATGCGGTCAAGAAATATTCAAAGTTTCGATTCTGGTGGAATCTTGTCGTTATTTTGTCTTTTTAATTCATATTTTTCTGCGTTCATCACTTTTGGCTATTTTTTTCTTCCTATTTTCGGATGATAAAGCAAGCTAAAGCAAGCTCCTGGCCATAATCATGAAAACACAATATAATCTGTCGGGACAGTGTCCCTTTAGTTAAAAAATGTCCTCGGTTAATTTACCCCGCATTTGCAAGTTATAGAAGCTGACTAAATTAAACAACAATAGGTTTTAACGAACTAGTGCTTTAAATTTCCTTGTAGGTTGACAAACAAATATAGAACTTTTCAATAAGTGTGCTTGTAAAAGCGATCAGAAACAATTTCACGAACGCTTTTGTAAGATGTGAATAAAAGAATTTTATTTTATCAAGGGGACTGTTTTAAGCGACATTATTTTATTTTTAGTGGGTCATCGTACAGTGCACGGTGCCAGGATTAAATGTATTTTGCCGGTTGGCCTTTGATTTTTGTTCAATTTTTGTTGATTTTTAAGGCTCAAACCTACGCTTGTCAAATGAGGGTCTAAAATAGGGTTTCCCAATCCTGCTTCCCGCCACAATTTTTTCTTTCATCCCGCCATCCCGCTTGCTTCGAACATGTCATCCCGATCCCGCTTCCAAATTTTTTTTTTTGCATGCAGTTTTTTCCGGACGAGACGCTATTTCCGCGGCCTAATGCACTACAACCTCGGTGTTTGTTTACAGTAAACAGCAGCAGTCATTTTAGTTTGGTAAATTTATCCGCTTTTGAGTAAGTGTCGAGGAGCCAAATAAAAGTTTCCTTTATCGGAGAACAGCACGTGGACCATGACGTTTTTATTGAGCAGTCCATTTACAGAGGGCAGGATTTTCGCCAATCTGAAATGCTATAACAATAATATGATTTAAATATAAATATCTGCAGTTAAGGGGATCAGGCTGTTCTCTGTATGCATGTATGAAAATACCAACTCATTTGAGATAACAACACTAATTTCGGCATTTATTTACTTCAGTTTTAGCTTATATTTTATGTTTTTCCACAGAAATACGTAATCCTCATTTTCCACACTCCGCATTTTTCACACTCCTCGTTTTCCACACCCCGTGTGTTTCACACTCCGCACTTCACACTCCACACACCGCATATTCCATACAACCGATGGAGAAAACTCTATCAAAAATAAAGTTCGAAGAAAGGAAAAATGCGCTTAAACAGGAGGAGGAAACACAAAAAGAAATTCTGCCATTCGTGAGCAATACCAGCCATCAGTGCCAAACTTCAAACAAATTTTAATGTCAAAATGGCACATAATGCAGAACCAACCACTGCTACGACAAATCTACAAAGAACCACCCATGATATCTTTTAAAAAAGGCAAATCCTTTATATTAAAGATACACTCCTTAGAGGAAAATATAAAAGGTGTCAAATATGTTTGTGTGGCCTGTCACCCCTTGCTACTTCCTGTTTTAGCATTTTAATGGGTACCTTGAGACAAAATTGCGACACCGTGACAGGTGCTTATTCGGATTGCTAAAGATCAGAACTTCTGAAATGTTTTCAAAGGAAAGACAGGATAGAAAAAACGGTTAAGAAAATCACCTAGAATGTAAACATCCAGACTTGTCTTCCTTCACGGAATCGTGAAATTAATCCGGCGAGTGCATTGTCGTCATCGATCCCGTTTCCCACCCGGAAAAATCAAGAATTCCCACGTCCCGCCATGAAGATGACGAACTTCCCGCTTCCCGCCTTCAAATTTTCTTTCATCCCGCATCCCGGCAGCGAAAAAAGGCTTATCCCGCATCCCGCCAACCCTATGTTAGGCCCTCGTCAAATAGGCTCAAAATGTCAAACGATACAACAACACTGGCAACAACTTTATTTCAGTATTCCCATTTCTAAATACATGGTATTACCGAACCAATTACAATAAGTAAGGAAATTAAAATTACTTAAATTACAATAAAGAAATCTAGAATAAAAATTAATTCATTAATTAAATTAAATTCATTTATTAATTGTAAAACAATCACAAGTACTATTGACTATTTTTTGTTCTTGTTTTCATCGCTTGAGTGACAAAAGCAGCAGTTAGCCTGCTAATATGTTGATCAGTATAAAAAAAAATAAACCTCATGATAATCCAAATCT
This sequence comes from Cladopsammia gracilis, assembly GCA_022457155.1. Taxonomy (NCBI): domain Eukaryota; kingdom Metazoa; phylum Cnidaria; class Anthozoa; order Scleractinia; family Dendrophylliidae; genus Cladopsammia; species Cladopsammia gracilis. The sequence continues at coordinate 806,246 of JAJGOT010000318.1, forward strand.
ATTTTGTTTAATAATTTTGTCAAAAAAGGTATTTCGTAGCTCATCATATAACATACAGTGCATACAGTGAAATAAAAAAACTGCTTTTCATCTTTAACTGAATTAAGTGTACAGTGGGAGTTTTAGGGATTGTAATTCGACCATTTTCAATTCTTAAGGTGTGATTTCCTATCCTGAATTTAGAAGTAATTTTTGTATGTTCAGGATATGGTTAATTAAATCGGAGTATTTCGTTTCACTTTTAAAGATCGAATAAAATTTAAGTTTTTTTATTTGCATTACTGTAGATTGAGTTGGTGATTTTTTAGACGTGTAAAAATATTCTGTTTTGCCTTTGACAAGAAAAAAGATGGGATGCTTAAGTTTATCGCAGTCTTCTCAATATTGAAGTTTGTACAGAAAGAATCAATCTTACTAAACAAACCTGGTTTTTTTAGCCATATCATTAGAAATGATTAAGCAGAGTTTTGCGATACTGTCATCAGGTTGATTTTCCAGGTCAAACAAACCAATGTCAAACAGTTAGGTTTCAGTGAGGTTCGGGGTTTTAGTTCATTTTTGTTTTTACTTTTTTAGGCCTCATTTTGTTTCATTTTGGTCAGAAAGATTCGTGCCCAATTTAGTCTCTGCTTAAAGAGATAATTGTGGTACGGATAGTCCTTAGATTTTTCCTATCGATGGTTTTAATATATCTGGTATTCGAATCTATAGCTGTGAAATGGCTTATTTACGCGTCATAAGCTCTTAAAAAGAGGCAGGCCAAACACGATTCCCACTAGTCGCAAGAAGTATTTAAAAGCCTTTAAAATAGCTTTCCCAAGTAGGTTTACGAGGTATTTGTCCCTTGCTATAGATCACTGTTAGGATGCTACAAGTCGCAATTATCTATCCACTTTGCTCGATAATATTGACCCATTGATCTTTGGATAATTTCTCTAATGACAGGATCGATCCCGGAGGATTTCATGCCATAGCCATAACTATAATTATTTTATTTCTTTATGTATTCTCTACACTGTCCTGGCATATATTAGGGTTTCTTTGGCTCAGACTCGTGTTGCAAAATAAATGGCAATCGGTTGAAGATTATGCTACCGCTGTGGAAATATTAGGATCAGTAAATAGGCCGTGATAAGTGCCCACAGCCTGCGGCGTGCAAGACTTGTCAGAAAGTGTTTCTTGATCATGTATAAGTGTCTATTAAAGATCCAAGAATGAAAATGCAATCATTTTCAGGAGTAATAAGCTCCTGTCATGTTTCAATATTGGAATCACGACTTCTTGCAGGTAGTTTTAGCTCTTTAGTTTATTCTTTTGTTGAGTAGTGACCTGGAGCTAGACAGAACTTCCGTTGTCTTATCATGGCATTGCGATCACTGCATCCAATAGTATATCCTCTGTACGCGAAGAACAGCTTCACTTGTAGAGTTGTACCAATGTATCTTGAATTCATTGAGACATACACGAGACTACACTACGTATCTTTTGTACAACAAGCGTGTAATTCTCGTGAAGTAATGTCGTGCTCCATGCGTTCCATAATAATGGAGTAATTCCATAGTAATGGAGTAAATGGAGTAATGGAATAAATAAAAAAAAAAGTCCACCCGGTTATAGGCCCATCGGTAACAAAACATTACTCCGGTTATATCCATTAATTCCTTATTCCTTTCTTAATTCCTTAACAGAAATTCTTTACAAAAGTTTACGCCAAAATGAAATTAACTCAAAGAACGCTTCTTTATGGCAATATTTTTGCTTGCCAGCCAAGAAACCCTTACGAAGTTACATAAGCCCAGGGCTTATAAGCAGCATTTTACGGTATAGTCTCTGTAAAAAATAATCACAAAGAAGTATAAAGGCCAAACACGACTCCCACTAGTCGCAAAATGTATTAAGTAGCCTTTAGAATAGCTTTCCCGAGTATACCTGCAAGATATTTGTCCCGTTAGATTACATTAGGCAGATATTAGGGTTTCTTTGGCTCAGAGTCGTGAATAAGTTTATGTTATCGCTATGAAAATGTTAGGATCAGTAAATTTCTTTGTTCGTGATGCACGTGTTTAAGTCTGCGACGTACAAGGCTTGTGAAAGAGTGTTTCTTCGTCACTCTGAGATGTATAAGTGTCTAAGATCCAAGAATGAAAATGTCAAAGACGACCACGACAGCTCTAGCAACTATGTTTAGTTCATTTTTGTTCTTGGTATAACTGTTTGTTAATAGTGACACTGATTCAAACAAAAGTTAAGATGAGGGGATGAATACTGAGTAAGTTTACAAGAACTAGATTTCCACCTGAAACAGATTTTGACGATAAGATTGATGATGATCCCAATAATGAAAACAGAGAACAAAGTTGTAAAGAATTTTACTTGAAAGGAGGAATGAAACTTTTTCGCAGAATAAAAGCTAAATCATTCATTTAGTTATGTTTAATAAAAAGGATGTTGAAGATTAATTTCAGAGAGCTCTTGATGCTTATCCCATGTAGAAATAAGATTTCAGCAAGTAAAACATGTTATATTCGAAAGGAAAGAAAGGAGAACTCTTAAGAAAAAGCCATGGGAGATCCTGAAAATAAGGAACGTGATCAGTTAGATACTGTAGCTCCGTCTGCTCAACATAACAAAAAGTTTCATCTTTATTTTCTACATCACATTGATTTCAATTGCTGTATCACGTACCTTTAAAGACTTAAAAATATCTTGTTATACCAGACTAGTTTTGATGTAATAATCAGAAATTAAAAAAGTAAAACAATTTCTGTTTATGGCAAAAGCAACGTGGTTTGTGTTGCAATTATTTTCACTCACTGCTATGCACCTGTGGTAAGTAAGACTTAATGGATCATAAATTCATAAAAAAAACTGTATAAGGCATCATCAATTGTGTGCAAAATATAAAAAATAATTTAATGTTTTCTTTTTTTACTTAATGGATTAAGCTGAGGAGAGGTGCTCTGGCATTTCAGGAGGGGTTGAAAGGGGCACAAACTGTGCAATTAGATCATATCCTTAAACCAATAGGCCATTTCCGAGTTGCCTTTAGCCTCTATCAAAGCGAGGCTAGGTTTGAAACCTTTCATATGAAAATGAGTTTTCATTCACATGCAAATAAAACTTATTTGCATGTGAATGAAAACTCAATTTCATATGAAAGGTTTTGCACCTAGCCTCGCTTTGATAGAGAGGCTAAAGACAACTCGGAAATGGCCTATTCCCTTTAAAACAAATGCCTCCCTCCCCACCCAAACATGCAAGTGCAAAAACTAACAGACACTCACTTTGCGCTTAACAGAGAAAAGTGTATTGTGTGGCTCCAGTAAATATCCATACCCCCCCCCCATGGAAGGTTCTTTCATTTGAACCCTCCTAGCCCCCTTGGAATTCCTAGTCCAGCTTCATACTTTCCCTTTAAAATCTTGGCTGTTGAGAACCTCCTCCCCCTCGGAATTTCCAATGACCTTACACGGTGTGGGTATGGATATTTTCTGAAACAACATATTACCATTTAAAGCCAACATTCACTTTTTGCACAATGGTTTGCATAAATTGCAAATAGCTGCACAAACAATGACAATGGCATCTACATTGCTCAATAAAGAAATTGGCAGCTCGTGTTTAATTAAACGGAATGTTTTGAGGCGGCAGATGGCTTGTTCAACAAAAATCCTGAGATTTGCAACTTCCTTTGTTTTCTTTACTTGTAATTTGCTGAACTGCTCTTTTCCCCGCTTTCCTGGGGGGATGTGGAGTGTAGCATTCCTAACAATCAAGTCTTCCAAAATAGTAAAACCTCTATCAGCCATGACTTCATCTTGCGGCTCTAAAATCTCATAGAAGTTGGAATTTCTTGTCAGATGTACATCAGATGTTCGCCCCCCCCCCCCCCCCCAAGCATCTGAGATGAAATTAAAAGCACCATTTGGAGTAATGGACGCTAGAATTTTGACAGTGTTATGATGTTTATAGTCTGACCATTTGGCTGCATTCAATGCTGGGTCACTGGGCGTCTCAATGAATATTTCTGTGCAGTCAATAATGTGGCGTACTTTTGAGTAGCCTGGCTTTCTAAATTTCTTTGGTTGTGTTTTCTTAGCAACATCAATCGGTGGATTATAGACCATACATCTTAGCTCTGTTGCTAACAATTTGATCCAAGTTGTGAAGATATTTGACACGCCAGTACTAGAAATGCCAAACCTTTGTGCTAGATCTGCATTGGTTGACCCTAGGCGAAGTTTCATCATGGTCAAGAGAAACTCATCTTTTTGCGTAGGGCTTCTTTTCGGACCAAATTTCTTTGGAGAGTTTTTGAAATTTCTTCCCTTTGAATTTGATCTGGAGGGACCACTCCAATACTTAATTTTTTTTTACACTGCTCTTCACCACAGAAAAAAGAGTATCAAATGCTGCCCTACTTGGAATTCCTGTCATTTGGTTGATGGTCTTGTCAGTTTTTAAGTCTACATAACTCAGGGATTTCCTTCCGCTTTGTTTGAGTTTGTTTTGACAATTTTTCAGTTTTTCAGTTAATTCAGCTACCGATTGTTGCAACTTTCTAATTTCATCATCCATTTCTTTTCTTTTTTTGACACATGACTCATTCATACAGTAATTGGGGTCGTCCATCGCTGTCCACCCATAGCAATATGCATGATCATTTCTTATATGACTTGTACTCTGTAAGCTCTGGGTATTCTCTGGTGTGACTTCTTCCCCTGCACTACCACAATCCAGCACTTCATTCAGCTCATCATGATCAGCATTTAGATTTTCATCCTTGACAACACTCGAAGATGATCCAAGTCCCACAATATCGTTCACACTTTTGTCACGTTTTGGGCGCTTTATAGCGATCTCCGATCTCACTTTGGGTAATTTTCTCTTCGGTTTCAGAGTCTTTTTGTATCCTAGCTTAAGTTCAGGGTTAGGATTTTCTTTTGTTGGCTTCCCAGAAACAAAATGGTCGCTACAAACTCTTGAAGATTTCCTAGGCATCCACATTTTACCTTTTGGATTTTGCCTGTTAATAGCCTTGGCCCATCGAATATGTCCTTCATTGTTCTTGCGTTCCGTGGGGAAGGCAAAAAGCTTGAATGGTGGCTTACAGTCGCATTCCTCCTTTTCACGAACACAGTTGTGCTTTTTGCATATGGAAGAGGAACATTTGTTGAGCTTTTTTCCGCTGTTTGGACAACCAACAACGGCGCAGGACCGGTGCCCGAATCCCATTACTAAAAAAATATATAAGCTTAAGTCTTTAATAGGTTTACATTGAAAATAAGCAGAAGTATTAGTATCGGAAATCGGCAACTTTTCTTGTTTTACGAGGCTTAATCACGCCATGGTTAAGAACAATAAATTCGCTTACCAATATAGATGCAGATCTTGAAGTTTACTCCTGTTTTTTGTCTTTAGATCACTCTAAAACCAAGATTACTCTAACTCATAGCGCACAATATGGCAGCCATTACAGCCGACAATGCACTGCGCGCCGACCGGAAGCCGAAACTCGTGATGCTTGTATTATGTTACCGCAAAGGTATTAAGTTGTTATTAAGTTTCGATATCTCACGTTACTTATCAGTGTTTCAAATTTTCAATCATTTGTCGTAAAGCTATTAAAGCTGCTTTCGAAGGGTAAAAATAGGTCAAATGTTTCTTGGGAAACGCAGTTTGAGAAATCACGGTGTATTTTTACGAATGAGACGTTTTAAGAAAGTTAAATGGGACGGGAAAGTTTGTGTTTTAATATGAGCGATATGGCAGAGCAAAATAGCATGAACTTTGCATTTGTTCTATTTTGGAATACTGAATCATTGCTGTTACGGTTTTATTATGCAATAGTATGGGAAAGACGTCATAGTTTTGTTGATTTAGCTACCGTGCACAAGGAAATTTTGCAGATTGTCTGACTGAATTTGTTTTTCGGGAGGAAATTTTTGCGGGTCGAGACAGCTAAAATTTCTGCTGGGAGGAAATGTTTGTGGATTTCTGGTCAAGTATAGATAAAATCCAAGGCATCGGTATTAAACTACAATTTTACTTCCTGACCGGAGGTTTGTATAGTTCCCATAGCTATGGTTGCTGTTTTGGCGCCAATATGAACATAAACAACGAGAAAACTAGTGAGTGAATTATTGTACGTTGTTGTAAAAACGTATCAGTATTATGATACGTCTCTGGTTCTTTTGAGGACGTTTCTGGAGTTGAATCGGGAATAGAGATGACTGTTGTGCCGGTCGCCTCGGAGTTATGAGAGCAATATGTTCACTATTAAAAGGTTCTGTTAAGCCGATATACATCATTAAAACAAGTAATTTTTTCTGCGGGAGTATATTTCTGTGGTGGAAAATTTAATACAAAATAAAATAATATTGAATTATAATGCAACAACGGACAACCTTGTCTAACTCCCCGTTCGAGCGAAAAGGCCGACAAGAGCCATCCATTGTTTATAACACATGAGGTAATATTGGTATAAACAATGTTTACCCATTGCCGGAAATTTTGGCTGAAATTAAAGTGCTCTAAACCGCGTTGCAAAAAGCCGTGATTAACCCGGTCAAAAGCCTTTTCCTGATCGAGGCTAATAACAACGGCTGAAAGCTGTTTATGGTTTACATGGTTAATTGAAGGGCTCAGAATAACACTATGCTAAGTGACTTTTTGGGTTTTTTTTTTCACTTTGCTTAAGGTTACAGAGTACCTTCAGATCGAAAATTTATTGAATTTTTTTTTTGGCGTCAAAATAAAGTTTACAGAATGAACTTTCATCCAAAAAACAAATTATCGCAAAATAGTGAAAACTGACTTAGAAATGACGGTATAATTTTTGTGGGTGGAGTTTGTTTATGAAGCGATATGTTTTTTAAGCGCTGTTTTCTCAAAGTTAATTTTTCGCTTGTTGGGGACACTTTAAAGAGCTACAACTCAAAGGGAATTTGTTCGATTTTCCTCAAATTTGGACAGAAGCTAGGCTAACATATAAAGAACAAAAACGTGTCAGCGAATTTCTTATTTCCGAAAACTTTTTCGTCAAGAGCCATTTCCGTGCGATCATTCCAATTTTTTTCTCCCTTTTTCAAAAATATTCTGTAACTTTTCACTGCAATTGAATATGGGAAATCGCCGACACGTTTTTTTAGCGCTTCATGTCCGGAAGCCCAAGAACAAATCAAATTAGCAAAATACAATAATCGCTTTGAGTTATAGCATTTTAAAGCTGACTCGGACGTTCGAATTTAGACGTCGTAAAAAATTCGACAATTCATTTTATTACCAAATGGTTTCCATATTTAGATAGCCAGCTCTATAAGCTTTAATTTGATATCTGGGTTTAGGTATATTAAGTGTAATCTTAAGACGCTACAGCTGTTATACTGAAGACACCCCCGAAGGTACACTGTAACCTTAAAAATGGTTGATTTCTCGTGTACAGGCTTGTTTTGGTGTTGTAAGCATTGCCGAAGTGTCAAATTAGTTCCTTCCAAAACTGCAGCTAGAAGTTTCTAAACAACGCCATTACTAAAAGCAGATTGGTTGTGAGAATATGCGACCGCAATACTCCCGACCCGCGCCAACGACCTGAACGAACATAACGTTCTTTAAGGTGGGCTTATCGATGCCGTTCGCCACTTGCGACAACGTGGTTGAACAGCGAACAACTCAGTGGTTGAGTGCAGGTTTAAGCCATGTTAAGGCCCGCTCGGTGATGTAAGGACATCATGAAGTCCAGAAATCCTTAAGTCTCTAGCACCTCTCAAAGAAACGAGTCGTGTTTTTTGTCGTACCTTGTGTCTAAAGCGCCATTTAGTGCTCGAGGTGAAAAACGGACCTTGGTGGGGAAGACGAGCCGGCATGAAAGTCTGGAATCACTTCGGATCAGAAAAGGGGCAGCGTTGTGAGTTGTGGCCCATTTGCCATCCCGTGCCGTTGTCGAAATGCCCGACATCCGAAGTGCTTCCACACTTATAATATTTTGCTATAATTTTTGGGGCGGGAACTCCATTTCGGATTTGGCATAGAATTTCCCGACATGCTTTGCAACAGTGGCAGATAGGTCCGCCATCTGAGTGAGAATAAATAAAAACGCCTGACATTAGACATGAAACAGTTATGCACCCAGCTCTTCAAATGTGTATCTTGATCAGTATTCATAACAGTAATCCCAAGGGGCATATAATACACAAAGACAACACGCTGCAGTGCTTTGTTTCTTCTTTCAGTTTTATTGATGAAAGGAACAACTTGAGAGATTGATTACTGAAACAAACACCTTGTGCCTTTTTTAAAGTGAAACGGGCAACTATAGTATTTTTCTATTAAGTGAAACGATCAACTTAAGCGGTTTAATTAACAGCAGTGAAACCAACAAGTTATGAGTGCTGTAAAAGCAGTGAAGCGAACAACTTAATTGTGCTTTTTCCTTGTTTTTTTGTTAAGTGAAACGAGCAACAAAAGCGGTTTAGCCGTAGTGAAATGAACAACCTGAGAGGTTTAAAAGCTGCAAAACAAATGACTTTGTGCTTTTTTCGAGTGAAACGAACAACTTGAGCTGTTTAAAGGCAGTGAAACCATCAACTTGCGCTTTTTCCGTGTTTTTCCTAACCCTAACGGTAACTGTAACCCTGACCAACTTGCGCATTTCTCAATTGAAACGAGTAACTTAAGCGGTTTAACAGCAGTTAAACGAACAGCTTGCGGTTTTATCAAGTGAAACGAACAACTTTAGCATTTAAAAAGTAGTGAAAACAGTAATCCCAAGGGGAATGAAGTACACAAAGACAAAGTGCGGCAGTGTTTGCTTGAGGTTTATTAGCCGACCGCATTTTTGGACCGTTTTTTTCTAGAAAATGAAGCACAAAACCAGTGAAAAACATACAGGACAATGTTTATAACAAAAACAAGTCCGTATGCCAAAAATCAGCTAATTTGGAGAAACTTTTATTTTTTTTACAAAAAGTCACTTAGCATAGTGTTATTCTGAGCCCTTCAATTGCCACTATTCCAATGTACAGCTGTAGACCATGACTATGGCATAAGACTTGATCTTTATAGACTCGTTAAGCCGTGATCAAGAACACAATCTCGCAAGTTATGCTAACTGCAGACTTGCGCTCACATTAAAAAATCACGGACTGTCAAATTAACTGATCTTGCACACTGTTATACTCCCGGCAGAGTCTGGAAACGAGTAGGAGTAACCAATCAGCGACCTAATACATGGATTCTTGCATGGAAATGAGGTTGTGTATTCGAGTGACCAGAGGTCCATCTCGCGAGCTTCTTGTAACCGTTTATGCAGTTAATTTCACTTGTGATACTCAGAGAACGGACCTCTGGATCCAGGGTGTATATTGGGAGAGGTGTCTGCAAAATAAATTAAATTTTGTACCATGGATGTCAACAACAGTAAACATGTGTATTACACAGAATCTTTAGTCCATACAAAAGCAAAATACCCCAAAATATATTTCAAGGTAAGTACGGTATGAGATTTATATTTCATCCACTTGAATTCATTTGTGAAACATACAAGTCATATAAGGATAGAAATAAACACTAACTTGAAATATATTCTAATAGCAGTTATCAACACCAGTTTACTCGTCAAGTTTCTACCAAAAAAATTTCAATTTCATCTTATAATAAAGAGAAAAGGCAATTTTATATAAGCAGCAGGTGTATTTTATTTATAAATTAGTCGTACTAGCTATTCTAGACGGAGAAAAAGATGTTTTTGTGAACTTTTGTATGGTCTAAATGTACTGTGCAAACAGTCGCGTAAGTCTGTTTTTGAGAATTGCTAAAATTAAAAAATAGCGCAATCGTTAATTTTATTCTTGTGCTTCCGACCTTTCACCTCAGTTAAGTTTATCACCGGCTTCCTGTTCAAAGAGTGACACTGTTAGGCTCAAATGAATGGGGTTAGTTTCTAGAGAAACTGTGGTGCTGCGTCGGTGGGGGTGAAGCACAAGAATTTGGTTTTATCAACTGAGTCGATAAGGTAAATTAGCCACCGTAAAAAGATTCGAGAAAGCTGACGTTTCGAGCATTATCCCTTCGTCGGAGCGAATCAAGGGATTGTGGGTAGTGTGTGGTTTTATATAGTAGGTGGAGCTCCGCTATTGGTGGAAATTTGATGTGAAAAACAAATGTAAATTAGTTGAATGAAAAACGTTCGTTAATTCCGTGGGGTTTGAGAGTGCCAAATCGAAAGATGATTTTTTGTTCTAAGTTTTTACGGCTTTCTGTGTTGCCCTGGTGTAGGGAAACGCCACAGATTGTCATGTGTTGTTTAGAATGGTTAGCAAGATTGAAATGACGCGCGACTGGTTTGGATGCGTCTTTGTCGTTTTTTTCAACGTCTCGGAGATGTTCTCGAAAACGGTCGCCCAGTCTCCCTGTTTCGCCAATGTGTGCACTACAAACCTACAGATTCCCACAGTTATCTGTTACATTCATCCTCACATCCATCACACGTTAAAAATGCCATTCCATATTCTCAATTTCTCAGACTTTCGACGTCTTTGTAGTGATGACTCCGATTTTTCCTACAAATCGGAAGAAATGTGCCAGTTTTTCAAGAAACGTGGGTACCCTGACTCTGTTGTTAATACGGGCCAACAACGTGCACAACAGATCGACAGACAATCAGCACTACAAACATCACAGAAGGAAGAGAACGAGAGAATTCCGTTCACCCTCACTTTCCACCCACACAATCACACAGTCAAAAGCATCATTTTAAAAAATTTCAAATTGCTCCAAAACGACCCCGAAACTGGCAGAATTTTTTCACAACCCCCACTAATTTCATTCAAACGTGACAAAAACATAGGCAACTTTCTAGTTACGAGTACACTGAAATCTGACGATGAACCGGAAACTTTTAAATGCGCACGCACACGATGCAACACTTGTCCTTTCATTCACAACGCGGACAAAATAACGGGACCTAAACGATCTATTAAAATCAGTGATCGTTTCACATGCACCTCCGTAAATGTTATCTACTGCATAACATGTACTTTTTGCAAAAAGATATACATTGGCGAAACAGGGAGGAGACTGGGCGACCGTTTTCGAGAACATCTCCGAGACGTTGAAAAAAACGACAAAGACGCATCCAAACCAGTCGCGCGTCATTTCAATCTTGCTAACCATTCTAAACAACACATGACAATCTGTGGCATTTCCCTACACCAGGGCAACACAGAAAGCCGTAAAAACTTAGAACAAAAAATCATCTTTCGAATCGGCACTCTCAAACCCCACGGAATTAACGAACGTTTTTCATTCAACTAATTTACATTTGTTTTTCACATCACCAAATTTCCACCAATAGCGGAGCTCCACCTACTATATAAAACCACACACTACCCACAATCCCTTGATTCGCTCCGACGAGGGGCTAGCGCTCGAAACGTCAGCTTTCTCGAATCTTTTTACGGTGGCTAATTTACCTTATCGACTCAGTTGATAAAACCAAATTCTTGTACTGTTAGGCTCAGCCTATCTATATATATTAAATACAAAATATTTTTGCAACTCTTAAGGTTTATTGACTTCAGCTTTGAATACAACAATTCCAGTGGTACAGTGTACATGGCACATACAGAACACTCGAAAGCATTGCATACTAGTCAAAGACATTACGGACTAAAATTCTTTACTTGGTGGAGTAAAGTTTACCAACTATTGACTAATCAGAACACATTCAAGCTTTCCGGACGAGTAAAGTTTACTCATGTGAGTAAACTTTACCAACAGCTGTTTATATGAAAGAGCAGCGTTATAGTGGCCAAAGGAACAAAAACTGTGGTATGATTTTGTCAGCTATCTTTAAAAAAAGGTTGAGGAAATGGTTTAACACCCAAAAAAGCGAAAATTAATCATTTTCTACAATGAAGGATAGCGCGCTTTTTGCCTGAGATATTGAGCGAAACTTTCTTCACGTCAACATTGTCATCTTAATCTCAACCCCAAGGCTAGGACACTCTTGTTGATAAGCCATCATTCTATTTTACATTTACCATTTTGCGGTTGCATACATCGGCTTATGCAATTTTCCGTATAACTTGGTTGCAAAAAGTCTGTTTCCTCCAACATGTTTTTATATATGGCAAATACAGTGCTGTAGAAAAGTAATGAAAATGAACTTTGCTGAACTTCGGCGAATAACGCAAAATTTGGCCAAAAAATGCAAACTTTCGCTTCAGACGAAATTACGGCGACATTTTGGAGACATTTTGGACATCTGTTCAAGTTTCGGCGACATTTCGTGAGCTAGGCAAAAAAGTGAGACAAAATTTTGAGATAAATTTGACTAGCAGTCTTTGAGTTCAAATGCTCGAGAAATTTTCATGATAACAATATTTCTCAACCTCATTAATAATATTATATTTTTAAATGTAACAGAGTTTGTGAGAAATTCATTTTAACCCACTTTTCAGGGGCGTAGCCAGGATTTTTTGTAGGTATGCACCAACTCACCAGCGCTGGAAGCGCAAGCTTCAAGGGGGATCTAGGGGCATGCCCCTCCAGAAAATTTCGAAATTTAGAGTCTCAGAAGTGCTATTTCTTGTGTTTTATACGAAGCGTTTTCCCCAAACAAACACGTAGTGAAACGGTGTCTTTTTCTACGATAGTGGTTTCTTAGTTTTTTATCACTGAGAAACTTTTTTATTACATTGTGAGTGAGCTGCGCACCACAGACATTTTTTGATTCGTTGAAGATTAACAATACCGTCATTGTTTCTTTTAATTGCACGCTTCTTACAATGTGTTGCAATTGAAACTTAAAATTTAACTATGAAGCATCGGTTAAATGTTACAACTGAACGCTTATAAGCATAAGGATAATCGTTTATCCTTCTTCGCAGCAAACTCTGAAATTGCAGTGTCAACGTCGACTTCCTTGTGTTTGTGCAAATGGAGGATCGCTAATGAGGACAATCTCGCATCGGACATTGTGCACCGAAGTGGCGTCTTGAGCTTCTTCATGCCACTAAAGCTATGCGCTGACACGCAAGTTGACACGGGATAGATCAGCAACGTCTTGACAGCTACGTTAAATCCCTGGGTATAATTCTGGAGTGGCAACGTCCAGCGTTTCCACCAAAGTCTGAGGATTGCCACTATCTTCACAAAGCAGCCACCGATGACGCCACCTAGTGACCTCTCGTTTGAAGTCGTCAAGAGACACATGCATGTCGTCTCTGTAGTGACTGTATATGTCTTCCACGCCTTTTTCTGTCAGCTCTTGAAGTTTTCCTGAAATTGAAATTTTACCTATAAAAATATATTTCAAAACGTGAATTTGAACTCTCGATAACAATAATAATGTAATGATGACATGTTATAACGTGAAGAAGTACCGGGTATTAGATGTTGTGCCTGGAAGCGCAGATAACAGATGGTCCAGAAATGGAAGGTAAACTGCCCTCTTCCAGTAATTGGAAGGTGTATCTACCTTAACGTTGTCACAGTGTTGCTGCCTTCCAGCTCTTCTAGGCATGCTCGGATCGATGTTGTGTAAAGCAACAATGTCTGTGGCCTTCTCCAGGAGCACCTCCCAGACATCCTCATCGTTCCTCACCGCCTGAAGGCTGATGAACAGACTCTTGCTTTCTTGGATGCTAGCACCAGATCTAATTCAGCACTCTAAAGATTAAATACATACCTTTTCACTGTTATTGGTATTATAATGCATTCTATTTTGTAGTGGTGGGACCTAAATAGGTAGAAACTCAAGGAATCAATTGTGGCGCACTTTACCTGTACCAGGCAAGCCAGGTTCAAAATCGGAACGTTGCATAGTACATAATAAATTAATTGTTGATTATCGCCCATATTTATTTCAATGACACATGGCAAAATGCAATTATCATACAAAATTATGACTCACGTGTTTCTTTGGCGTGTTCCTGATTCTGCTCTGTGTTTGTGCCGATGGCAACGTAGTAATCTTTGATAGACTTTCTGACCATTGCTCCGAATCGCTAGGACTAACCTAGAGTAGCTTAGAGACGATTCAATGCGTCATGCGAAACCAGGCCGAGCTATTGTCCTTGCGCGACACCAGGATAACCGGGATTTTGTTTTCCCGCCTTTTGGTACACTGGTGTCAACATTTTGTTGTCCAATCACGTCGCTTCTCTGTTTAAAACCTCATGCGCGTTCAGAAAAAAATAGCGTAACTGTCTAGTTGAAAAATTTCTGTTGAAAGAAATAAGTCGAGTAGCTGCTAGGTGATTTTTCAGTGTTGAGTTTGAAGCGATTGAAGTGATTATGATTTATTCAACAATCACTTATTTGACTTTTAATCTTTCTTTGAAGTTTCAGGTACGCATGTGCGTACTGGCGTACAGGTAGCTACGCCCCTGCTTTTAGTCTGTCATGCTGGATAAGAATCTTGATAAACATTGGGCTGACATAAAACAAATTTACGCTATCGCTGGGAATCGGGCAAACTCCTTCATTTCTGCCGTGCTGTTTACTCTGAAAGGTCTCAGATTTTTCTCACATGTAAATAATCTATTTGTCTTGATGTCAGGTCAGTTTCGTTTCAGTTATTTTCCCAATTCTGGAGTCATATGCCTCAGTATACATGTCAGTATCTCAAATGTCAAGAAATTGCATACGTTAATCTGGACCTAATAAATTTTTATTTGCCACATACAGCTGTAGGTCTGTGGCTCAGTGTTGAGCATTTTAGACCGCTCTAAAAGAAATTAAAAAATACAAGCAAGAAATGGCGCTTATAAGCAAAAGGAATAAATGTTTGAAATAGCGTTTTTAAATACAGCCAGTGAGGCACACAATGCTGTCTCTTTTGGGAGTTGATTCTATTGTGCAATTGTCCTTGGATAAAAGGAATACTTACACTTATAAAATATATCCTTTCAAGAGAAAATTTTATTTTGTTCAAAGATAGAGGATTTTTGTAGACCTGGTTGAAATCCTTTCAGTCATATTTACATGATCCAGTCATAATTTTGGCAAGTGAGTCCCTTTTGAGGCCAAAAATCCAAGATTTCAGTGAAAATTTTCCAACAAAGTAATTAGGACGTTCTTGCCCAGAGCCCTTCAATTGAAATTGGTTTGTTTATTCCACCTCCTTTCTGTTTTGTCACTTTCAAATAAAAAATGCATGGTTAAAAGCTGTACCATAGTTAAAAAAGTGCAGTAGTTATGAAACCTGAGAAATGTCTTTGTTCAATGTTTCTGTTATTGTTTTTCGGCCTTGACCGTGCAAAACCACAATAGATGTTGAACTTTTATTCGAGCAACTGACCAATAGAAATGGTGCTATCGAGTTATTCAGTCATAGCGTGTGATCAAAAAACAAAAGATGTGCACAGTCAAGTACAGTTCAACATAAATTGTAGTTTCTTTATTATCTTCATTGAAGTCTGCAAGGTTTCATAACCAGTCCCTCGATTAACTATGGCTGCTCTAAATGGCTTATATACATGTACTGTATACTGCATAATTGATTTGATTACCAACATAGCTCAAAATTCTTCGAACGCAACAAAAATAAGTATATGGCAATTTTAACCCATCATTGAGAAACTTTGTTTCCAATGTGCACATGCGATCTAACTGCAATGTTTTATTTTCTTCCAGACTTTGATGGCATTATTCATGGCTTACAAAAAATGCAATGCAGTGAAGACAAGATCAACAACGAAACTAAAACACTAGAGGATCTAACAAAGATTACTTTAGACAAAGGATTCACAATTTCTGACAATGGAGCATCTGGAAATTGTATGTTTGCATTGTCTGACCAACTACGAAGCGTAAAAGGAGTAAACATCTCACACAAAAAACTACGGGAAACTTTGGTCCAATTTCTCTCAGAGAACCCAAATCAGGTAAGTCAGTGATTTGACTTTTCGTGAAGACTTCTTTTTTTTTCCTTGACTAAGATAATCGTTCATTAGAGTGCGTCTTCAGGGGCAACGAACAAGCCGAGTTCACCAAAAGCTGTAGAAAGTCATGTTTATGTTTGTTTTGATGATTTAATGTCGTTTAAAGGGTTTCCATCTGTTCGGATGCCTTAGCTGAAAATTCAACAGGTCCATGGAAAGTATTAGGAACAAAAACCTTTTTCTAAAATACTTTACTGAGTATGATTTCTAAGAATTTTTTATGTTTGCTCCCACATTTTTAGCTGGACTTTCTGGAAAAGAAACATAGCATTTTTCACCCCCTTAAAAAACGTCAGGTGTAGTTTTTATTGGGTCCGAAAACGTCAGTTTTCTTTTCCGATGATAGTTAGAATTACAATAATTGTAATCCGAAAATCTGAGGTCGGTATGCACATCCCGAACATGAGTTACCCTGTGTCTTTATGGAGTGTGGATGCTAGAATAACTTGTCTTGAAAAACACAGTAACAAATGAAATAGCTAAGAGGGTCAGTTTTTTAAATAAGTTAACAATCAGATCAGATGAGATGAGATAAAAGATGAGAGAAAAACTAAAATTTACTTGCCTGAACTTTTATTTTAGCCCGATAGATCACCACTATTCAATTTTGTTTCTGGGTACGCATCATGGCCCGAATACTTAGGAAGCATGGCAAAGGATGGAACCTGGGGGGATCATTTGGTTCTACTTTGTGCAGCAAACTACTTTCAAACCCCCATCCATATTATCAGCAATCTTAGGCATGACATAGACATCAATCCAGATTGTCCAGTTGCCACCACCAACCCACTTGTGCTGGGACACGTTCATGAGCTACACTATGTTAGCCTTCTGCCCATACAAGGTAAAACTGTTTTCTGTTATAATTACCGTAACTTTTAAAATTATACTGCTGTTCAACTGCCCCAGAATGTGTTAGACACATTGTAGACTTGGTACGAAAATTTAATGTAATGAATGCAACATTTTTGCATGGGTTGATTTGGTGTAGAAACATGTGTGGGCCTTAGAACATTAAAAAGACCTCAAACGAATATGAATGAGGCGATTGAGACTGGAGAGAGATCCGCGAGTATCGGCATTGCTGATTTCCCTTACGTAAACGGTCAATGTCATTTCTAAAGTGCCCTATAATAAAATTTTTGATTTTCATTTTTTACATTTTCGTGTACTATTAGACTTTCTTACTCATCTTGCCAAATTTCAATCTGGGCCTTAGGACATACTTATAAATGTATCTTTTCAAGATGAATTTTATTCTGTTCGAAGACAGGATTTGTTGACCTGGTTAAAATCCTTTCAGTTGTATTTACATGATCCAGTCATAATTTTGGCGAGTGAGTCACTTTTGAGGCAAAACATCCAAGATTTCAGTGAAAATTTTCCCGGCAACAAGGTACTTAGGACGTTCTTGCCCGGAGCCCTTCAATCGAAACTGGTTTGTTTATTCCACCTCCTTTCTACAGTGTATTTTGTCGCTTTTAAATAAAAATGCATGGTTAAAAGCTGCACCATAGTTAATAAAGTGCAATAGTTATGAAACCTGAGAAATGTCTTTGTTCGATGTTTTTGTTATCGTTTTTCGGCCTTGACCCTGCACAACACAATAGATGTCGAACTTTTGTTCAAGCAACTGAGCAATAGAAATAGTGCTATCAAGTTATTCAGTCATAGCGTGTGACCAAAAAACAAAAGATGTGCATGGTCAAGAACAGTTCAACATAAATTGTAGTTTCTTTATTATCTTCATTGAAGTCTGCAAGGTTTCATAACCAGTCCCTCGATTAACTATGGCTGCTCTAAATGGCTTATATACATGTACTGTATACTGCATAATTGATTTGATTACCAACACAGCTCAAAATTCTTCGAACGCAACAAAAATAAGTATATGGCAATTTTAACCCATCATTGAGAAACTTTGTTTCCAATGTGCACATGCGATCTAACTGCAATGTTTTATTTTCTTCCAGACTTTGATGGCATTATTCATGGCTTACAAAAAATGCAATGCAGTGAAGACAAGATCAACAATGAAACTAAAACACTAGAGGATCTAACAAAGATTGCTTTAGACAAAGGATTCACAATTTCTGACAATGGAGCATCTGGAAATTGTATGTTCTTTGCATTGTCTGACCAACTACGAAGCGTAAAAGGAGTAAACATCTCACACAAAAAACTACGGGAAACTTTGGTCCAATTTCTCTCAGAGAACCCAAATCAGGTAAGTCAGTGATTTGACTTTTCGTGAAGACTTCATTTATTTTCCTTGACTAAGATAATCGTTCATTAGAGTGCGTCTTCAGGGGCAACGAACAAGCCGAGTTCACCAAAAGCTGTAGAAAGTCATGTTTATGTTTGTTTTGATGATTTAATGTCGTTTAAAGGGTTTCCATCTGTTCGGATGCCTTAGCTGAAAATTCAACAGGTCCATGGAAAGTATTAGGAACAAAAACCTTTTCCTAAAATACTTTACTGAGTATGATTTCTAAGAATTTTTTATGTTTGCTCCCACATTTTTAGCTGGACTTTCTGGAAAAGAAACAAAGCATTTTTCACCCCCTTAAAAAACGTCAGGTGTAGTTTTTATTGGGTCCGAAAACGTCAGTTTTCTTTTCCGGTGACAGTTAGAATTACAATAATTGTAATCCGAAAATCTGAGGTCGGTATGCACATCCTGAACATGAGTTACCCTGTGTCTTTATGGAGTGTGGATGCTAGAATAACTTGTCTTGAAAAACACAGTAACAAATGAAATAGCTAAGAGGGTCAGTTTTTTAAATAAGTTAACAATCAGATCAGATGAGATGAGATAAAAGATGAGAGAAAAACTAAAATTTACTTGCCTGAACTTTTATTTTAGCCCGATAGATCACCTCTATTCAATTTTGTTTCTGGGTACGCATCATGGCCCGAATACTTAGGAAGCATGGCAAAGGATGGAACCTGGGGGGATCATTTGGTTCTACTTTGTGCAGCAAACTACTTTCAAACCCCCATCCATATTATCAGCAATCTTAGGCATGACATAGACATCAATCCAGATTGTCCAGTTGCCACCACCAACCCACATGTGCTGGGACACGTTCACGAGCTACACTATGTTAGCCTTCTGCCCACACAAGGTAAAACTGTGATCTCTTATAATTACCGTAACGTAACTTTCGAAATTATACTGCTGTTCAACTGCTTTAGAATGTGTTAGACACATTGTAGACTTGGTACGAAAATTTAATGTTAATGAATGCAACATTTTTGCATGGGTTGATTTGGTGTGGAAACGTGTGCGGACTAAGAACATTAAAAAGACCCCAAATTAATATGAATGAGGCGATTGAGACTAGAGAGAGATCCGCGAGTATTGGCATTGCTGATTTCCCTTACTTAAACGGTCAATGCCATTTTTATCTTGTTAATGCGCATGCGCGCAAACAAGATATAGGTATCAGTACAAAAAAGGGACAAAAGTTGTTAACAAAGGTTCGTTGTTAACTTGTGAACTTTTGTCCGGGGAGGTAAGTTCTTTCTTCTTTATAGAAGCTATATTAGGGCATTGAGGATATGGTTGGTTAAACCGGTTAGGATTTCAAGAAGGCCATCACATACCACCACTAAAATTTTTTGGGAGCACCCCCGGACCTATTGTTAATTTCCCTAGGGTATTGGGATGTCATGAACTTGTCATAATTATCTCACGCTACGTCACCACAAAGGTATTAAAGTTCTTATTTAGTTTCAATATCTCACGTTACCTACGGTATCAATCTTTCAAATTTGTTTTTAAGTGGATGTGTCCGAGACGTTCTACGCTACTTGCGTCTTGTGCTTTTTGTTTCCTGTCAAGTTGCACTTGGGCCTCTTTTACTGTTTCTGTCTTATTCGTCATGACTGTTGTAGTATCTTTGTCCGCTTTTTTGAGGTTTACAGCAGAGTTGTTTTTCAACTCTTTTAGAGCTATGACCTCATCGCCTGACAGATTGTTTCTTATCTAGGATTTATTGTTTCCGTGGTTTCAACCAGATAAAATCTACACATGTTAAATAAAAAAACACGCAACTTCATTCATAACGGACAATATACTTCTAAAACCAAAAAATATCAACAGTTTTTCCAAGAATTAACTTCAAATAGCGATCAAATACAAACCACTTGATTTCTTACACTCAAAAACATCCATTTAATCCCTGATAGTTACCAAACACATGATACCGGAAATAGAAAACTCTCGACTTTCAAATTAAAAAAGTCAGAACTACTATATATTCGCAAATAACCCATTTATAACATTAACTATTGCAGCCATTTCTTTTTCAACTCTCCACATAAGAAAAATCAACGTCCACTTCACTTTCCAAAAAAAATCACATCAATATCGATAACAAGATTCAACTGCGTTAAATCTTTCCTTTAACAAGCATTGACAACTACTTAATTATCCCATTCAACACTAACAGATGTACCACTAATCGAAAAACCAGAAAACATAGATAAATTATTTCAGCCCACCCACAACTGAAAAAAGTTACAAGAAAATATTAAACATCAAACAACATTTAACAGACCAATCTTAAACAATTTATCAATGTCGCCAACCCTTACCTTTGAACGCTATTTCCGACAGCCAATCTCTTTAAATTCTAATTCATTTTCATTTTGTTTCAACATACCAATTTAAAGGTATCCTTATAAAAACACAGACCTAGGGATTGTCTCATCAAACACGTCAATCAAAACATAAAAGTATCTCAGCAAAAAATAAAAAAGCTATCAGTCGCCAGCAAAACACAATGATTTCCCTCAACACAAAATAGCCCATAGGAGTACAATTTTCTTACTTAAAACGATTTACACCTTTTCAGTTGAAAACAAAAGAGAGTAATCACTTCTTTTTCGGTGCAAGCTGTAAATCTAATTTCGCAAGAAATAGTGCTCTTCAAACACCATAAAGAATGTCTCTCTTGGATACCAAAAACAAAATAATAAAGTAAAACCTTAAATCTTTTAACAATATACGGATACGCCGACAGACAAAAAATTAAATCAGACTGAGCAAGAAAGTTGCGAGGGTCTTTTAACCAAAGCAGAATGTCTAAAAGCACTTAAGGATATGGAATGTAACAAAACACCAGGCTCTGATGGATTACCTGCAGAATTTTACAAAGTTTTTTTGGAATGATATTGCTGATTATTTTCTAAAATCGATAAATTATGCACATCAAACGGGACAGATGTCAATTACCCAAAGGCGTGGTATTATCAAGCTTATTCCAAAGAAAGATGCTAAACCGCACTTTATCAAAAACTGGCGACCGATATCTTTATTAAACTGTAGCAGCCAAAGCGATCGCAAACCGCCTTAAACAGGTTCTTTTGAAATTAATCGACAATGACCAAACCGGTTTTCTTAAAGGTAGATTCATTGGAGAGAATATTAGACTCATCGATGGTATTATAAAATATACAGCAGAAAAAATATTCCTGGTCTCCTTCTTTTCCTTGACTTTGAAAAAGCTTTTGACACGGTAGAGTGGCCTTTCTTGCAAAAGACTCTTCGTCATTACGATTTTGGCCCAGACGCTATAAACTGGATTCAACTTTTCTATCATAACATAGAAAGCTGCATCCTAAATAACGGTTGGTCAAGTAACTTCTTTAAACTTGAAAGGGGAGTTAGGCAAGGCTGCCCTCTCTCTCCATATCTTTTTATTTTATGTGTAGAAGTGTTAGCTGAGGCAATCAGAAAAAACAAAAATATCAAGGGCATAACAATTGATGAACAAGAATTAATATCAGCCAATATGCAGATGACACTACCCTAATTTTAGATGGATCGAGGGACTCGTTTACAAATTCTTTACAAGAGGGTCCCCTATACCTTTTCTGAAAACAGTTTCACGCAAAAGTAATTGGCCTTTACACGAGTAGTTGATATTAGCCACTTTTGAGACAGTCCAAATTTCTCCCAGTTTAAGCAGTTCACAAAAATTCTAAAAAATCCTCAAAAATTCGTCGAGTTCCGCCATTTTTCACACAATTGATAATTTCTTTAAATCTGCTCAATCTATCAGAATTGTGATGATTCTGCTGAATTTAGCTGGTGAAAAATTCTTTGTTAATTGCCTAAATCAGCAGGAAATGAATTGTGTGAAAACTGGGAGAAATTTGGACTGTCTCAAAAGTGGCTAATATCAACTACTGACTGCTAAAAATGAGCACAAAAAAATATTTTGAAATTAGGCATTCTGAAAAAATCTTTCCCTAAATTCCGCAGCGGCCAAATTCCATCCAAAACTCAAAAAAATCTCTTCCGGCAAGAAAATGTCTGATTCCGAAGAAGAAGAAATCGATTTCACTCCTGAAATTATTCGAGAAATCCGCACAACATGCCATTCTCACAAAAATCCCAGGCTGGAACATTTCAAAAATATCATCCGCAAAAATCAGGGGAAAAATCAAATTCCACTCAAAGATCTCGAATTTTATCAAGAACAAATTCTCTCCCAAATTCCCCGTGACGAAATCACAAGAAAAAAAGTCCGGGATTTCGTCAAAGCTTCCAAGTGGAAAAAAGTCCATGGCAACGATCATGCAATTTTTAATCACATAACAGGTCACGACGGAAATGATTATGAACACCTGGAAAAATTCCTCATCGACGACTTTAAATATTTTTCACTTGCATATAATGACCTTCATCCCAGCAGAAAAAAGTTTCTCAATTGCCATCAAGTTCTTTTCGCCCTGTTGAAGAAGAACGGTTTCAATCCAAATGAAGATGATTTCAAACTGCTCAAACTTCCATCCAGACGGGCGGAACAAGAAAAAATAATCCAAACAATCTTCAAAAAATGTCATTGGAAATAAAATGGATCTTGAAAAAGTATTTTCCAATGAAGCCGAGCGAAGCGACGCGAGTGACCATGAAGATTGTTCCACATGCTCAGAGGAAGAAATAAGAAGCGACGATGAGACTCCGACAACATCGTATGATGAATTTATTGTGTCTGATTCAGAGATGGAGGAAGCTGAGCGAAGCGACGAAATCGAAGACTCAATTGAACTTCTCTTTGAATCATTCGTCAATCTCCAGGAGGAACATAAAATTCTCAGAAATGAACTCCAAAAGTAAAGTTGCCTCCTGTGGGAAATCCACCGGGAAATGAAAGAAAGCCAAGCGAAACGAAAGCGAAGTGAAGCGAAGTGAAGCAGTGTTTTGAAATAACAGACTTTGTGAATATTAATGTAAAAACATTCATATTCCAGGCCTGTCACATGATTTATTTTAACCAATTAGATCTTTACACGAAATTTATACAATTTTCGATATATATTTTTCACAAAATATGAAATTTTTTTTCAGCGGAATATTTTTTAGTCAAAAAATATTTCCCCCAGATTTCAGCGGAATATTTTTTCCAGAATTTTTCAGCGGAATATTTTTCCACCAGATTTTTCAGCGGAATATTTTTTTCAGCGGAATATTTTTTCCAGAATTTTTCAGCGGAATATTTTTTCCAGAATTTTTCAGCGGAACATTTTTTGTGTCTAACGCGTTAGACAGTTTTTAGGGGGGGGGGAGAAATTGGAATTTTGTCTAACGCGTTAGACACCAAGCTTTTCCACATCGCTCAGCGGAATCTTAGCCACTTATTTTTCGAGATAAGTTCTGAAATGCATCACATCTTCACATGTTTCTTTATATTTTTTGATTGTGAGAAGATTCTCGCATGTTCTTTTGATTTCTTCCAAATAAGATGACACTGGCTGTCTTTGGAGAATTGAGTTGAAATGATTCATCGTTGCTGTTTCAATTTTTTTCGTTTTTTCATAATTCTCAGAAAGTTGGTATTCATCCCAGCGATAACTCTCATAAAACTCGCTAAGACCAATATTTCTTAGAAAGTAGTTTTCCTTCCAATTAAATCGGTGTTCGACATTCATTATTTTAGAAGAAAACATTAAATATTTTTAATTTCAATGATTGACTTTTTTAGCCAAGCTTTTCCACATCACTCAGTGGAACCCAAGAATTAAATTTGTCAGGGTAACCTGTCCATTTTACAAGCGCGAGTTTTCGCTTATTATCGCGGCGAATAACTTTTTCAATTCGAAACACATCTTGCGTTGTTCTTTGGAGTTCCGCTTCGTAAAATGATCCGGTGATTGATTCTCCCAACAGATCAACTAATTTATACGTTACAGGGTTTGTGTTCTTTATTTCGTCAATCACAAATATCTCCTCTGTCCAGTTCGACATGAAACCTTTGTCAAATATCTTTCGTTTAAACTTTGAAATTCTCACCCTGTCGCCAACCCTGAATTTTGCCGGGTTGTGTTTAGCATAAATTAAATCTCCGTATAAATTAGCGAAAACCTTTTTCTCATTTTCCTGTTTGCTCGCCTCTGCGGGACTCATCCGAATGCTCGAATGAAAACGATGATTATATTCATCCAGTAATTTGCCAAGTTTGTCCCAGTATATTGTATTGTTGTTCGCGCTAAACATTTTAAAGAGTTTCTCCTTAAAAGACCTGTTCCAGCGCTCAACAACAGATGCCTTTTCTTCGTTTTGTGTTGTGTACAATTTTACCCCATTCTTATCAAGCAGATTTTTCATTGTTGCGTTGAAAAATTCAGACCCTTTGTCACTCCAAAGCATTTTCGGTTTTCGCTTCGTTTTAAATATATCTCGGAAAGCATCAGCCACTGTTTGACCTCGTTTGTCTTTCAGGGGGCGAATCCAACCGAATTTTGAGAAAACATCGATCACCATCAGGAGATATCTGATCCCTTTATCCCACCTCGAAAATTTCCCCATTTCGACCAGATCAGCCGCCCAAATGTTGTCAATCCCATATGCTATGACTCGCCTCTTTGGAAAGCGTCGCCTGATTGGCTGGTGAAGTTCATTTGCCAGATTTTGAGCCCAGCCTTCACTCAAAATCTTTTCCCGTTTTTTGGAGCGCCGAGACCAAGTTTCTGTTTTGCTTGAATTGTGTTTCGCGCCAAAGCATGACCCCACTGTCTTTCTTTCCAGGGAATGGCATCCAAAGCGGCAACCATTTTCCTGTCGGCTTTGTTTTTGCATTTACGTGGATTCTTTTCCTTCGCGCAGACTGAATAATCCACATCGTGTTGCATAGCAACTGCGTCTGTTTTTCCTGTGGGCTGCTGCATAATTTCGAGAATTTTTCCCTTTTCATCAAATCTGACTTGCTTATCCAATGGGTTATAAGGGCCGGTATAATTATGCCCTGGAAGGGTGAAACCTTTCTTTGGTCTTGGCAGCTTCCCAATCCAGGAATGAACATCTAAAGCACCCCCATCCAAATCTGCTCGATCTGTTTTATATTTTCTGTTTGGTCGGATCGCCGTACTCAGTTGATTGAGCATATCAGCAGAGGTTTTGGCAAGAAATGGTTTCATCGTGTCCAGGGCAAAATCCAATGCTTTCTTTTGAGTGTTTTTGTTTCGCAATAATTCACTGGCTCCATAACGACCCATTTCAACTGTCTTTTTTCCCAACCAAGGCAGCGCATGCGCGACGCCAGTCAGCGCAAGTTCACCAATGCCCCCACCTTGTGAGGGCCGACTCCATTTCCCGAAACAAATTGAGATTTCGGTTTCCCGCAGGAAGCGCATTTGGCTTTCACCCTTATCCTGTTGTTTTTTGTTGTGACGCGGTGTTCTGAACCGGGTACATTTGGCGTGAATCTTTTTTCCTTCACGCAATAGATTTCCATTTTCAATCGAAATATTCTTTTATGAATTTTTCATTTTGCGCTGTATTAGTCAGACTGAGAGGTTTGAGAATATCATAGAAGTCTTTCCCCTGCGACCATTGATGGAGGAAATACAGGCAATAATACCCGCAAAGAACGCTGTTGATGTTTTGATATTGACTGCTGTTCCAAATCACCGGTTTGGAACTTTTGAATTCCTGGGGAAATCCCATCCCAAAAGAGTCGAAATACCACAGGGCACGATCTCCGGGGGCGCAGCACACCCAGTGAGTTCCGGCATTTTCAAGCGAATCAAGATTGATAATGCAGGGGCTGTGTTCTCGGGGCATGGCTTCATCCCTGGCGAAAATCCCTTTGAAATTGGGAATTTTCAGAAAATCAATCCACTGGAGAAGATCAAGGTTGCTCAGGGGTTTGTTCACGAATTTGGGTTTCAAAGAATCGCCCCGAGAACTGGGATATTGTTGAATGGACTTTTCGATCCCAGCAGAAGTCCCGCTCCTTTTTTGGATTTTTTTCCCATCCCAATTTTTCGTCCCCAGGTTCCGATGAATGGAGGCGGGCGTTGGAAGGAAGTGCCCAATCTTGGAGCGCCGTTTCCTTTTGGGCGTCCAACTCTTGGCGCTCCTTTTCCCTTTGGGCGTCCAACTCTAGGAGCGCCTTTCCCAAACAAATTTTTCACCATGTCCAGCGCCAGTGGAATTCCGATGGAAGCCAGCACAGTTCCCAACAATCCACCAGATTGTTTTGCTGATGGTTTTATCGTCAGTTGTCCTCCTGATTTCAGGGCAGTCAAAATATCCTGTTTCTGCTTATTTGTCAACAAATGTTTATTGTCAATCAGTTTCTGAATTTTATCTTGGGGAATGAGAAATCCACCCGTTTGCCCGCCTCCTTTCAGTCGAGGTCGCTGCGCTCCCTTCCCGCTTATCTTTTTCACGACTTGACTCGCTCCTTCACTCGCCAAACCAGCCAATGCTGACAGTCCAAGTGTCTTTGCCAGGGTGGGTGCCAGGGAACGAGCCAGGGGAACAATAGCAGAGAAAAGACTTCCGCCTTGCTTCATTACCTTTCGGATTTGCGTTTTTGATATCTTGATTTCAACTCCCTTTCCCTGAGATGCGGCTTTGGCAATTCGGTTCTTTTGGTTGACTGTCAGCATCAGTTCATCATTTCCGCGTGTTTGATTTTTTTTCAGCCTCAGGGTGATAGCGCAGTTTGCTTTGAATGCTCTTCCAAGCTTGCTTTTTTGCCCTTCCGACAGATTTACTTTATATGGGTGATATGTTGTCATTTTAAATGACAAGATATGTTTTTCACAGATCACACTTCGCTTCGCTCAGTTCGCTGTGCTCGCTTCACACGATAACCAGCTCATTTCCAATCATCAATTTTCACTTCTTCTTCATAGAGAACTATCGCATGTACATTGAAGTTTGCCGCTGCATTTGCGCTTAATCGATACCTGAATATCAACTGCTTGGGATCTCTTGTTGGTTTTTCAGTTTGATAAGTCAGATCGAAATAGATCAATGGGAAAAGAGACTTGAAATTGGCCAGATTCAACTGTGTCCCTGTGTTGTAGTCATTTTTCCTCATTGCATAAGCCATGACATCCTGGAAAATCCTCACTTTGCTTTCACTGTCATACTCTGTTTCCGGGTAGAAAACTCCGTTTCCATATTCTAATCGGCAGTTCAACAAGGATGAATCATTATCCGCTGCATTCAGCTTGAAAGTGTCCATCAGATAGGGATTGCCTTCTGCAGGGACATCATTGGGTGGAGCGGTTCTTTTCAGCCAGACAAAAATATGCCTCACATTGTCGATGCTCGCTGAGATCTGGAAGAATCCTGATGATCTTGCGGGAGCTGATTGCTGATACATTTCCCTCAGATATTTCCATTGCGTTTCTTTCAGGAATGAGCTGACAAATTTGTCATACAGAGAATCTTTGGGAGTCAATCTTGGCACCCAAAGCAAAAATCGATTCACAACAACTCTTCCAGCAGCAGCAGCATGAGCCTTATGAATGAGTTCCCCATCATCATTAAGTGTTATCTCGAATTGGAGCTGCATAGGCACAAGCATCTTATCTTCCAACTCTTCGAAAAAGGAAAAACGATTCAGGGGAATGATCGTGTTAATGTTCTTTGCACCGCCGTTTCCATCATCTTCAACTGCTTGAGATTGCAACCGCCGAGCTTCAAATCCAAGATTCGTATTAGCGGTTGTTGCATTAGTATCCAAATACCAGAAACTGTTCTTGGCGACTGATCTGCTGAAGTCGTCGGAGTATTCCAGCAAATTCTTTGCGAAACAGACTTTATGCAGATTATCAGTATCATAAATAATCTTTCCCGCAGATTTTATCGTCAGGTGTTTAATCAGGGAATGAGCGCCATTGATCACTGTGATTCTGTCAGCTGCTTCATATCCGGCACCATCCGCCAGTTTTTGAAGTTGAAACTGCACCTCGAAATACGCATTATACCAATCATAGAATGCGGATCGGTCATTAATCGTGAATTTATAACCACTTTTTTGTTGATGTTGATCATTAGCTGGAGCTCGGATTGTGTCATCCAGCTGGAAGCGCACTAATTCATTTCTTTGAAGATATTCATTCGATCGAAAAGCCATTTTAAATCATTTTTTTTCTTTTCCGGACTCCCTGCCCAGAGATCAACCTGTTCAATATGGCATCAGAACATTCTCCGGAGGTTGACGCAGGGGCTGATTGTGGTCGAGCTGGCGGTTTTTTGCTCCCCTTTCTCATATTTTCCAGTTTTTTCATGATCAAATCACCAGATTTTTCAACTGCTTTTTTGCCGAGTTTATCCCCAGCGTGAGAAATTCCTGATTCCAATGCTTTTTTCGCAATGGGTTTCGCGAATTTATTGAAGACGACTGATGCGACCTTCCTCATTGGTTTGAAAATATTGTCCACAATGACACCTGTTCCTTTATGCCGGAAGACAAACCGCCCCAGCTGGGGGTGGAAAAAACGAGAGAATTCATAACTTTTCATTTTATTTGTTTTTTCAAGATAAGCGAGAATGCTGTATCAGCCCCATTCAAATCAACAACCCGCCTTTTCCCATCAGTGATATAAATCCGAATGGAGCTTATTCTGTTTTTATTCACAGGGCTGAACATCACTCTCATGGGTTCAAGAGTGAAACTATAGGAGGCCTGCAGAACAGATGTTGAAAAGGAGAAGATGATATCACTCTCTTCCCCATCCACAAGCGAATCACTTGTGAGATCGCAATGAACGTTCAACATATCAGTATCTTGACTGAGGTTTGGAACTCTGGGGCCAACATTGACTTTATCTTTCAGAATCTTTTTATCGAAACCAACGAGATCGCCGAAGTTGGATTTCTCGAGATCAAGTTGCCAGTTTGCTTCCAGTGTGATTGTTACTCTGAAAGTTGTGGGAGAGAAAGCAAGATTGATTGGGAATTTTTCATTCTTTCCTGGGGTGGATCCTGCGAGGGGGCCTGTTGCGTTTCGAATTGCCGCATTCAAAGTGGAATAATCCCAAACCCCAGCGGGAAAGGTGATATCGGAAAATGTTTTCCCACCATCAGAGCTGAATCTGATCAGCTGATTTTTCAATGCCGCATTGATGTTATACCACGTAAAACTCATATTGATAATTCTGTTCAATCCAACAACATATTGGGAATTTGGGTCCAAAATAATGGGTCGATTGAATTTTGTTGTGGAATTTTCTGGTTTGTTTCCCCCAGTCTTGACGGAAAAGGATGACAGGACAATTTCTCTTTCGATTTCCATTTTAGAGTTTGAAATACTTTCTGAAAAGCTTCTCATGCTGGGAACGATTGATGACTCCCTCTTTCAGGAGAAGATCAAGAATACCAACCCCGGTATTTCTGATGCCCGCATTCGTATTCCCAGCAAGAATGGAGCCAACAATGACCTCAAGTTTCTGGAGGAGATCTGCGGGGTTGGAGAAAAAACGGATGGATCCACCTTTTTTTCTCCTGATTCCCGAACCTTTCAATGTCTTTTGTTTCGCTTGAAAATGTTTGATGTATTCACTCAAAATTCGGGATGAGCGGTCTATTCTGCTATGTTGCAAATTCTTTTGCTCTTGCGTTATTTCCCCTTTCTTGAATTTTTTGGTCCAAGATGATTTATACCCTTTCAACTGATTTCTTCTGAAGTTTGCAATGGTCACAAGATCATTGAGATATTTGATTTTCTTCGCTGATGAGACATTTGGTTCACTGAGTGTTTTCTCTGCAGTATCATAATTCGTGAGGTCCAAGTCATTCAAGATCTGATTGGCTTCATCTCCTTTTTCCTCTTCCTCTTCATCGCCCGGCGCAAGAGCATAATCGGGAGAGTCGTCTTCTTCATATTCAGGTGGATCTTCCCCTACTTCTTGCATAATTTCTTCATATGTTGGCGGCCCTGCTGGAATTTGCTTCTTTGTTTGGGATGGAACGGCCTCATCAAACAAACCTTCAACGTCCATCTCTTCAAATGGGTCGACTTCGGGGAGATAATCAACCTCCGCCGGTTTGGCTTTCCCAACTTTCTTCCGGATTTTCGGGAGTGGCCCCAAATTCGACGCAATCACCTCATCCAGTTTCGATGTGACTGGTTTGAACATTTTTTCAAGTCCGATTTGACTTGTCTCTTCACCCAACTTTTTCTGGGTGATAGCATTGTGAACAAAGTTGATTTTTTTCCCCAAAGCAGATTTGCTTTTAGCCATTTCTTGCCATTTCAATAAACTCATTTTATATCCCAGAAACACAAATTTGGGATGAAGAACAAGATGTAGAACATGATGTAGAACGTCATGTTCATTAATAAAATGAAGATTCCAAATTATGATTGTCAGGATCCAATCACGAATTTCAAACAACTTCACCCTTTCATGCCGGATCGAACTTTCAGAATGTTGATCTGTGGCCCTTCAGGATCAGGGAAAACAAATGTTCTCCTGGATATGATCCTCCGCCCGCTGCTCTTCTACGATAAAATTTTCCTCTATGCGAAAAATCTTGACCAAACCAAATATCAACATCTGCTGAAAACATTTCGCCCATTCAGCAAAGAAGCTGGGTATGACGTTGTGGAAGCATCCCCGGATGAAATCATCCCAGTTTCTGAATTGACAGGGGAGAATCAAAAGCTGGTTGTTTTCGATGATTTTGTTTCCGAAAAAAACCAAAAGCCATTGATTGATTATTTCATTCAGGGCAGGCATAAGAAATGTTCTGTGATTTATCTTTCGCAAAGTTATTTCGGAACACCAAAAGATATCCGCCTGAATTGCTCGCATTTTTGCATCTTCGAATTCCCCAGCAACAAAGAAATTACGGCGATCTGCAGGGAGAACAATGTCAGCAAAGAAGATTATCGGAAAGCAACGCATGATCCGTTCTCTTTCCTGTATGTGGATAAGCCGAGGAAATTCATTGCCAAAAACTTTGATGAAAGCATTTAAAATGAGTTATTCAAATGGATTGCTTTCTGAAACAAGCACCTCCCAGGGAGGAAAAGATGGAAAAGATGGGTTGCCAGGAGTTGGTTTCAAGCTGACGCCAGCAGGGGACTTCGATCTTCAAAACAAAAAAATGACAAATATCGCTGAAGGAACGGGGAATTCGGATGCAATTACCAAACACCAAGTTGACACGCTTGCAACGCAATTGCGAGCAGATTCTCTCCAGGTGGATGGTTCCTCGCATGTGACTGGGGATCTTGATCTCAGGGGACAAAAACTCATCAACCCCGGGGAAATAGAAATGAATCGCAAATTGATCGTCAATCTGGACACGGATGAAAACCAGGATTTGTCAGCGGTGAATATGGTCACTCTGAAAAAATTCCACCCTGATGCTCCGGCTCACACACATGAAGTCACGAAGGATATTGATTTAAAAGAACTTTTCAACGTGAAAAACTCAAAACAGCAAACATGGCATGATTTGGGAGCGCATTATAACAACCTGGTTTCTTATAATGACACCAAAAATATCTTTCTCAGCCGCAAAGAGGCGTTTCCAATGGAGACGGCTTTGGATATGGGAAATCACACCATTTTTAACGTGAAAGATCCCGAAGTTGCCGACCAAGGCGCAAATAAAAGATATGTGGATGCCCAATCCGCGAAAAAGCTTTCGTTGGAAGGCGGGACAATGACCAGAAACCTGGATATGAACTCGCAACAAATCAACAATATTGCAGCGCCAACTCTGAAGCGACAACCCACGTCAAAATCTTATGTGGATAATGCGATAGGAGGTGTGGTAGTCCACACGATGGAATTAGAAGAAAAACTTAAAGAATATGTCAATGAATCGCATATCACGTCAACCTCTCACCCAAAGGACGCATTCCGCTATCTGATGGAAAATGTGGATGAATCCAGCTCTGAACATCATATGACAGTGACTGGGATAAGTGATTTTCCAGATTCGCCGCATCATTTCAACAAGAAGGCTTATGACTTACAAATCACAAAAGATCTTTTAAATGAATACTCTGGGAGACTTGGATTCAATATGTACAAATTACCAGAGGGAGAATACACCGTGTGCGTGGAATTCTTTCCCGCAGCAATGGATGGCGTGAGCGTCAACGTTGTGAGCACAAGTCTGAATATCAATCAGCAATCAACTAAGAAGTTTTCGGGGTATTCCAGATCCATCATCCACATACACAAATGGAGGATTTCCCCACCTGAATTCATCTATCTGGATTTGAAATGGAGAGGAACTGCCGAGTCAGCCGAAAAAGGAAATGCAAATCTGATCATATATGGCATTGCTGGTTCCCAACCTGATGTTGAAAGCAGCGTCTTCGATTCCCCTTTCGTTTTCCAAGCGGGGAAGATGGTCATGGAGGCTGACTTGGATTTGAATTCGCACTCCTTGTTGAATTTGCCGCTTCGCCCGTCAAAACACTTCATTTTTGCAAGATTTGTGAAAGGAAAACACGGTGATTGTTTGATCTTCCCAAATGAAGAGGAAGATGAAACAAATTATTGGCAACAATTTGGATCTGACTTCCGGATTTTGAATGTCACGGTTTTCATTCTTCAACGCGGTTCCAACCCAGTGAGTGGAGCAACCATCATCATGACAAGTGTTGTTAAAGGAGATCGCATCACTCGGAACGCAGTCAGACCTTCCACCAATTCATTTGGTTCACTGCAGTTCACCTTCAATCTCCATGTTGGGCAGGAAGAAGCTTTCTATCTGGCTCTCTCGGATGGAAATGCCATTCAAAGAGCAAAAGCGACAATTCTGATTGAAAAATGATTTTCTCCCTGAAAAATGAGAGCGAGCGAGCGAGCGACTGAAGGGAGCCGTTGCGAGCCGAGCCGCGCGAAGCGAAAACAAAGCATCTTTGCTTTCAATCACATCCACCCCGCAATTCGGGAAGAAGAACTGGAAGAGATCAAAAAACTTTTTCGATTTTATCACAAAAGATTCTGGTGCCTGAAACGAGCGCATGGTCGATTCAAGAAAATGAATCTGCTCATGAATTTAACCTCTTCCGGTCTGGTTGCAATCGGGACGATTGCTGGGGCAGCAACAATGAATCCAATCGTTTTGGGAGTGATTTCAGGATTGGGTTTGGTCGTCAAAACCGCGAATGAAATGAAGAACCTGAAAAGCAAAATTGAGATGGCGAAGTTCGCTTTCACCACCTATGAAAAAACATTGAGTGATTTGCGCTTCGCTTTGCGGGGAGGAAATTTTGATCGAGCTGAATTTTTGTTTTCAATGGAAGCGATTGATGGGATTGTGATTGATTTGGGGTTGGATTTGGAAAAGTTTGAAGCTGAATGGGAGAAAAAATTTGAGGGTTGAATTTTCATTTCCCAGAAATGAAAAATCAGGGGAAAATCACTTGAATTTCTTGATTTTGTTGAATATGTCAACGTGAAATGTTCTTTCATTTTTCCTCAAAGATGCTACCAATTGAATTAGTTTCAAGGGTTGAAAATCTTTTTGCCCAATTTTTTCCTCCAGGACTATTAGGTCTTGATCTCGGTTCACCTGAAAAGCCACTCTGCAGATGATGGAAATGATTTTGATCAAGCAAACGGTTTCACCATTGTATTTCAATTCTTTTTTCTTCCAGTCCAATTCGAGATCTTCATCCGCGAATAATTTATTCGCAATCATTCGACAAAGTTCATCAAAATCTGGAACAGCGATCTTGAATTTGTCAAACCATTCCTCATCCATTGGGAGTGAAGAAAAATCTATCTGGAGAGAAGTTGATTCTTGTGCTTTTGGTTCGCCGAGATAGAATTTTTTCTTGTCCGACCTCCGGGTGATGGTTGAATTTCCTTTTTTCAATGCATTTGTGATGGCGCAATTTGAAATGTTGAACTCTTTCGCTGCGGAATTGATAGAGGAGAATGTTTTTGTTTTTTTCCCATCGGAGATTGAAAAATGCGTTGCTGATTTCGACATTTTTTATGCGGAGAAAAAAAGGAAATAAAAAATTAAAATCCCATTTTATCTAGATAAAGCTCAATTTTAACCAATCATTTCTCCAATTTAGTCAACTGTGATTTAGATGAAATGGAGCAGAAATTTTCTTGAATTTGAATTTTCCGCTGATTTTCAGCGAAAGATTTTCATCCCCGGAGAGATTTTCATCTCAAAATCCGTTTTCAGGGAGATTTTTCATCCCAAATCCATTTTTGTGGGCGTTTTTTCGTTCTGAAATCTATTTTTGGAGAGATTTTTCATTCCCCCGGACATTATTTCATTAAAAAAATTTGGAAAAAAATTTTTCCTCAAATAATTTGGGGAAATAATGTCCAGAGGAATTTCATTCCAAAAATCAGTTTCCGGAGAAATGTCAAATTCAACAAAATTCATTTTCCCTGAGTCAATTCAGGAAAAACATTTTCCAGAGGTGATTTTGAAAATCATTTTCCTTTTCCGGAGGGGATTTTGAAATTTCCCCTGAGTGGGTTTTGAAAAATTCCCCTTGAGTGGGTTTTTCAAAATCATTTTCCGGAGTGGGTTTTCAAAATCATTTTCCAGAGGGGATTTTGAAAATCATTTTCCTTTTCCGGAGGGGATTTTGAAAATTCAACAGTTTTTATGCGGAGAAAAAAAGGAAATAAAAAATTAAAATCCCATTTTATCTAGATAAAGCTCAATTTTAACCAATCATTTCTCCAATTTAGTCAACTGTGATTTAGATGAAATGGAGCAGAAATTTTCTTGAATTGTCAATTCAAGCTGATTTTCAGCGAAAGATTTTCAAACCCCGGAGAGATTTTCAATCCCCGGAGGATTTTCATCCCAAAATCCGTTTTGGGGGTGATTTTTCATCCCAAAATCCGTTTGGGGTGATTTTTCATCCCCCGGACATCCCTTCATTCATAAAATTTGGAAAAAAATTTGGAAAAAAAATTTTCCCCCAAATAATATGGAGGAATTCTCCGGAGGAAATTTCATTTCAAAATCAGTTTCCGGAACAATGCTGAATTCAGCAAAATTTGAAAATCATTCCCCTGAGTGGGTTTTTCAAAATTCATCCGGAGGGATTTTCAAAATTTCCCCTGAATGAGGTTTTCAAAATTCATCCGGAGGGATTTTAAAATCATTTTCCGGAGGGATTTTCAAAATCATTTCCCCTGAGTGGATTTTCAAAATCATTTTCCGGAGGGGAAAAATTATTTTCCGGAGGGAATTTCAAATTCAAATTTCAAAATATTTTCCAGAGGGAATTTCAAATTCAAAGTTTTTCCCTGGAATAGATATTCAAAAATTCAATTCAAAATTTTTCCCTGGAATAGATATTCAAAAATTCAATTCAAAATTTTTCCCTGGAATAGATATTCAAAAATTCAATTCAAAATTTTTCCCTGGAATAGATATTCAAAAATTCAATTCAAAGTTTTACCCTGGAATAGATATTCAAAAATTCAATTCAAAATTTTTCCCTGGAATAGATATTCAAAAATTCAATTCAAAGTTTTTCCCTGGAATAGATATTCAAAAATTCAATTCAAAATTTTTCCCTGGAATAGATATTCAAAAATTCAATTCAAAGTTTTTCCCTGGAATAGATATTCAAAAATTCAATTCAAAATTTTTCCCTGGAATAGATATTCAAAAATTCAATTCAAAATTTTTCCCTGGAGTAGATATTCAAAATTTTTCCCTGGAATAGATTTCAAAATCATTTTCCGGAGGGAATTTCAAAATTTTTCCCTGGAATAGATTTCAAAATCATTTTCCGGAGGGAATTTCAAAATCATTTTCCGGAGGGAATTTCAAAATCATTTTCCGGAGGGATTTTCAAAATCATTTTCCGGAGGGAATTTCAAAATTTCCCCGAATGGGAAAAAATAAATGGAAAGAAAATGCCTTCGAATGCGAAAAGAAAGAGATTGATTCCATTGACCTGCTGATGGAAAGCTATGTTAATCTGGAGAAGTGGGTTGAAGAGATTGCAGAAGATATGCGAAAACAAACAAAGTTGATTGAGAAATTGATGGCGGATTCAACACATTCTCCATTGATCTGAATTCCCCTTGAGTGGGGAGGATTTTAATTTTTCCCCTGAGTGGATTTTGAAAAATTCAGATTTGATCAGTTTGGATTTGTCAATTCAGACAAAATTCATTTTTCCAGATTTGTTTCAAGAAAAAGATTCTCCCAAATTCACTGAAAATCACAAAATTTTTCAGAATCAAATTCTGAAAAATTTGAAGTTTCCTCAAACTTCATCGTCCTCATTCTTGTCCTCAAACTCATCGAATTCCGAGGCAGCCTGCACTATTTTCTCCACCAAAACTTCGTCCACAATGCATGTGATCGCTTTCACATTTCCGCAGAAAAGGTGTTTGATTGAAAACACAACTTGCCCCCGGAGAGGAACGCCAATGAGTTCTTTTTGCTTCAAGATGGGTTTCTTTTTCCCATCCGCGCACAGCTCCCAAAATCTGCAGGAGAAATCCGTTGTGGGAATTTTGGAGGGATAGATTTTTGCGTAAATCTTTTTCTGCTCGGATTTGTCAGTTTTCACGAGAATGAAATCTCCCTCCTGAAATCGAGCAAAAGACGGGGAAATCTCTTTGATTGCCTGCTTCTTTTTCATCGCAGCAGAGTTGAAATGTTCTTCCAGATTGTTGAAGAAACTAATGAACTCGCTCGGAATAGTGATGCCCATAGAAAACGATTCACCCTCATGAAGGAAAATCTTGAATTTGGTTTGGAGTTTCACTTTGAACCGTGAGTCCATGTGGAGGCAGGGGAGAAGACAGAAATTAATTTTTCCAGAAGATTTCTTACAGGGGTCTCCGAGTGAGCAGTTGGAGATAGATATTTTCTCGGGATTCATTTTTTGGGAGGAGATAAAAAATAAATTAAAACGCAAAAATCCATTTTCCCATGAACTTGCGATCCTCTTCCGATCGGACTGGGAGAAAACCAGTGGCCATATCCACAGCTTTTTGAAAGTTTCTTTCTGCGTCACACGCTTTTTCCCAAACGATTTCCTCTTTGGTTTTTATCTCGTTAATGCGCATGCGCATTAAGCGAGATTTCGAAATTACCACGAAAAAAGGGGCAAAAGCTGTTAACAAATTTTTGTGGACTTTTGTCCGGGGGGGAGTTTCTTCTTTCTTC
The DNA here is from genome assembly GCA_022457155.1 of Cladopsammia gracilis. Classification (NCBI taxonomy): domain Eukaryota; kingdom Metazoa; phylum Cnidaria; class Anthozoa; order Scleractinia; family Dendrophylliidae; genus Cladopsammia; species Cladopsammia gracilis. Next base: position 843,596 of record JAJGOT010000318.1, read on the forward strand.
TTCATAGAAGCTATATTAGGGCATTGAGGATATGGTTGGTTAAAGCGGTTAGGATTTCAAGAAGGGCGTCACATACCGTCACTAAAATATTTGAGGAACACCCCCGGTCCTATTGTTAATTTCCCTAGGGTATTGGGATGTCAGATCTTGTGATGAACTTGTCATATTTCACATTACGTCACTGCAAAGATATTAAAGTTCTTAGTTTCGATATCTCACGTTACGTATCAATATTTAAAATTTTCAATCATTTGTCGTAAAGCCATTCAAATACGTTTTCTTGGGAAACGTAGTTTGAGAATTTCACGGTCTATTTTTACGAATGGAGACGTTATTGGACGGGAAAGTTTGTGTTTTAATATGAGCGATATGGCAGAGCAAAATAGCATGAACTTTGCGTTTGTATGCAATAGTATGGGAAAGACGTCATAGTTTTATTGGTTTAGCTACCGTGCACAAGGAAATTTTGACTGAATTTGTTTTGCGGGAGGAAATTTTTGCGCGTCGGGACAGCTTAAATTTCTGCTGGGAGGAAATGTTTGCGGATTTCTGGTCAAGTATAAATAAAATCCAAGGCATCGGTATTAAACAATTTCACTTCCTGACCGGAGGTTTTTATAGTTCTCCCAGTTATATGGTTGCTGTTCTGGCGCGAATATGAACATAAACAACGAGAAAACTAGTGAGTGAATTATTGTACGTTGTTGTAAAAATGTATCAGTATTATGATAACAGTCTCTGGTTCTTTTGAGGACGTGTGTGGAGTTGAATCGGGAATACAGATAACTGTTGTGCCGGTCGCCTCGGAGTTATGATAGGAATATATTCACTGTTGAAAAGTTCTTGTTAAGCCGATATACATCATTAAAACAAGTAATTTTTTCTGCGCGATTATATTTCTGCGGTGGAAAATTTAATACAAAATAAAGTAATACTGCATAATAATGCAACAACGGACAACCTTTGCCTGTATCTCCGGCAGATCAGAAAAAGGTTTTGAAAAATACTGCGGTCAGGAATCCCGCATGTTTGATTACTTTAGTACAAATTTTATAATTTGAGAAATTGGGGCGCTAAGTTTCATGATGTCACTTTCCGGGAAACTTGATAAAGAGTGTACAGCTATTATGCTGGAGATTCAAATATTTCAAACCGGATGTAATGGAGATACTGCCTAGCTCCGAGAAACACATTACACTTACACGCGGAATAAACTCTGAGGAGCTACTAAAAAACAATTACAAGATCCCACTATTCCAATATATGACTATCGCATAAGACTTGGATCTTAATAGAATATTTTACGAATTTTTACTGCGGTCGTGACCCCGGGGGTCGTCAAGAAGACACTGTCAACACTATATTTTGAGGTTTAAAGCAGACCCATTTAATCTCTAATAGTTACTAAACACATGATACCGGAAATAGAAAACTCTCGACTTTCGAATAAAAAAAGACAGAACTACTATATATTCGCAAATAACCCATTCATGTATAACATTAACTTATGCAGCCATTTCTTTTTCAACTCTCCACAAAAGAAAAATCAATGTCCGCTTCACTTTCCAAAACATTTCATATCGATATCGATAACAACATACACAACTGCGTGAAATATTTCCTTTAACAAGCATTGACAACTAAGCGGAAAACAGATATTTCAGCCCACCCACATCTGACGTCTGAGTTATCAAAAGTTTCTCTGGCTTTTGTTGATAATTTTGTCCGATGGATTATGAATGTGCTGTGATACTTGTTATCTTTGTGGAATGTCCGGTTTCCGGAAGATTATAAAGAACAGGAAAGAGCGAATCTCAAAACTGTCTTAAAAATGAAATTAAGGTTGGAAAAATATATATTTGCTCAATTCTTTCTTTGAGGAATAGAGGAATTCTAAGGATATGCACTTTTTTGTCTTGACTTCCTGACTGAATTTAAGTCTTAAAATAGCAATGAATATGCGTGAACGGAATCTGATCGATCAATGACAGACATTGTAGCGACCATAGGTCATAGATCAGTTCTTTTCTTCTTTAAAATCTCCGTAAAATTCTTAGATGTTTATATCTTATATATAAAGATCTACAAACGCGGATAAGCGTAAACATTTATCCGATGCGTTGTGGCACACATCAAAGATTTAAATTGGATGATCCCACAGGCAGAGCAATCGTGATGTGAGTCAGATCAAGTTACAGCACAGTAATGAAATATACTAGGAAATAATACGATTTGTCACGGAATTGATAAGCGATAGAAAAATCGAAAATATTACACACTAAAGTCTTCTCACCTTTACTTTATTGTCTCTTGATGTATCCTGACCGGTTTAAATGCATTTTTACAACTTTTGTTACTCGCCCCACTATCCACTATAAAAGAAGGGAAGGCTGGAGACCTCTGAGCGAACCCTCGCCACGCGAAAGCCAATAAATTCTAAACAATTCAACTCAAGCTCCCCGAATTGCCACCAGTGAGGCCGCAGGTTAAATGTCTACCCGTGCGATTCGTGCTAGCTTCCAAATTCCCTTTCACGGGCTCTAAAAGGGCTCCGTTTTGGAGCGATTCTGGCCATCTTCGCTTCGCCATTGTCCGCGATCCAAACGGCTGTATCACGAAATTCGAATACTAAAGCTTAGCGACCGCGTCACAGAGACAAAATGACATTCACCCGAGGGGAGGGTCGTTACTTTTGCCCTCGCGCAAATTGACACCGTCGGGGGAGCCAGTGCGTGTAATTCCAACGGAAACCACACGCGTGACCTGTCACTTATTTGTCTTTATTTGATAAAGTGCAATTTTTCATCAAGATCAAAAGAAAAGTCTCTTTTTAAAATAAAAATGCTTGAAGGAAAATTATTAAACTTGTTAAAACCAATTTGCACCAAAAAAATCAAAAATCAAAGGTCACGGATATGTATGTGTATACCGGGAGTCTAGGGTGTACTCTAACTGCACGTCCGATCCAAGAGAGAGGAAGATAGGGGCCTTGGGAACGAGGTTGGTTTAATTTTTATTGGTAAATTGCACAACATTCTAAAGTAGCTGTCGTAATTTGTCGTATTTTTGAAGCGGAATCGAGCCGTTTCTCGCTGTTCAGAACGTCTCATGTCGGCAATTTTCGGGGCCACGTCGCTTGTCGTTTTTACCAAGGCTTCTTTAAGCCGAGATGTTTTGAAAACAGCTTCGGCTATAAAAGGAAACGAAATCTAATCGCCAGCTCTATTCCTACAAGAGACACCATTCTGCCCGAAGGTACACAATTTTTTAGTTGACGGAAAAAGCGACAAGTAAAATATTTTCATTTGCCTTTTTTACAATAGTCTACCTTAGTGAAGTATTTAGATAAAACATTCCTTTTTTACTGAAGTCTTTTTACTGAACTTATTCACATGCACAAAGTTCTTGTTTTGTCTCATACATCCACATATACACTGCACATATTAATTGGCTGTTTAATAACATTGCTAGTAAATCAATTTTAATCCCAAATGAAAATCGTTGCAATATGTTTTAGTTTTGTTTAAATATCAATAAATAAAGATAGTAAATATTTTTTAACCTTCGAACATCTTTCCCAAATTTCGATTGATAAGAAAATCGCCATTGTAATGCCATACAAGTCATTGCTACTAAAATACTGTGACTGATACAAAACATAGAAAATTAACTAAGTAAAAGGGCTCTCTAAAGATAGATTGAATCTAAGTAGTTTTGCCACCCCCATCCCTCCTCATAATTTCCCCCCGTAGCAACCAAATTGGCCTCGGCTCATTCGCTTAATATAATCAAGTTGAAGTTTCCCCTCAGCTGTAAAATGAAGACTATTTTGAACAAATACGCTAAATTAACATGAAAATTATTTACATTCATACTCGTGATTATTTTGTTGCTCATGACTTTTATTGATTTGGTGGCTCCTAAAAGAGCCCTTAAGTCCTCTATGACTGCAATGTCTAACTCTACGATTAGACCTACAGGTATTTTCAATCTTTCAACTTCAATAAACCATTTAGCAGCTTTACACATATTACCTATCACGTCTTTACTACATTTACCTATCAAAGGCACCCAACTTTTCCAATTCTTATTGTTGTTGTTGTTGTTTTATTAACCTTACATTCTCTCGTATTAACGAGATGGCTTTAAGAGCCCTTTGATTTCAGCCTCTTTCGGAGGAGTGGATTTGTTTTCACTTGACATTTTTTCTCCAATGAAGAAAAAATTCAAAATGCATTTTGCAAATCCACAAGGGCGTCGTTCATCTCAGCCTGGCAGAGGTTATGATGTTTATAAAGCCCTTTTTTGGGGTGCGCGTGCATCGCCGTTTCCAATGCAGCTTTCTTTTTCATGAGATAGATGAATTCTTGCAATCTGGGAGAAACCCAAGTGACTTCGTGCGATTTTTCCCCTGAATCCAGAAAATGAGTTTTTTTCTTGCAGAGTTGATTGAAAAAAACTGTGCGTGATAACCCAAATCGTTCCCGAATTTCCTCTGCGGTGAAAAAATCTTCCCCATCAATCTGGATGAATGGTGTGTCTTCTTCCTCCTGAATCCAGAACACTTTTTGATCGGTTCTTCTGGTATATTTAGTGTTGCCCGATTTGAGAACTCGCAAAATCGTTTTGGAAGGAAGCCCCGTTTTTTCGCTGGCTTCTTTGAATGTGAAAAAAGTTTGCTTTTCTTTTCCTTCCCCTCCGGGGTTCGCTTCGCTCACTTCCTGAATTGAAAACTTCATTTTAAATGGGGGAAAAAGATTTTTTCTCTATTAAAAATGTCTTTAGCTGCATGGCAATCATTTGCGCGATCGACAAATTTGCGAGGTTGGTCGCGATTGAAAAAAGATGAACTGGTGAAGTTTTTAGCTGAAAATCTTTGGGGAGGAGGATTAGATCAGCCCAAAATGAACAAAGCAGCTCGTTTGAGAACTCGGAAAAGACGAAAAGCCAACCCTCTAGATGCCGAAAATGAAAAAATTGATGTGCCTATTTTGATTCCGGAAAGAAGAATTTTTCCTTCCAGAGCCATTCCCAGAGTGATTGAAGAAAACACAGGAACGGTTTCGGATTGGCTGAATTGGTTGGAAAAATGTGGATGATGTTGATATTCGGAGAACAGCCAATCCCGCGGTTGAAAGATTGAAAAAGCAAATCGCTAATTGTGGAAACAAAGGTTGGTCGTGGAAGAAGGAAAATCCGCTTTGAAAGGATTCGCGAAACAATTTATAATTCAAGGAGATGATTCCCCAACTCCCCAAGATTTTTTCCGGAAAGCAAGATGGCATATTCTCAGACTCCTGCGAGAAAATCCACAAACAAAAGTGAAATGCGTTTTGAATGTAGAAATGTCCCAAACCAGTTTGGCTTCTGGAGAGGAAATAATTGATGACCCATTTTTCCATTCCCGGCAGAAAAAGAATCTGGGAAACAACCCGGAGATTGTGGATGAAATGGAAAGAGAAATAATTGAAAATTTGGAAAACTTCAATCGCAGGGGAAGTAATTGGATGTTTGAAAGAGTTTTGCGTTTGGAAATTCATTTTGTGCGCTGGAACCCACTGCGAGGGTCTTCTTGGATTGCTTTGCCCCCAGACTTGGAGAACAAGAAAGCCGTGATCAACATGAAAAATGAAGATAACATGTGCTACAAATGGTGCATTGCCAGGGCAAAAAATATGGTTGAAGTCCACCCAGAAAGAATCACACCGGATTTGCGAAAACAAGTGGAAGACATGAATTGGGATGGTTGCGAATTCCCCATGGCCGTGGACAAAATCAAGTTTTTTGAAGCAAGAAATCCGACAATTTCAGTGAATGTTTTTGGCTGGAATGGATCTGTTTTTCCCCTGAGGATTACCGAGGAAGAAAAAGAATGCCATGTGGATTTGATTCTGCTGACAGAGGAATTCAAAACTCACTATTGCCTGGTGAAGAATTTCTCTCGCCTGGCATCCTCTCAAGTTTCACGCCATGGGCATGAAAGATTTTTCTGCAAAAGATGCCTCAATTCATTTCCCAGCGTGGAAAGTTTGGAGAAACATAAAGCCATTTGCGGAGACTTTGAGGCGGCAAGGATTGAAGTTTTAGGAGGCGAATGCTCTTTCCAAAACTATGGAAAAATGCTGCATGTGCCTGTGGTGGGTTATGCGGATTTTGAATCTATTCTGAAACCTTTGGGGAACACTCAGAAAACTCACGAGCATATTCCCCGTGGATTTGCGTTTCATCTCGTTTCCCCATTTTTGCAAATGGAACCCGTGTTGAAAAGAGCAAAAGATGAAAACGAAGAACTCCCCAAAGATTTCATTCGGGAATTGATTTCCCATGTGAGGCAAGCTCACCTGAGTTTGCCGAAAAAGGAAATGTCCCCCATGACCAGCGAAGAATGGAAATCATTTCGAAGAGCCACGGTATGCTGGTTGTGCCGAGAAAATTTCGGGAGAGGTGACCTGTCCAAAGTCAGAGATCACTGCCATTTCTCCGGAAAATTCAGGGGAGCAGCGCACAGATCCTGCAACCTCAAGTTTCAAAGGCCAAAATTCACCCCTGTGTTTTTCCACAATCTCCAAAATTATGACGCGCATCTTTTTGTGCGAGCTTTGGGAACAATGGATGAAGTTTTGAGCGTGACATGCATCCCCAACAACGAGGAGAAATATATTTCCTTCTCCCTAAAGTTTGAGTTGAAAAAAGAACGAAGAGAGGTAGAAGAGGGGAAATGGAGAGAATTTTCCGTGAAACATGAAATTCGATTTCTGGATTCCTTCAAATTCACGCTGATGGGATTGGAATCGCTGGTGAAGAATCTCCCCAAAGAAGAACTGAAAGAAACCACCAGATTTTTTGGAGAACGCAGCGAGTTGATGCGCCGAAAAGGAGTTTATCCCTATGAATTCATGGATGGGTTTGATAAGTTTGAGAAAAAACTACCAAAGAAAGCCGCTTTTTTCTCCCGATTAAATCAGGAGAAAGTGAAGAAAAAAGATTTTCAACACGCCCAGAAAGTCTGGAAAGAATTTGAAGTGAAAAACATGGGAGAATATCACGATCTTTATTTGAAAACGGATGTGTTGCTGCTTGCCGATGTCATGGAAAGTTTCAGGAAACTTTGCGAAAAACATTACGAACTGGATCCAGCTCACTTCTTCACTGCCCCCGGAATGGCTTGGGACGCAATGTTGAAAATGAGCGGAGTGAAATTGGAACTTCTGGAAGATGTGGATCAGTTGTTAATGATTGAAAAAGGAATCAGAGGGGGAAACGCAAATGCATTCAAGCGATTTGCGAAAGCAAACAATAAATATTTGAAGGATTTCAACCCCGATGAAGCTTGTCGTTTTCTGGTTTATTTGGATGCAAACAACCTTTATGGGTGGGCAATGTCACAGCCTCTTCCAGTTGGAGAATTCCAATGGATGAGCGAGGAAGATTTGCAAAACTGGGAAAACTTTGTGAATGCTGAAGGTCAAGGTTGTATTCTTGAAGTTGATCTCATTTATCCCAAAGAACCGCATGACGACCATAATGATTTTCCCCTGGCTCCAGAAAGTTTGAAACTAGGTGGAGTGGAAAAGTTGACGCAAAATCTGAGGGACAAAGAAGGCATGGTTTTGCATGGAAAAAACCTGCAACTCTATCTTTCCCTGGGAATGAAACTGAAAGCCATCAAGCGAGGAATTTCATTCAAAGAGGAACCTTTCATGAAATGTTACATTGACAAAAACACAGCCCTGAGAGCCAAGGCACAAAATGCATTTGAAAAAGAGTTCTTCAAACTGATGAACAACTCCGTGTTTGGGAAAACCATGGAAAACTTGAGAAAACGAGTTTCGATTGAACTGGTGAAAGATGTTGAAAGGGCAGAAAAGTTGATTAACAAGCCCAACTTCGCAGACGTGAAGATTTTTGATGAATTTCTGATTGCGGTCAAGATGAGGAAAATGCGAGTGGTCATGAATAAACCCATTTATGCCGGGATGTCAATCTTGGATCTCTCCAAAACTTTGATGTATGATTTCCATTATGGGTATGCGAAGAAAAAGTGGGAAAATTGTTCTGTCCTGTATACCGACACAGATTCTTTGGTGTTGGAAATTGAAACGGCAGATTTCTTCGCTGATATTGCCGCAGATATACCAAAGTGGTTTGACACAAATGATTTCCCAGAAAATCACCCAGCTGTGTTGAATGGAATGCCAATTGTGAAAGAAAACAAGAAAAAGATTGGGCTGATGAAAGATGAATACGGGGGTGCCATTCTAACAGAATTTGTCGCCCTGAGGCCGAAACTGTATTCTCTCCTGATTGAGGAGAATGCAGAAACCACTGAGAAACGAAAGGCAAAAGGAGTGAAAAAATGCATAATCAAAAAGAGTTTGAGGCATGCAAACTTCATGAAATGTTTGAGGACAAAACAAAAGCAACTCAGGAGGCAAAGTATCTTCCGCAGCAGGGGGCACCATTTGTTCACGGAAAACATGACCAAAATTGCGCTGAGTGCGGAAGATGACAAAAGAGTGATTTTGGGGAATGGAATTGACACGCTGGCTTTGGGGCATTGGAGACTGGAGGAAGTCTGCTCGTGAAGAACGTTTTCCCCAGAGAAATGGAATATTTTTTGTGTTCATTTTTAGCAGTCAGTAGTTGATATTAGCCACTTTTGAGACAGTCCAAATTTCTCCCAGTTTAAGCAGTTCACAAAAATTCTAAAAAATCCTCAAAAATTCGTCGAGTTCCGCCATTTTTCACACAATTGATAATTTCTTCAAATCTGCTCAATCTATCAGAATTGTGATGATTCTGCTGAATTTAGCTGGTGAAAAATTCTTTGTTAATTGCCTAAATCAGCAGGAAATGAATTGTGTGAAAACTGGGAGAAATTTGGACTGTCTCAAAAGTGGCTAATATCAACTACTGGCCAAGTTTGAAATAAACGCCGGGGGCATTTAATAGAGAAAATACGGTAACTTTTCATTTATCAGTTAACTACTATATTTTTGGGCAATTGTCAGTTAACTGTTAACCCCATCAGCACCCTCCTAAATGCACTGGTATTCTGAATTTCACTTTTGCCGGAACGCAATTGGCATGAAAACAAAACGAAAAAAACTCGCGAGATAATAACGCCTTTTGTCAAAACATTTCACCCACGACTGAAAAACCTTAAACAAATACTGATGAAAAATGGAGTTTCGTTCAAAACCAACCATTCCTGAAAACTATTTACAAAACGCCGCCTAACACATCATACAAGACGTAAATCACTTAACGACACGACTCATAACAGCCAAACTTTGAAAGCTAATATAAATGCATCGCAACCGCAAAACCACATAGCGGAGTCGGTGCAGGCCTGTCAGAACCTCATTTCGATCTAAGGGAAACTAAAAAAGTGACCGCCAGGAGTGGTTCCCTGTTTATCCGCTCCAGACCCAATATTTTCTATATAAGTGCGTCCATAGCAGACGTGACCGAAAAATGACCACGTGATCACCATTTTCCCGCCATTTTTCACGTCAAAATAAGTAGTAGATAGTGATTGAAGATAAGCCCCCCGATGGACTAGGTGACTAGGTGCCTAGTCAATGACGTCACAAAATGCCTTCCCGCATACTAATTTGGATTTCCCGCATACTAATTTGGATTAGGTGCCTAGTCAATTACCTATTCCTTTTGTGTTATTGTATACTAATAAGTGCGTTCCTGCATATGTAATAAACTGCCAATACCTACACCTATTCCTTTTGTGTTATTCGGAAACAATTGAAACAATAGACCGGCCCAAACTTGCCCGCTCTATTCACACCCTGATTGGATATTATGAGTTCTATTGTCTGTTTGAATAAAAAGCGCAGATTTTTTGAAAGCATTATCATTTCTGAGTCAACTTGAGCAAAGCATATTTTTTCCAAGATGTTTCCATTCTTTCAAGTCGAATCGAACTCTAAACCTCTTCTGACAGTCGATGAAGTTGAAAAAGTCCAAAGGCAAAAGATAGCTAGTCTTGTTGGTCATGTCTTCCAGCTTACGTATGCTGCGATGCTTGACATTTTCATCCAAGAAGAGAAAGTGAATCGCTGCAATGGTTGTGCTATTCAACACCCAAGTCAAAAGCAACACTCGTGTCTCATGATGGATAGCGAAGATGCGTGGAGGTATTTCCGAGAAGATGTGGTAGAAAACATCGATCTCAACATCGTCATGAAAACCGCCGAAAGCGTGTGCAGCGCTCTTGGTTTCAAGTTAGCCAAGTCGTGGGAAGCGTACGTGACCGAATTACCAAAGCTGCCTTGGACAAGTATGTACCTTACCTCCTTGGAACTCAAAGATTGCGGAGAAGATCTTAAAAGTCGTATCCTGTATACTATTTACTACGGGCCTTGTGGCTTGAAGTGCAAAGATCCCAGTGCTATGGAAATTGACAGCCAAGTTGAAGTTCAATGCCCTGAGACTGTTGTTAGAAAAGAAGAACAACCAATGGACCTTGACGTTGTAATTAATGCTATTCAAAACAAATTGTGTCTATAAAAGTAATAAAGCATGTTTATTTGAGTCAGTGTGTGTTTGTCTCTTTCTCAGTTAACATGGGTATAAGACCTTCCTCGCTTCGATTTCGTTTTGACCTATACCGCCTTGTAGCACAAAGTATAAGTTTTACTACACCTGAAATTATGTTATCGAAGGAGGGATTTTGCGATCTACCGGGGTCGAAACTGGGCAAGTTAAAACAACTCCATTCTGAAGTATTCACGCAAGTTAATTGGGGAAGATTATTGGTATTTTTAAATTTTGCCGAACAATTAGGATTGACCGAGGAGGACTGGGAACGATTATTCCATTTTCTCGTTCCCACTCTCACCCAGATAGGAGAATAGACATATAAGTGAGCACTGTGGAGAGAATAGTCATTTGAGTTCTGATCGTCAGAGAAGTCACAAGTGATGGGTTGCTGTCCACCTTCACCCTCCCTTGCACTAGAGAGAATTTTTAATCGCATTCGTTGCGTATTTGCTTGTTGTGGTGGCAGTCATTGTACAAAACTCTGAGTTCTGCGATGGAGAAAACTCTCGCCAGCATTTTACCTCGATCCGAGTCATCCCGCAAGTTTCGGTGGTTTGGATGCTGTTTACAGGGCGGTCAACGAGAAAGGAAAGAGCAAGATTTCTCGTAAACAAGTTGAGGATTTGTTGAGTCAGCAAGACGTTTATACGCTTCATAAACCCGCGCGTAGACATTACAAGAGAAGTAGAGTCATTGTTCCCGGCATAAATGCTCAATTCCAAGCTGATTTGGTGGATGTTCAAAGTCTAAGTCGATATAACAAGGGTTACAAATACCTCCTCACTTGTCTAGATGTCTTTAGCAAGTATGCTTGGGTCCTTCCTTTGAAGACAAAAGAGGGTCAAGAGCTAGTCAAGGCCTTTCGAACGATTCTATCTTCTGGTCGCAAACCGCTTAAACTTCAAACGGATCAAGGCACGGAGTTTCTTAATCGTGTGTTCCTGAAGTTTCTTCGTGACAACAACATTGATTTTTTCACAACTAACTCGGGATTGAAGGCGTCGGTGGTTGAGATATTCAACCGTTCTTTTAAGGGAAAAATGTACAAATTTTTTACTGCTAAAAACACACTTACGTATATAGATGTGCTACCACAGTTAGTATCATCTTACAATCATACCTACCATCGCAGTATTAAAATGAAACCAAGCCAGGTTACCAAGGCCAACGAAACCAATGTATGGGAAACGTTGTATGGAGATGATGTACACAAGCTTGTTCGTTTCAAATTTGCAGTGGGGGATCGTGTAAGAATCAGCAAAGCGAAGCGACTCTTTGAAAAGTCTTACCTTCCCAACTTTACCGAAGAAATTTTTACTGTGTACAAACGAATGTCGCGTCAAGTACCAGTCTATAAACTGAAAGATGATGCAGGGGAGATCTTAGATGGAACATTTTACGAATCTGAACTACAGAAAATTATCAAGAATGACGATGTTTATCGTGTGGAAAAGATCTTACGCAAGAGAAAGCGTAAAGGCTTAGTTGAATATTTTGTAAAATGGAAAGGTTACCCAGATAAATTTAATAGTTGGGTAGCAGAAAGTAATATTTCAAAGTTGTAAAAGGCATTGTGTGAATAAAGGTATGATTTTATATGAAATAGTTGTAGCGTGGTAAATTATAAAATAAGCCCTCCCTATGTAACAATATCATTTGACTTCTAGTCATCATGGAGGTAACACAGTTTTATCTACATCTCCCCAGTAATAGTAGTCTGGACAAATTTCCAAATAACACATTAACAGAGTATCGGGTTGGATTACCACAGACCATTAATCTGACAGGCGAATGGGAAGTGGCGTTAACCGAAATCCACTATCCACATAGCTGGAATAATGTTCAAGACTTGAGATTTTTCGTTCGGAATGGAAAACTCCACGGTATGTGGGATACCCTGATAATTTCACCAGGCCATTATCCTACCATTCAAGATATCCTTGCAAAAATGAAAGAGTCGATCGATAACGAACACCGTTCCAACAATGATGTGTCATTTTCCTATGATACTATCAGTAGAAAGGTGACAGTTCATGTGCAAAATAACTCCGAAGTGAATTTTGACAAATTCGGATATATGCTGGGATTTTCACCGGAACAAGTGATTTCATAGACAACCAAGGGTCCTAGAGAAGTGGATTTGGAACACGGTTTTCACGATCTTTACATTTATTGCGATATTATTCAACCTCAATATGTCGGAGACACACTAGTTCCCTTGCTTCGAATTATTCCCGTGGAAGGGAAAGATGGGGAACGAATCAGCAAATCATTCGTGCGCCCGCAATACGTACCTGTCAGCAGAAAGCAGTTCGAGACGATCGAAGTCAATATAAAGCGGGACACCGGAGAGTCTGTACCATTTGAGTTTGGGAGAGTGTTGCTAACACTTCATTTTCGTCAGAGTCAACCTCCGTACTTTTAAAGAGTGACATGAAGAAAATTCATACGCCAAATCACAAGTTGTACGAACAGTATTATTTAGATCAAGCCAAACAAAAAGGTGGAAATTTACCAGCCTTTCATGGAGCTCGATTTCAGCGAGGATATGGCTTAGGTTCCATATTTAGAGGTCTTTTTCGCTGGGCGGTGCCTCACCTGAAACAGGGTGCTAGAATACTTGGTAAAAAAGCGTTGCAAACCGGTGTCAATATTGCTCAAGATGTGATGGATGGAAAACAATTAAAAACGGTGGTTGGCAAACGAGCCAAACAAGCTATCAGTGAACTTGCTTCCCAGAATCCCTTGCAAGCGCAGTCAGGTGCGGGTCAAAAAGCTACAAAAAGGAAAGCACAGCCTAGAAAAAACAGTTCGCCACCAGGCAAGAAACGGAAAACATCTCCGCAGCAGAAGAAGCCCGGACAAAATTTGGAATATTTTTTTTCAAAGTAAGCATGGCTTTTGTTCATCACGAATCTCAAGAGTGTACGAAATCGGAACTCGATCTTTTCACGATTCCGGCTACACAAACATCTATCACCAAGGGACAATGGATTGAATATCATCCCCTTAGTAACATTACTGACAGTGGTCCGATCGAATTTAATGTCTCGGGAACTGGGGAAGAATATTTAGACCTAGCACGAACCCAGTTGTTTGTTAAAGCCAAGATTACTAAAGCAAACGGTACCGCTTTAGACCTAAACACGGAAGTAGGGCCCGTGAACCTTTTTCTCCATTCCTTGTTTTCACAAGTGGATGTGTCTTTGAACGAGCGACTTATTTCCCCATCAACCAATACCTACCCTTATCGTGCCATGATTGAAACGTTGCTGAACTACGGGGAAGAGGCCAAAACAAGTCAATTGTCCATGGCTATGTTTTACAAAGATACCCCTGGAAAGATGGATGCAGTTAATCCAGTGGCTGAAGATGCCGATGCAAACATGGGTTTAAAAGCTCGCTATGAATTCAAGAAACAGAGTAATACGGTGGACATGATGGGACCGATACACAGCGATATTTTCTTTCAAGACCGGTTAATACTGAACGGAGTCAATCTGAGAATCAAGCTCAACAGAGCCAAGAATTCGTTCTGCTTGCTGTCATCAGCTGGCGGTGCCAACTTCAAGGTGGTTATCACAGAAGCAATCTTGTACGTTCGCAAAGTTAAAGTAGCCTCTTCCATCAGTTTGGGACATGCCGCTGCGCTAAAGCAAACAACTGCCAAATATCCGATTCGCCGAGTTGACTGCAAAGTCCTTTCCATACCACAAGCATTCAGTAATTTCACCCCAGATAATCTTTTCCTGGGCCACATTCCGAAGCGCTTAGTACTAGTATTGGTGGATACAGAAGCATTTAACGGTACTTACACCTCCAATCCCTTTAACTTCAAACACCACAACTTAACTCAAGTGGGTGTGTACGTGGATGGGGAACAAATTCCTCGAAAACCCTTGTTTCTCAAATTTGACGAGGCCGGTGGTCAGAATATTATAGCTGGATATCAAAGCCTTTTTTCCGGAAGTGGAAAGCTAGCCCAGGATACAGGCAACCAGATAAATAGAAGCGATTATGGTTTTGGTTACACCGCTTTCTGTTTTGACTTATCCCCAGATCACTGCGTGGGTGAACATTTTGAGCTTATAAAACAAGGCAACCTTCGAGTCGAGCTTCATTTTAGTCAGCCACTTGCCAACACAGTGAACCTCATCGTCTACGCCGAGTTTCAAAACGTGATTGAGATTGACGCTAATCGAAACGTTTTGTTCGACTTCACAAACTAGAATGGATACCGTTCAACTGACGCTTATTTTGAGAAAGGATAAATATACTCGAGGCGTGTTTCAAGGAGTGTATCCTTCAGATAAACTGCCAAACAGTGTTTCATCCTACCCAGCCCTGTTCATTGCCAATGTGGATACGAGTGACAAGCCCGGATCCCACTGGGTTGCGTTTTATTTCACCAAAGACCGCGAGGGAGAATTTTTCGACTCTTACGGATTACCGCCAAGCAATTATACTGGAACATTTACTAATTTCTTGAAAAATAATTCTAGCCAGTGGATGTTTAATTCTGTGACATTACAAAGCATAACCTCAAAAGTGTGTGGACATTATAGCTTGTACTATGCTTTATTTCGCTGTCGCCATGTTAGCATGAACACCATTGTACATAGGTTTTCTAGCAATAAACACCGAAATGATTTTCTTGTAAAACGCTTTATCGAAAAACACTTCCCTTTAAGTCTAAAAAAGTATCATACCCATGTAACCAAATAAGGATCAAAAGCACAACACAAAGTTCAGTAAACACACCATGTAATTTCCTTTCAGTGTACTTTATTGAGTGATTAAAATAAAGAAGTGATTACAATGAAAAAAAAAATGTCTCTTGTTATAATCGTAACCAGCGAACGGCTTGAGGGCGTGGACTTGCGATCCTTCGCTTTTGCTTTTTCGCGGGTGAGGAGGAAGGAGGTGGGGAAGGAAGCCAACGAGAGGGACTATTCGGAGTCTCATCTCTCACTCTTGCTTTAAACTCCCGGATGGTACTCTGCCTCTGGGGATTGCGCACTAAGTTTTCAGGGACGTTCATTCGCGCCAGACCCCTCGCAAACACTGACCATCCAACAGGCTCAAATCCTTTGCGGTGGCGTACTATATCGTTGACTAAATCCACTACGTGAGACCCGGGTATCGGTTTGTTTTCGTACAACAACTCTCCTTTTTCATTCCACTGCAATACATCTCGGTTTTGTTTTATCTTATCCAAGAGTTGTCTAGC
The DNA here is from genome assembly GCA_022457155.1 of Cladopsammia gracilis. Lineage (NCBI taxonomy): Eukaryota > Metazoa > Cnidaria > Anthozoa > Scleractinia > Dendrophylliidae > Cladopsammia > Cladopsammia gracilis. Next base: position 859,386 of record JAJGOT010000318.1, read on the forward strand.
CCCAGCTTTGTACATCTTAGGTACACTTTTCATGACTTCTTCTTCTACCGCCGTAGGTATAGTTTCCACTTCGGTGTCTGTTTCTTCACTTTCTTCTGGTTTAGGAGTTTCCACGGGTTTGGGGGCTTTTAGTTTCACTTGAAGTGGTTGTCCTTTTCTCTGATCGTAATAAGTCAGATAGCGCTGTAACACTTGATTGTACAGTCTCGCTTTTTCGTCATCATCTAGCTCTTTACTGGATAAAATCTGTCCCATTTCACTGTCTAAGTTTTTTAAAGTTTGAGTCACAGGTGGGGTCAATATCTGCTGGCGTTGTTGCAATCGTTCCAGGGTGTTCTCGGGAACGAGAACCATGCGCTTGGTATGATTCATTTAGGTAAGAATGGAGCTTAATACACGAAGAACGGGTGGTAACAAAACACTTAAAAAGTTTCCTCCGTGTTGGACCAAGATTTTCTTTTTCTTAGCAAGGGGCGTACTTTTTTCGGCTAAAGCAATCAAGAATTTCTTGTGGGTTAAAAGTTTTCTCTTGGCGGGTTTACTGACAGGCACAGTTTCTTTTAACACGTTGAGAACGCACTCACAAATGGTTCTCACTAAAGCGTCGTCGGCTACTTTCAAAATCGCTTTACGCTGCGCTGGAGTACACTTGGCAAGGAGTTTAAGAAAGTCGTGGTTCTTTCTCAGTCGCTGGGCCATGCTCAACTGATTTATATCACTGTGATGCAGCCTTTTTATACCTTTTGGATGTAAGCGAACTGGGTGTCCCCAAGGAAGATGTTAGTTCGCAACCGGAAGTCGGCAGGCGTTTCCGGTTTAAGATCGCATAATAAGTACCCATAAGGTCTTTTGGTTGCATCTTGGTAGGCTTCTTGCATATATTTTGTATGACCGGGAAACATCTGTTTTGCTAAATGAGTCACTTGACTGCTATCGCGTGGAGATATAAACAGTACTAGGTAATGACAGTTTAAGCTCATATCTCTTAATTCTTTTCCGCGGTGAAAGATGTTTTGCAAAATAAAGATGACACTCAGATTGCAATGATGGCAACCCTTGGTAAACAAACTAGTAATTCTGTGATCATTACTAAGTTCTTGCATTAAGTCGTCAATAACCACAAGGTTTCGAATCGACGGATTTATCATAGATTCCAAGTCACTCGGGACTCCCTCCACAAAAGTAATGTTAGGAATACTCATTTGCATTTCATCGTACGCTGGTTGATAAATCCCGTAACACCATATAATATTTTCAGGCGCCCCATCAATCACGTCTTCTCCTGATTCAAGAAACCGTTTAACAAATTGACTTTTTCCGCAACACGTTGGTCCGGCTACCAATGCGGGGAACGGATGTTTCCACCTCGCATCCATGATCACAACTGACTGATTAAACTGCAAACACTTTGATTTATAGAAAAATAGTTTTAGGTTCAGCCTCTTTCCCATACACACGAACCATGTTGGTGTTTTGTAATTTAGCAAATTGAAGCCAATATCTCCGTTCCAGTTCAGTTAAGTTATGAACTTGAGCTAAATGATTTGCTAATTTCACTAAAAATTTAGAACCACAACCGAGAATTGGGCAATGCTTACATCTACGTTTTTTCATGTTGACAGTATGAAAGTTTGCTTTCAACTGATCAAAACTGTTTGAAACACTTAGTTTTATACACTTTTGTGGGGACAAAGGGGACATTAGGGACGAAAGGGACACTTTTTAACGTTGTGTTTTCCCTGGGATCGCGCGCGGGAGGCTCACGCGTGGAGGTCGCGCGCGCGACTAGACAGACAACAAGCCATGATTAAAATTCTGCCAACTTTGTTTATTTACAAAACTATTTTCCTATGTGCAAAACAACTATATGAAAAATACTATGTCTCAAAAAAATGAAATTCTTATACAATCTATATTTACAACTATTTACAAAACGCGAAAAATTATTTTACAAGCGAGAAAAATCTATGTACAAATTAAATATCGAGTGGAGTTGTACTGACCCCGTCAGCCAAAACTTTTCTTTTTGGATAAAAATACGAGAAGGCATCCCTCACTTGTGTATAAGTATACATCGTGTTGTTGACTACTCGGAAACCTCGATTCACCCCAGCACTATTCTGTTTGGTCAACAGTACATTGAGATATTTTTCTTTGTTAATTTCGTTTGTTTTCTTGTTAACACCTTTACAACTGAACTTATCTTTCGCCCCTAAACAATAATAAGTCTTTGAACACAATCCGATAATGCCTTGCCCCTCCCATTCCACTTTAAACAACCCGGGGGTTCGCTTGTCATACGCCTTGTGCGCGGGGGTATTCGTTCTTGGGAACCAGTTACACTTATCTAGTGCGAATTCTTCTCTTAACTCTGGTCTAACCAGACTTTCAACGCTTTCCCCAGAAATTGCGATATACGCACTATCAGTATCCATTTCGCACATTTGAAAATCTGAACGGTCCAAATACTTGTCTAAAAAATCATAATAAAATTCTAACATGCGAAGTTTTGCGTATTGATACACAAAAAAAACGACTTGAATAGGTAAATTTAAATTTATGGTTTTCTTGCAGGACTGAACCTCATACGTATCTTCGGTAATATTGTCCAATTTCCTGAAGAGAGGGGTGTTCACTTTTCGACTGGCTTCCGCGTCACTGCAAAATTCCACGTTCATATGCTTCATTTGGTTCGTTATACATTTTCCGTAAGCGCTATTTCCACACTAGAAATAATAATAAAGAATGAAATCAGTTGTCTATCCGTGAAATATGTAAATTGTTCCCACCCCTTATTTCCCATAACAAAACAACAACTTACCAGTTTCATTGTATCCGCGATAATGGCTTTGTTAGGGTCTGCATCTCCTGCTCGTCTCGCGTCAGATACTGCGTCACCAAACGGTTTGAAGCAGGGTTCAGGAGCGTATTCAATGACTTGGTGCACTTTTGTAACCTCCAGACCATGCTCGAGATACCATTTGAGGAGAGGCGTGGCAAGCAGAATTTTCTCGCCTTTCATGCTTCCGATCAGGCTGCGTCGGGGTTGCGCCATGATGTTGTTTTCCTCAGCATAAGTTTTCATGAACTAATATCGTCACGGCTGATGTTGGTGTTTTTAAAGAAGGGGCACGTCTCGCTGAACTTGTCCTTGAGGTGATCCGGCACGCGAATATCTACTTCCACGCACCCAAACAAACGCTCATTTCGCACCTCGCTCAAAATTCGCTCGGGGCTCATCGTTTTCACTTGATCCAACTTTCTTTTTACTTCGGTAGCGATGAATCGCTGCAGTTCACGATTTGTATTCTTCATCTGTCGCCATTCGCACTCCCACATCTCTACCACGTTGTAACCTTTGCTCTTGATATACTGGGTGTTGGCTCTTGTTTCTTCGAGTAGTTCACACATGGGCTTCTTGCGCTTTTCGTTAAACTCTTTACCACGATTGAGCGAGCAGTCGTGTCCGTGCCAGTAACAACCGTGAAATTGGTAGACGGTTTGTGTCTGTGCGTTGAATCCGTCCACAGGGAGTCTGCGATCACCGATACGCTTCTCGGTGTTGTTGAGTTGATGGCGAATATGGATTCTCTCTTGGTGCGCCACCCATTCCAGCCATTCGATCGCCATACGAACAGACCCTTTTGGTTTAAACTGGTTCTCTGCCACTCTTCTTGTGTAGCTTCCAGTGGGCATGTTCTGCATCACAGCCCACAGGTATAAAGCATTTGCATCATACCCCACGATCTTCTGGCACAGCTTAGCAGCCTGGCCTTTTCCCGCTTCCCTGATTTTCGTTTTGCCAGCTTCGTGGTAGCGATGGAAAATTATACTCGGCCCGCCTGTGTTATTGTCCCGGATAAGGTGATACATGTCACTGTTTGCTTGGTCGAAGAGACTGAAATACGTTTGCGGCGACAGGTAAGAGAAGAGATACTTTAAGGTGAGACCGGGAACAGAAATGCCATCTTTAAACATGTCGATCTTTCTCTCTTGCCAGAACTGACTCATTTTCTCTACCGCCTCCAGGAAAGGTACCACATCGAGATTATTGTACCAGACTAAAAATTCTCTGAATGTGGACATCTCGTTTTCTTCCCAGACTTGTTGGCAATAGGCGTACTCTTTGTCTGTTATGTTGGCGTTCTTCAGGCTTGAGTAGAAAGCTTCGTGGGGAGGTAATGATGTTTCTTCTAGCTTTTCCAGGTTGTCAAGCCACTCGTACGGGAAATAACCTTTCGTTTCAGGACATTCGTAAGCCTTTAAGAACTGGTCATAACTGAACCCAGGAGCTAAATAGTTGGTAATGTCGAGAAACTTGAGGTGTTCCGTCTTGAGACACATATGGTTGCTGTTTCTCTTGACGGTGAACTTGACTGGTTGAGTCTCAATGAGGTGGGGAAATAAAAATTCTTTCACGGCGTTGAGATCATACTTGCCAGAATTGAAGCCAAGGACAGGCAGTTCTTGAATGTATGCGTTTAGTTTTTCTTCGAGCTTGTTCAACACTTTATGGTCGCTGGTCTGTTCTTCTCCAAACAGTAAATCTTCCAGCTCTGTTAGCTCTTCTCGTCTCTGCCTCTGTTCTTGTCTTCTCCCCTGATCCAACTCCACGTTAAATCTTCTATAAAATGAAGGATCGTTTTCCGTTACTTGTTCATCTATGAACGCGCGATCTTCCTCGTTCTCCGACTCAATATCCTCCTCGTCCCCTTCATCGTCACTTGCCATCAAATCGATCCTTCTGCTTTCATCTTCGCTCTCCTCTGCTTCTTCTTCTGTTTCTTGTTCGCTTTCGTTCTCACCACTACCAGACTCTTCATTTCCTTCTTGCAAATCTACGAGCATTTGTGCCAGTCGGTCTTCATGCATCTCACTGCGGTTACAGACAGATTCTTGTTTTAGTGCTTCAAAGACAGGTGCGTACTGTTCGCGGAGCAGAGACGAACTTTTCGTGCTGATAGAAACAAGGTATTGGATAAAATCTGTAATAAACTTGTTTGGATCGCCTTCCGAGACAAAGCATTTAGGCGCTTGGTAACCAGGCACGTTACTGCACACGCTGACACTCAGTGGCACATGCGACGTTTGCCAGGTCAATTTTTCGGTGTTCTTTAATTCTTGCGCTTTTTCTTTATCGAAGTAGCACTCAAAGTCATAGGTGGCACGGAACGGGAAGTACCGTGCTTCGTCGGGGACGATAATACCTTCTTCTTCGAGTTCCTCAAAGATGGTTTTTGGGACGTGATATGCTCCGCCAGGATATTTCAGCTGCACTTTGCCATCACAGGTCTGCTCGTGTCTTCTTAGATTATGCGCTCGCTTCCAGTACTTGCCACAGCGTGAGCAACAGAAGGATTTGCTGAAGCGGGCAAGATCTTTGATGTACGAAAAGTGATTTTCGTACAAGTTCAAGTACATCGTGCTGTTATAGTGGCGGTGGGAACGACGGATAAGTGTAGCAGCAATGTCAGGTATTTCTTCATCAGCATCTTCTTCGCCATGTGCTTGAGTAGGTGCGAGACTGTACACTTGAAGGTTCACCTCGTACAGCCTTTCTAGTTCGTCTAGTTCAGACAACTTCACCCCATGAAACCTCTTTTTCGAGAGTCCGGCTTCTCGGTACTTCTCATAATAGTATTGAGTATCTCTCTCCAGATTTTTAGTGTGGCAGCCATTATGAAGAGCCAAACAGCGGAAGAAACACAGGTTGTCTTCGTACGGTTTTCCAGCCCTAATATTACGATCAAGCGGGGTGATACCACTGTTATCCACGATATAACCGGGAAGATATTTTCCTCGTCCGATAGGATGATCGCGGATTTTCGTAATGAACCAGGTGATGTTTGTCACAAGATCGACCACCCATTTGGAGTTTGGCCTCTGTTGGCGAATCCACTCCAGGAAATCGATGTTGCTGATTTCTTGAACAGCGCGCTCTAAATCGTCTGGACTTGAAATCAGGAACGGCTGTTCGAGGACCAAATTGTTGTTCGCGGAGGAGTGGTGGTACTGTAAGGCGCCTGTTTCTGTGTTTCGCAGAATAAAGCCAAACGAGAAGTTGACTTTAAAAACGGTAGGTTGGTCAGTAAAGATACGACTCAGCTGTCCGCGGAGGGAAGCAGGACTGATGTTGGACAAGCGGAAATTATACCAGTCTTGCAGTCTGTTACGGCGGCTGAAGCGGGTCCGGATCTGGGGCCAGTGTTGTCGGTACATGTCGGTGATATTTTCTTCGCTAGCTGGAACAAGGTTAGAAGGGATAAGGACGGGATCGGCTTGCCAGTTCGAGCTGACAGCAGTGTTTTCAGCGCTTGTTGTGGGGGCTGTTTCTGAAGCGGTACTCGTACTTGCTTGGTCCGACCTCTTTGATCTTTTCGCGGGTGGAGCATCTGATATTTTCGTGGCGGTACGCTTACGGCTGGTCGGTGGTTATTGCTGATGCGCGGTGTGAATATGAGTGTTATAGGGTGCGTGGTTGTGGAAAGTTTCACCACAGGTTCTACAAGTAAAAGTGCGCTCGGCGGCTCGCTTCTTGTGGGCTTTCAGATGCTTGTTCAGATTCGATTTGTCTGAGAACCGTTTGTCACAGCGCTGGCATTCGTACGGTTTTTCACCAGTGTGGACGCGTTGATGGGACTTCAGATTATCCAAACGGGACAAAGTCTTGCCACAAGTATCGCAGCGATGTTCCTTTCGAGGTTTTTTCGCTGGTGGTTGCCCAGAACCCGTTTGAACATCCTACAATTAATTATTATTAACTAGTCTTAGCAAAGCTTAACTGTATGATCGATAAATAAGTTCTTATCTAAACGTCTATCAAGTTGATTTGAGTATAAACATAATGAACGCGAGATAAAGTATTTAAAAAAACTCGAGGGAAACCAGCGTTTGTTTTGATTTCAAGGCTCCATCCGCCATTTTGGATTACCCAGTCTTCGCTCGGTCAAGCATTTTGAAACAATGAACAACAATGAAACGAGAATTGAGTGTTTGATCAGTCAACGATAAAGAAGGAATCGAGCCTAGATTCTAATAGAAAGCACGTGCTTTTAGAAGAAGACTAAAAACAAATCACTTAGAAAAAACATTCGATCAAACATTTTAGAACAAGACTATGAAAACAGTTCCGAAAAACGCGAAAGCGTAAAAACAACTCCGTTGATATAAATTCTTTTTCTTTAAAACTGACTTAGATCCATAACAATGAAACGAGAATTGCGCTCCTGATCAGATAACTTTCTCGAAAACACACGCTTTTAAACTATGAAATCACTCAGTTTAACAACTCCATTGATATAAATTCTTAAACGCAGTTTCTACTTCTCTTAAACGTTTTAGTTTTTGAAGCGCACTCAATAACAATGAAACGAAAATTGAGATTTCGACCAGGTAATTTCTTCGACTCGAAACAACCAAAAGCGAGCGAGATTTGAAATGTCGAACCGTAATCGATTCTCTACGAAAAAAAAAATGTGAGGAAAAAAGACTAGTACAAGACAAAATTACTTACGGTTTGTGCAGGATTCCAAGTCGGCAGTTGATTTGTTTCGCCCATCCACTGCAAATAATAACAGAACATAAGTATTTGAACAAAACGCATCACATGATGGTTGTAATTGTGAAGGAAATCAGTGAAAGGAAATAAAAACGTACCTCGTCAAATAAATCACTTTCCACCTCCGAATCGTCGTTATCCTACAAGTAAACACAACAAAATTAATTTAGAATACAGGACAGCCAAAGGAAAGTAAACGGTTTAAACACGATAATTTAGTTGAAAACAATTCACTTTAGTTAATAAACACAACAATCAAATTACTTACATTACTTAGCGAAATCTTTTCCACATCCCCGATTTCTTGCAGTTCGGCCGTCGTCATCTATAACGCAAAGAAAATTTCGAGATTAATTCAAGTTTAGATAACTGATCCTGTGGGTATTGAGCTTAGCTAAAATCTCATTGTGTCTTAACTCGCTGAACAAAGAGGTGCTAATTTCTCATGTAAATTTAGTTGAGTGTAAGTTCGCATAATTAAACTTACTTAACGGTGTGTGAAACACGAACGACAAGGCTTTTATCGTACTACAAAATATGTTTAACAAACTCAAAATAAACTTACCGAATCGAGAAAGTCAAACTCATCGAACGCCTCTGTAGTCGGAACTTCATTGCTTGACGCCTGTGATAAGAGAACAAGTAACGTTATGAGAGAGAATTGAATCCTTAACGCGGGTTATTTAAAGCAACGTTTGAATGATCAAAGAGTTAAAATTCACGCCCTAAAATTAAGTAATGGCAAGAAAGTTTAGAAATCAACTAGTTAACTTAAGCTTAAATTGTTTCGCTCGCGCGTTTGTCTTTGCAACAAGAAGGAAGTTTGAGTTTAGAAAATCAAGAGAGATGGAGTAAAATATTTCAACTTACCTCAAATTCTTGAATAGTCAAATCTGCGAGCCTTGCATAAGCCATCGGCACAAAATTCTCCGGGATTTGGATTGCTCCAGTTAAAATTTCCCAGTCGCGGACAGTTAAACAAGCACTCAAAGCAGCTTGAAGATCAACAACGTTCGTGAAAAAAGCCATTTTTGACGAAATAAACGTTTCGAAAATCGATCAAAGTTTTCCAAGTGAGCGAGTGAACCTCAGGAATGACGCTCTCGTTAAAATCTGCGTTTTTTATTCAAACAGACAATACAAATCTTAAGATCCAATCAGGGTGTGAATAGAGGGGGAAAGTTTGGGCAAACCTATTGTTTCAATTGTTTCCGAATAACACAAAAGGAATAGGTGTAGGTATTGGCAGTTTATTACATATGCAGGAACGCACTTATTAGTATACAATAACACAAAAGGAATAGGTAATTGACTAGGCACCTAATCCAAATTAGTATGCGGGAAGGCATTTTGTGACGTCATTGACTAGGCACCTAGTCACCTAGTCACCTAGTCCATCGCGGGGCTTATCTTCAATCACTATCTACTACTAAAATATATAAAACAGCAGACTTGATACTTTAGCTAACTACAAAACTTTCCGTTTCATTATGCAAGAGTAGGAACAGCAAAATACCATAAATTTTGACTTTCGTTCTATTTTCGAATACTGCTGGAGAGTTGAAAAAGAAATGGCTGATGGCGCGATGTCTGCAAAACATAGCTCAAATTGTCCTGGCATGGGGAAAGGCAGCTCTAGAGAAATGACATGTTGTTACGGCCTCCTTCCATTAGATTCGGCAAATGTGAAGTTCAATGTTTGAATCGGGCCTTACTTTAAAGAATATTAAAGATTTAGTCACCATTTGTTGTGTCAATTGATATTTTGATAATTAATATTAATGTCTCATCTGATCAGATATAAAGTCATTGCACGTGACGTATTATCGATGTGGGCTTTTAATTGTTTTGAAATTGCGGCAATCTATTGTATTTGATTTAGAAAGTCTTTTCCATTGTCAAATATCCCAACAGAAAATAGACAATGAATAACTGAAAATGCACTGTGTAAATTGAACCAACAACACATTTTCATCGTCAATTAGCTAGCAAGGCGGGAAAAGTCTTTCACTTTCACTTCACTAACATCAAAATTATTTACATTCACACTCGTGATTATTTGTTACTCATAACTTTTTTTGACTTGCACCAACACGAATTTTCAAACCAAGTTCTCTCAATCTTCTCTATCCTGCCAAGAACCATATCCAGTTGACTACTGCGCCTCGCATTTTCTACATAATGTCTGATTCTACAACGCCATCTTTACCATATTTATTTTATATTTTATTTTAGATTCTTCTTTTTTTAACCTCATGTTTCAACGCATTAACGAGATGGCTTTAAGAGCCCTTTGATCTATCGATCGTAGCTGATCGTCCATCGAAGTTGAAGTATAACTTGAATATTTTTTTGCTGTTGTGACCGCTTATTGTGAGATTTACAGGAACATTTATGCCGCCCCCAATGCACGGTTAACATTTTTAATTTTCTTTTCGTTATAATTTTATTTTTAATTTTAATTTTAAAACTTTTCATTATAATTTGCCCACAATAATTCCATTTGCATGCTCAAGACCCTAAGAAATGTTTTAATAGTAATTGGGCAATTGACTGTAGGATGCCCACATTATAATTTCTTTTCATTATAATTTTATTTTTAATTTTAAAACTTTTCATTATAATTTGCCCACATTGTAATTCCATTTGCATGCTCAAGACCCAAAGAAGTGTTTTAATAGTAATTGGGCAATTGACTCTAGGATGCCCACATTATAATTTCTTTATAGAGTAGTTTTCAATTGAGTGTTGAAAACAATTTAACTGTTGCTTTCAATTGGCTATTGCATTGCTATGCTCTGTGATTGGCTAAACAATCTCATGCTACTCTCAGAACCAATCATAAAATTTATAAAATCAAAACCAATCATGATTTATCTGCACACATTTTCCAGCACTTTGCTACAAGTTTTGATTGGTTCATTGGATTGTCTGCGTCTGTTGTGATTGGCTAGACTGATTACTTCAGTTTTTGGTCGTATGACATTAATATTGTTTAATATTTTAATATTGTCATTACAACTTAATAAAAGCACATACATTATCTAATATTTTTTATTTGTATGTAGATTGTTCTCAAGGTAGATGTCAGGATGGGTTTACTGCAAATCCAGAGAGTGCACAGGCAGGCCCATCAGGAGAGTCCACAGACACACCAGGAAATGACAACAAGGACGACAGAGCCCCAGACACAGATGTGAATGAAGAAACCTCAGAAAAGGTAAAGGCATAAATTTATATTGCATTTTGCAATTTTACATTAATGTCAGGATATTTTTTTAATAGATCTCCCTGTATGTTGTTATAAAACGTGGGTAAAAAATCATGGATTGGTTAAATTTATTGATGATTTAGTTTAAATTTGATGCAAGAAAACTTAAGACACAGCAAACTAAAGTTGACAAACCCTTGTTGGCAAACTCCAAAAAGTTGAGTCATCTCGTGTTTTAAATCACATGGAAAAATTACCGGGGTAATGTCCACACAGCTCAACTTCATTCTCAGATAGATAGCCATCAAGATAGTCTCGGAGATGCCAAGAATCAAAATAATTTTGGAGAATGAAGATGGATTACCTGATTTACGTTCAGCTGCTCTATGTAAAAGTTTAATTTTTTTTTCTAAGAATAACAATCAATATCGTAACCAGTCGACCCCATCGCCTGAAGAAGACTAGCAGTATGCAGTCGAAACGTCGCGATCCACATCGGAAGTGACTACATCGTGAGAGAGACAAACGAAAAATACTTCTTTACTAATAACAATCAAAATGATTCAAAATTGTTATGTCTTGCTTTAATCTCACTCAATTCTCATTTGCTTGTCTTGCTTGTGTCAGCCGAATTATCACCATGGCTTGTCACGTGTGATTCTCAATGATTAGCAGATTTTAATGGACTGAATCTGGCTGGTGTCTCGCAGATAATTTTTGGACGAGTTAAATATAACGTTTCCAAAAAATGTGCGTAAACTGTGCCTAAAATGTGCCTAACTTGTGCCTTGATGTTTTTTCTCTGGTGCTGTTGCACAAAATCGGTGCCTTTCTCAGAAGCGTGAATTTTATAAGCAGGGAGTTACCACAGGGAGCCCACAATAGTTGAAAGTATTGTATAAATTAATAAAAAACCATGTTTATCAACTTACCAGCTTGTTTCTGTCGCTCTTTAGGCATGCGTATATGCAGCCACTACATACATGGATGTGACAGCACTGCACTCACTGCACTCACTTGGAGTTGATCTTTTTATAATAAATTGACTTGTAAGGGAGGCACCTTTTTCACAAAACAATCTGAACACACTTTGCAAAATTGCTCAAATGCGATTCCTTTTGTTAACACTTCTAGAAACATTTCAGTACATAACACAGTGACTATTATCGCACAATAGTTATTTATTTCCTCAGTTTAACTGCTGAATACCCTATCACATTTACATCGACTATGTTTTATACGTGCAAATAAATTAACCGAAAAGCGTGTCACAGTAATAATACCGTATTTCTCGTTCTAAAAACATGTTCTGTATTTTTCATTCTTAAAAGATACGCCCGGAAAAAATAACAGAAAGTAAATAACGTGGATGAATAAATTACACACTGCGTAATCCGCATACCTTGAAGCAAGCTTCTGCATGTCTTTGAGAACTTCCCGCGTACGTACATGTTTTCTTAACAGTAATAGCCCTGAATCTAGTAATCTGCCCTGAATGTTGTCCATGTCCCAGGCAAGGTATTCTACTGTTTGCATTCTCGACGACAGCAACCACTTGTCAATTCTCCATCGCAAGAAACAGTGCTAAGCTTTGAGAAAACTTCTCAAAAACCTGCCTCGAATATTCACCACTTCACCCTAAAAAAAAGTTTACACATAACCAGAAGTTTACAGGAAAACATACACCGGAAGTTGGCTATGTTATCAACTTCAAGTAAGCCAAAATATTATGTCCAGAAGACAACAATACAAAGAGACGTTGGGCTCAGGATATACTATGTCGCTTACATGAACAGCCAACCGCTTTCTCAAAGTCTCCTCTAAACTTCGTAGTTGCTAAGCAACCATGAACTAAGCGACGAGCAGATTAATTACATTTACGTGACATCCACCGAATGGAAAATTGTTGTTCCTACAGGAGCAGGCAATGTTGAAGTAACAATCCGTGTAAGAAGTAGACAATTCTCTATTGTTCCGCTGCATTTCGCTTTCCCCACATAAGAATGTTTAGATTTTCATACTGAGAATACGTCAACCTATGGACAACATGGTTTTGAAATAAAATTTACTGAAACTTTATTTTAAAGCGATGTTTCTTTTGTGTTACAAGATTTCATCCAATCGTGAGACTCCAAAACAATGGCCAAGAAAGACTTCTAATTTTCCATGTTCCCCACATAGAATTTTTGTTGCATTAAAAATCACAATAGTTTTCACTAAAAGGGAATCAATTAGTAAACTAGAGATAAATAAATGCGTTGCCTGATGAAGTTATTGTAGATTTTCATGTTTTAGCCAATGAGGTGGACGGTTTCAACAATAGCACAATTCACACCTTTCTGCATTCCGTGCATTTGGGTTGCCTACTTCTTACACGGATTGTTACTTAAGTTTATTGTAGAATAAACTGCTGTTAATGTACCTTTGAGGCTATCAGACACAGAAAGCTATACACTTGAGGCCTGTGGCATTTAATAAATTATTACTGAGGGGAGCAGCATTATTATTATATCCAATAATGCTGTGAGCCGAAGTAATTGTCTATTATTATTACTGATCGTCATCCAAACCCATTGTTTTCTATCTGCAATTATATTCAATTATGGATGTTTTTATTCAAGTAACGGTTACATAAGCTATTGTTTTCATGAGTGTAACATGACATGTACATGTGAAAAATGCAACCAGAAACAAGTTATCAACTCTTTGTTCGTCAAGGTAGATGTCAATTTGTATATTGCTCGACAAACACAGTTTTTGAAAGTCAACTCATTGTCGTTTGGAACGATGGCGGAAAGCTGCTGGGAAAGCAGTTCGGAGGCAGAATTGTTCCTTGAAGTATTAGAGGCGGATGTGCATGCAGATGTTGTTGGCTTTGGTTAATTGTTTTTTCCAGTGAGACAGATAGTCATGTATTTGTCTAAATATTTTCAGTCCTAACTGTTTTTGTAACCAGGAGTATTGGTTGTTACTACTAGGGAGCAGAAGATTTCATGTGCCAATCTCATGTAACAAATGTCAGAGGTTTGAAACAGCTGGGTTATTATTACTACTGCTGAAACCAAAATTGAAATCTGTTATGAGTGACGGAAACTGTAAGTTAGGAATCTTTGTATTAAAAATACTTATTGTGGTGTTTTTGGTTGTTTCTATAGTCAGTAACAAATATGGGGGAAAGTGCTTCACCAGTGGATATATGCATGCAAAGCAGGCTGCATTATTACTTGGGCGTAGCGACCATGTATAAAAATGCAGTTTGGTTGTCCACAAATGTGTAGTATTGTGCAACTGACTGGGGACTGACCTAACGTCATTCTTAAATAACAACAATAGCTGCTGTAACCTTTGCAGTTCTTAGAGACTACTTATATACCTATTGTTTTATTATATAATTTGTACATGTTGCATATTTTAATTATATATACATTATTATTTCTTATTTGTAAATAATTTTAATTTTTGTCCCCTATTAGTTGTGAAAACTATAAATACATTGACACATTAATAAAGTTTTTTTTGTATTTTAATGATATTTATCTCAATATTACATACAATACAATACAATTTTTTAACAGTACAATTATTCGCAATACAATACAATACACTATTAAATTCAATTTAAAATACAATCAAGAAAGACACAAGAAAAAAATTAAATAACCCTATAATAAACTCTATAAAATAAGGGACGAAAAAAAAAGAACAAGGAACAAAAAAAGTATTTGGTATTAACGTTCTTTTGTTTAAAATAAAAGCATAATATACTTATGTAATTTGGCTGCCAGCTTGAGTCTTCAGTACATATTTCTTCCACTTAGCGTCGTGAACGGATCGCTTGCCGTTTGAGTCAGCAACGACTGTTTCAATATGATATGTTAGAGCCACTTTACAAAGGTAAATGTTTAAGGAAGGAACACAGTCTTTATTTCGACAGGAGTAAATATGCTGTTTTGCCAAAATTATAAGATGGTTGAGCAATAAATAATCTGAGTGTGCTTGTCTCCCAAATTCCAAAAATTCTGTCAATATCTGAGAGCGTATCCAGCTTAATTTTAATGTTATTACAAAAGAGGATAAAATCTTGCCAAAATCTTCTAGTAAAATCACAGTTTATAAATAAATGTTCAAGGGATTCATTTTCTTTTTTACAAAATGTACACAACGGACAGGGAACCAAGCCAATTTTATGAAGAAACATATTTGTTGCTAAGTACCTATGTAACACTCTAAATTGGAACCCCCGTGATTTCGAATCAATAGCAACTTTGAAAGGCAGCTGATAAATCTCCTTCCATTGCAGTGAATTCTCATATTTTTCCGTATATCTTATCCGTGCAGTTGGCATGACTTCAAACTTTGAACGTACTTCTTTATACATGATTCTAGATGACAGTTTATCGAGTAATACACCTTGACCATTTAAATCTAAAAAACCCTCTTTGAAAACGTAAAATCCGTCTTTTCATAATTACCACAAATCTTAACATGATGTCGCCATGAAGCAGGAAGCGCATCAATAAGTGCCATTGATTGAAATTTTTCTATACCAGTAAATATTGTTCTTGTTAAAATCTGAAAAGTCGTAATCGGCCCTTCTTCGGCTGCAAGATCGCCAAGAGTAATTATTCCTTTTCTAAACAACGACTCATAAAAGACAGACTTTCCTTCAATACAAATCAACTTATTGTTCCAAATTACTGTGTCATGTATGATTTTACAAGGTGCCTGTTCCGTTAGCTTACCTGCCATCGAAATCTCTACGAAACAACGGAAACATTCTGCATAAAACTTGGGAAGATTGATGGGAAGTTTTTTAAGATCAAACGCACAACGTAAAATGAATTACGCCCGACGTCCTTTAGGTAATGTGAAAGTATGATCTTCCAATTACTCTGCTGTTTAGTTTCAGCGAATTTTGCGCAGCACATGATTCTTTGCGCCTTAATAATCGAAGCTAAATGCGGTGCTTTTAATCCGCCTTTGTCAATATCGCATATAAGAGATAGACGCTTGACCTTGTCTTTCCCCTTCCAAATAAATCGGTAAATTAACCTGTCAACCTCCACCATCACATCTTTATCCAAGCGAACTGAACAGGCTCGATACATAAATACAGGAATAACAAACGTCTTTACTATTTGGATCCTTCCTAAGATAGTTAAATCCCTCCATCTCCACAATTGTAACTTTTGCTTGATGGACTTTAGAACTTCATCAAAGATTAATTTCTTTCTTAAACTATCATTGTAGGTAAAATAAATGCCTAAAATCTTGAGTACATTTTTTAAACATATGTTTTTAGAGGAAATAAAATTTACCTCTACGGCAGGACAATAATTACCTAAAAGCATACTTTCAGTTTTTCATAATTTATTTCTAATCCTGAGCACTGGCCAAATAGGCCATTTGCACGATGACGTCATTTGACTACTTCTACCAGAATCCTTCAGTTTTTTGTTTTGTAGTGCAAATTAGGGCTATTGTTATTTAAACCGCACTGGGATTACAAAATTTAAATAAGAAAGGAAAAACGAAATGAATTATGGTAGTAGTAGTCAAATGACGTCATCGTGCAAATGGCCTATAAGTCAGCAGTTTGTAACAAAATCCAAGAGAATATTTCTTAAAAAAAGTTAAGTCGTCAGCAAAAATTTCCAGTTTAATTTCTTCCTTATCAACTACAATTCCTTGAACGTGACATTTAGCACGGACGGAAATGGCAAACACTTCTAAACAGATAATAGCGCAGCCCCATACTCATAGAACCAGAACCTGTGCCCGTCATTTTTCATGGTCATGGCTAGCGGAATGTTTCGCGGGTGCGCGTGTGCCCGCCCTTCATCCGCCCGCCGTCGCGCAGGACTAGCTCGCGGGCGCGTATGACGTCGCAAAACATGCGCGTACGATGTCATGTTGAAACCAAAGCGAGGCTTTGTTTTTCGCGCGGTTACACGGCCGAATGTCACGTCAGCTAGAAAAACACTTTGATGTTTTGCTGTGAATTTACTAAGCGGAGAAAACCGTTTAAATTAAAGGCGTTATTTCCCTGAATATTTCGCGGTTTGCTACTCAAGACAAGGATACTAATTAAGGGATACTCAGATGCCGCTTTAGTGGAAAAAGACGAGCTTTCAGGGATAAAATCTTGCTTCGAGGAACTTCATGTATTACGTTTTTATCAAATGCGGGAGATGTTTGTTTTCTACGAATTTGGCGTGATATCCCATGGATTTTGCCGACTTAATGAATGTAAATGTAAATGTAAATGATTTCAGAACCAGAAGCGGAGATTTGAATTTCCAAGCAAGCGAGGGACTTGAAGGTAAAACAGATTACAGTTTTCGATGAGAATTTATGTTGATATCAATCTGTGAGTGACTTTTTATTGGTGTTATTGTTAGTTTTGGAGAATTGATTTTAAAACGTGCTTAAATTCAGTTGTATCGATCTCTTGAATTTCATCGAAGAAAGCTTCAACTCGATGAGCTATAATTAAATGGTACGCGTTTTGCTTTTAAACGTAAACTAATGGAGATTTGAATAAATTTTTTCGAAAGAAGATTGTGTTGTCCATTTTTATGTGTTTGTTCATTCATTAGGTAGTTTGAAAAGCGATTTTATGTAAACAAATCAAGACTTTGATTTTATAGTACAGTTCTATCTTCACTCGCATCGCCTTATGCAAATATGTTTGTGTATTTTTGCAATTTTTGATTTCAAATCAGTTTCTCGGGCAATTTTTGACAAACAAAAACTGTATTTTATTCGGAAACTAGTGGTACTAGTTATTCTAGACAGAGAAAAGTTGTTTTTGTGAACTTTTGTACGGTCTATAAAAATGTACTGTGCAGACGGTCGCGTAATACTGTTTTTGAGAATATTTCGGTAAAATATTTCAACCCATCTAATAAAAGAAGACCAAAATTAAAAGCTGAAAGTATTCTAAACATAAAAATTCTATTAACCGAGTCAAAAGCTTTTTTAAAGTCAATTGCTACCATTAAACCTTGAATATTGTTCCGTTCAGTAAATTCTAAGATGTCTTCAATAGATCTAATCGCATCAAAGGCGGTCTTTCCTTTCAGATAAGCATTCTGGTTATGATGTATCACATCCGGTAGAACAGCCTTTAGTCTACTTGCAATTGCTTTTGAACCGATTTTCGCATCAACATTAATAAGTGAAATAGGTCTCCAATTCGTGATTTGTCTCTTATCTTTCCGTTTCTTTTCCGAAGGGTTATAATTGCTTGTTTTTGTAAGTTTGATAGTTCTCCATATTCAAAAGCATAATTTAGACTTTCTACTAATAGTTCACCTATCAACTCCCAAAATGTTTTATAAAATTCCACAGTGAGGCCATCGTTACCTGGTGACTTGTTTTCCTTAAAAGAATTTAGACTTTTGTAACATTCATTTACTGTTAACTTTCCTTCACAAGTGGCTGCTCTGTCTGGTGAGAGTTTGGGAATTTTAGGATTTTGAAGAAAAACATTTAAGGCCCCGTCCACACGTATACGTTTACGTTCGTAAACGCACATTTTTTTATGCGTTTAGGCCTCCCGTCCACACGTAAACGATGAAAACGGTCACCCTAAACGGATATTTTCGAAAACGCTCTCCAAAGTGGATATTTTCGAAAACGCCGTTTACCCGTTTACGTGTGGACAGGCGTAAACGGATATTTTTGTAAACGCTGATGTCACAGCTGTTTATGGCGCATGTTCAAGTTATCTAGCGCATGCTCCATGCAGACTTTTAGCGTTTACATATCGTTTTAGCGTTTACGTGTGGACAGGTGAAAACGAATCGTAAACGATGGCTGGCTTCGTGTGGACGGGAGCGTTTTAGATTAAAAAAATATGCGTTTACGAACGTAAACGTATACGTGTGGACGGGGCCTAAAAGTTCATCTGGTGGATCATTTTTAGTCTCGTACAACTCTATAAAATTCCTCCAACTCATTCATAATTACCTTGGGATCAGAGCCTAACACCTCCTTTTTAGTATATATTTTACGAATGCAACTCTTGGCCTTTTTTGAGATTCAAGAGTTAGGAAATATTTAGTATTTTTCTCACCCTTCTCGTACCAGGACACCCTTGACCGAATTATCGCTCCTATCGAAAGATAATCAAAATAAGAATCATACGTATTTTTGAGAGATTCTAGTTGCAAGGGAATTACTCAAGAAGACACTGCAAACGTGTTTGACACTTGATTAATTCTACCTACCTTCAGGACGGAAACATGTGAGAACATTAAGGAACATGAAGACTGAGACAAATACGTAGCGCTTGTTTAATAAGAAGTTAACAGTGGACAGCAAAGGAAGAAATATAAGCGTGGTAGGAATCCCAATTAGTTTCACTTCATTCGGATGTTTGCCTTTCATGAATTTTTATTTCGTGAAGTTGAAGGAACAGAACAGCCAACTGAAACTTGGGTGCAAACATTCACCGCCGAGAGAAGATGTAAACAATGTGTGTCTTGCAAGTTTTGCTTGCGCTAGTGAATGTTTCTCGGGCGAAATTAACCTTAAAGCGAAAACATTTTCATTTAATTTCTTTTCAGTGTTTCGGATACAGAGGAATAAAACCTAGATATATTTTCATGTGTCTGATTGCGAGATGTTTTATGAAATCGCTCCGTTATGCATTACTAGAAAGGTTTCAAATTACTTTTGACATTATACAAATTGCGACATTTTTACCTCAACTGAAAAAATATAATTCAAAGGGCTAAATTTGTTTCTCTCCTCCAAAATTATCACTTTTGTCGTTAACTTTGATTAAATTTATAAGTTTCATTCAAAATAATGGCAGGAATAGTTCCGGCAAAACTTTGAATTCAAAAAGTTGTTTTGACGCTGGGTCCGGACCAGGAAAAATAAACTGAAAGATTCGTGGCTTCGAAAGGGCCACTTTGCGGCTACATCTGCATTCACTTCAAAAGTGTCAGAAACACAGACCAGCTAGTAACAAGATATAGCTAAAACCAAAAATAATCATCGGGAAACTCTGATATACGGCCCTTTTTTCAACGGTAAATACAAACTAGGGATTGATTTGTATTTTTCAGTACTCTAGTCTTTTGAGACAGTGGGCACGCTATTTAAATAATTTGCGTGCGATCTCGCACGCTAAGTGTGCTGTGTCTCCTTAGAAGGTTAATGCGCTTCTTTGTTAGACTGCTCACACTATCCCTGCCCAATACTCCCTATCATCAAACCGTGAAATAACATGCATGCAGATTCCCAAGACATTTATTTTCCAATTATGTCTAATGCGTACAACAATGCCCAAGTATACACTCCCACAGCGTCTTGTTAAAACTAAACACGCAGCATTATTTTTAATAATGCAGCTTGTTTTAGTTTTAATAATGCTGTGTGCCGATTTAGCATGTGTAAGATTACCCCTGATAATTTCCCTGCCACCAAAAAAGACCGCACCCGTTTTTCTCACACACTTAGTTTGTATTATTTTTCCCTCGGCATTTGGTGATATAATGCAGACAGAAAACAATGGGTGTGGATGACGATCAGTAATTATTTAATGCTCTTCAACACAATCCTAGCTTGCCAAAAATAAGGCATATATCTGTAGTTTATAGAATGATGTAAACAAGGTTCAGGATCCAAAAACTACAATCCACCTTGGCTTCTTATCTCCTACAATATGTCCTAGGCCAATGTAATCGAACCTTCTAGAATGTATCTCAACAAAGGTTTCAGTCAGTTCTTGTAAACAAGGTTCAGAGTCCAAGCAAAACAATCCACAGGGGCTTCTTAATATGTACTACAATATATCCTTCTTCCATAAGCAAAGTCCAATGTAATCGAGCTCGCAAAATGTATCTTAACAAAGGTCCCAGTCAGATATTCACACTCTTGGCACATGCTTTTCCCCCTTCTTATTATCCTATCCTGCACTTGCCTGTTAATTTTTTTATAGGGCTTCAGTACCGACTCATCTAAGTTTCCCTCCCACTATCCCATGATTGGAACCTTCATTAGCTTCTCGTATTTGTAATGGTAGCTATCATAAACTCTAAGCTCTGTCAGCCGTTGTATATCAGAATTATTATTTTACCAGGAATAAAGATTGGTGGCAGGGAAGTGCAACCCTCGGCTGCACTTTTACCCCACAGTAAGGCTTACCCCTTGGAAACAGGTCCGGAAAAATATCCATTCCAGGGTGGGTAGGTGGGGCACCCCTCTCCTGGTTCCCTTAGTCCCCCTTGACTATGGGATATGGGCATCACCCACTGAAGACAGGTCCAGACTATTCCGAACCCCAGTTATAGCCGTGCTTCCTTATCACCCAAATGTTTCCCATTATCTGTTGGCTGCATTACTTATATACTATATGCGCTAAGTTGGGAAAAAGTACTATTCTCGAAAAGAGTTCATTGACCCATGGAACAATTGAAGCAGCCATCCACTTCCCATGGAACATTCATCCCAAATGATACAGTCATTGCCCAGGGCAATTTTAACATGACCCTTTTTTGCCTCCACATCTACAAGAGATGAGTTGGTGCCGGCAGCTGTACCAATCCCAAGGAAAGAGTGTTTGGTATGTGGCAAGTTCTTTTTACTGATCTCTTGATCCTGGTACATGTCATATGCCATCCCTGTTGAGCACAGTATCTGCACTTTTCTTTGCTTCCTTTCGTACAGTCTCTGCAATATGGCACACAACTCTCGACTTCCCTGTGACGGACTTTCTACGAATAAAAATGTTTTGCCCTTTCACCAACCTGGCCAAAGAGGATTTTTGTTCATGCGTAAACCGAAACATTCTATACCACTGGATAATATTTAACTGATCTCAAAATTCGCTCTCTCCATCTCCATGCCCGACTTTTTCCACAATTGGCTTGTGCTAGTTCGTCTTGCTCTGCTTATGCTTGACACCTTACACGAGTTAGTCTTTTAACAAACTGGCTTTCATTTAATAAGATAGAAAAAAGCGCTTTTACACATTGCTATTGCCTCAATGAAATACTTGCAAGTCTCGATCCATGTTTTGCACGATGGTCAAGATTAATTTTATTTCTCGTTGCGCGCAAGCTTTGACTGAGGAGGGTAGAAGAGAATGTAAAATTTGTCGTGCAAACCATTCCTTGGGAGGAAGGGCAGGGAACTATTTTGCCCTGGAATTGGCGCGAAAATCTGACGTGTGTGGCCTGAGATAACTGGCCACACATGACGAAAAGTAAAAGCCCAAACAAAGCAGTGAAAATGCAGCTAAAATCTCACTGACTTCAACGGCATTTCTTTTCGAAATTCTGCAGGTAATATTTCTCTTCAATTATTCAGCCTTCGTTTGAGTCGGTTTATGGTGTCAAAGAGGCCGAAAGGATCGCATTCATGTGATGTTGCAAAGTGTGTTCAAATTGTTTCGTGAAAAGTTGCCTCCCTTGTCAATTTATTAGGGGGCTTTAGATCGGACTATGAGTATGAGATTGAGTATGAGTATGACTTTTCAAACCTTGTTTACATACTTTAGTTAAAAGGGAGCTTAAGCAACAACAACGGCAATGCCAAGAAAAACGTCAATTGAAAAAGGGATTCGCGCTATTTTAAACTACTTTGCAGTTCCAATTTCTTTAGTTTGTGTAATGTGACTGGATTGTCGAGCTAATTTGAAGGGATGCTTTTTCAGTTCATATGGAGAAAGGAAAATTAACCGTCGTGTGTTCACGTTCTTCATAAAATCCATGTTGATCATTTGACGTTGTTGTTTTACAGGAATGGTAAAGAAATTTACCAAAATG
Organism: Cladopsammia gracilis; assembly: GCA_022457155.1. NCBI lineage: Eukaryota > Metazoa > Cnidaria > Anthozoa > Scleractinia > Dendrophylliidae > Cladopsammia > Cladopsammia gracilis. The sequence goes on from JAJGOT010000318.1 coordinate 881,938, forward strand.
TAAAACGCACGTGCAGAGGCATTGTTTTCGCTCATTGTTTTGTTCTTGCTGCCGTCGCCATCATGGTTGCTTAAGCTCTCTAATTTATCACAACAATCTTATTCCTAGAGCCTCGTTATCCACTGGTCAGCAACAGGAAGGACCGACAGTTCTGGGGATGTGGCTGGTTTGAAATTCGAAAGTCGTATGTGTATTCAATCTCGTACTCAAATCTAAAGGTCCCTTTTATATAAAGATCAACTCCAAGCCGGTCACGCAAACGAGTGCAGTACTGTCACATCCACCCATGCAGTGTCTTCATATACATGTGCCTAAAGAGCAGCAGAAACAAGCCAGCGATTCGATAAACACAATATTATTAATTTAATCAATACTTTAATTATTGTGGCTCCCTGTGGTGTTACGCACGTGTACACCAGTAGTATGCGCCATGCCTGTTAGTTAAATTTCAACATGCAATTTTGCATAGTTTTGAAAGCATAAATATTTAAGATATTCCCTTACAAGAGTAGTATAACCAGAACATGACATCCCACAGCCAATCAGAAGCCAGGATTTAATTGTTTAATGAGGATTGATTGACAGGTGTCAAACCTCAGCCAGCCAGAGACGAGCAATGACATCATCCCAAAATCTGTACATGTGCAATTACATCATGGAGGTAGGGGACCAGAAGTAGTTGTGTCAAACGACCTCAAAGCTTTAAAATAATCTGTAACTCTACAGATCAGTTTCTGTTTTGTTATATTGTCTAACCTTTATTATTTTCAATTACATTACTTTTCCCGGCCTCGAATAGTATTTTTGCTAATTTGCAGGGGAACTGTATTTAAGTTTTTGTCTAATAAAGTTTTGTTTGTTTGTTGGTTTGAAAGAATCATTTCCTGTCCTTTAAGGTGTGACTTAAAGGGTCTGAAAGGCGAATTTGAGGAAAGGGTCCCAGATTCCACTCGGGGATGGCTCGGGATGGTTTGAGATCGTTCGGGATCTCGCTCACTGGGTGGGTCCCACATTCCGCTCGGTCAGAGAGAAAAAAAGACAGAAAAATAACTTAACACAAAAAAATTGTCTTTATTGGTAACAGAACGAAACAAAAGCTAGTTGACAAGTGGGGACATGGGTTCCATCTCCGAATGGGAGAACACCCCTTTGATAGTTTGTTGGGTCAAAATCATGTGACCTGGGCTAGTGTCCAGATTTCTTCACAGGGATGAAGTTCACTGTGAAACATTCGTTAATTCTGAAGGCTGCTTGGGGGTCACGCCATTTCTGCACTGGTCCTTCAAAGTAATCTAAAAGAAACAGAGAGGTGGGATGATGCAACATAAAAAACATGATATCCTCATCCTTTAGGTGTTCCTTCTCCAATATGCTATCGATTGCACGACGTAATGCCTCTTTGACTTTGTACCCCACATCGTAGTGGCGGGGAGGTAGGAGATCCCTGTTTTGTTGGAGGCTGGCATCGAATGTGCGACGACGTGACCTAAACTTCCACAAACAATTATCCGTACACTTTGTTAATTGAAACACGAAGAGGGTTCCTGTGTCTCTCTTTCATCGGTGCCATAGCCGTCAACAAGACGTTATGACTGACCTCCTTGGGATGCTCCTCCAGGTCGGCCATTGAAGAGGTGGACGCAACTACTTGGTTGGACGCCATCTTTGTTGGGTGTGACTCGTAACAACTGAGTGAGGCGTGAAAAGATTGGACCCCTGCTCTTATACCATCGAAGAAAATGACAAAGCATGCTGGGAAGGAACAGGGTACCCATGGGGGTATGGGAATTTTTCACTCGCCCCAGATCTCGGCCGGTGGTGTGCGGGGGTCTATATAAAGGCCGCAGGCATGGCCTCAAACTCAAACCAAAAGCCCAAACCTCGTTATGAGGTCTGTCGACGGCCATGTAGACATTTTTTCGGTGGATATGGTAGAAGAGAGGGGAAGAGCTAAGGATAAGAAGAAAGAGAAGAAGGAAGATCGGAAATGCGTCATTTGTCTGGAAGAACGGAAGTTGACTGCGGGAATGGATAAAGAGACGGGATGCTGGTGAGGCAGTTTGTTTGTGCGCGGACCCACAAGTTTTTTTGTTGTACTGGCTGGTGCCACAATACATGTTTATTAGACTGGGTAAAAGAGGATGGTCGTCTCAAAACACTATTCAAGTGCCCCCATTGCCGTGCCATAGGATGTGACCTCAACGAAATGGAGGCCTTCCAGGAGGGAGAACTTTGAAAAAAAGAAACAGACAATCAAAGAGACATTTATTTTCAAGAAAAAAACATTTATTTCATTTCAAAGAAACATTTTATTTTATTTTACTAGAAACAATTTTATCCATGTATTTTCGCCAATTCAAATAAACAAAGTTCTGGCTCAAAGTCTCATTTGCAGTGATCTCACTGTCTCATGGGGTGGATGTCATCGACAGACCACAGTGCGCTTGAATAATCCGAGGGCCGCTTTCCATCCGGGGTAATTGTCCACATAGCGGGCACCCACAATGGCACTCTGGGGGTGTAAGAGGGGGAAATTGCCGCTTCTCATCGCATGAAAGGTGGCGGTGCCATAGTACCATCGCGATTTCTCGAAATCCTAGGCAAAGATTTCCCGATGCAATTGTTTGGCATATTCCATGGTCCACCCTGTCCCTCCTTTCATCTGTTTATTGTTGTAGGTAAAGAACCCAAACGCGTAGACAGTGCCGGCTCGTGCCGCAATGTTAAGTTTCATTTCAAATATTTGGCTGTGATTGTGTCAGTCACCCATTTTCCCAATTGCGTCTGTGCGCAGATGGTCAGTTTGGTTCAACTGTTCTTCCGTTAAGGGCATGATGGTTTGAAGGCGAGGGTGATGGGGGCCAATCACCACATCCAGTTATGTCCCGAAGGTTAGGTCTTGACGTTCTGCCTCGGCGTCCACGCCCGACGCTCCACCCGTGATGATGGTGTACTCGTTCAAAACGGGAACTTCCATGGTGACCGACATGATAATGGTATCTGTACGTGCACTGAAACGTCAACCCGCATTGTTGTCGCATCCAATCCATGAAATGAAGGCATTCGACTTGTGGGCAGTGATGACGTAGGGGGTCGGCGTGAAAACTGCAGCCTTCCACGGGATCCAATCGTTTCATTTTATGATAAGCGGGACACCCGTAGGTTTCGAGATTGAGGTGGGGGATGCCGAGTCGATCCAAGAGATCTTTTTCCATGTCCTCATTTGAAGGCCACCATATCTCGCTCTGGGTTGCTCAATCAATCACACAGAGCTCGGATTTGCATGTCCAAGAGCCGGTTGGGGTAGGCCGTGGCGGCTGGGGGTGGTCGAAAGTGGAGTCTGTGAATGTTGCGCATGACCCAACGGGCGGTGATCTTCTGGTCCGATAACTGACGATCTTGATGGGGAGATGGTAATGGACAATGCCCGAATGCTGTCGCGTCCAATTGCAGTATCCCATTTCGCGGCACAGAAAACGTCCCTGGATTTGGAACCCTTCCAGGTCGATGCAAACGCATACCTTCTCCATGCTCGAGGGTCGGTTATGGTGGTTTTTATAGAGAATGGCAGGTGGGGATGGTTTTCATCAATCGAACGAGGCAACATCATGACGATGCCCACCAATCAGAAAGGACCACGTCATGCTGCAGGGGGTCGTGGACTTGAAATTTAAGGCAAGACACCCTCTCTCTCGTCCTCTTTTTTTCTTTGTTCCAGTTGCAGTGACCAAAAAGGAAAGTAAACAAAGAAACGACTGAGTATGAGTTGAGTGGCCACACAACCGGCGCCCGTTGGGGTCGCCAAAAAAGGAGAGTAAAAAGAAGCAGACGCGAACCTGACCCCGAAGAAAAAGCGATCTTGAATGCCCCCGTGGACGTCTTGCCACCTCAACCCCTCGAGCCTCTATTCTTGACCAAGGATGAAGAGAACAAAGTGGATGTGTTTCTGGCTAGCCTTTGTGAAGACTCTACCAAGCCGGTTCCTTCCACCCTGGTTGACGCGGCCACTCAGATGGACCCTTCACCCCAGTCCTCCGTTACCGTCACCGACTTGTCGTGTCCCATTCACGAGTGGGAACCCTTGTGCCCGGGCAGTTGCGGGGATTTCTTTTACGAATGTTGTGGTCACGAGGGATGTCTGGTGTTCATCCCCACCCGTCACCTGGACGTGATGTTGAAAGAATTGAAAGACGATCTTCACCCCGCGCTGAAAGCCCAGTGGTCTTCCTTGCGTTGCGACTGTGGGTTGAGACCTCGGATGAAACTGAGTTTGTCCCCAACTATTACCAAAAGGTATTTCTGACCTGTGGCGTCAACCAGAAAGGCGTGGAGCGGTTTGGCAAAGAATGCTGTGGGTATTTCCCGTGGATCCATTGGAAACCCCGCGTCAAGTAAGAGGATTATGAGCCTGTTCTGTGGACTCCTTTGGAGCCAACCCTTGTCGAAAAACAAAGAGAGCAAGAAAGAGAGAAAGGGTTGGAGCCAAGGACCCCTCGGTGGAACAAGTTTGGCAGGGAGGGTTCATAGTGGCGGGGACAAACAACACCATCCTCTTCCCTGAAGAATTCAGAAATTTGAGTTGTTGCTTTTGAAGGACACATACGCATCCAGGCGGTGAAAAATCCAGACCAGGAGGAGGAGGCAGCAGGACCGCCTCCTGCCAAACGCGCGAGACCAGCCCCGCATCACGCCGCCCACGCCATCCGCTTCCTAGCCGTCAACGAGCCCGAGTCAGGGGGAGAAGAAAACGAGGACGAGGAGGAGGAGACTCGGCCCCAATTACTGCCCTATTTCGTGTATGTGGATTACAAATGCACACAGGACGACCAATTGCACGTACCCATCCTCATCTGCGCCAAACTGGAGAACCATCTCCACACCGTGCCCGCCCTGGTGTTTTACGGTCGCGATTGCACCTTGCAATTTTACAATTGGTTGCTGACCACAACGGAGGTGCTGGGCGAACTGCGGGATGTCGTGATCTTTCACAATTTCAAAGGTTACGACGGGATGTTCATCCTCCAGTACCTCTACGACAATCGCATCGACGTCAAAGATCAAATTTGCGTGGGGTCCAAAGTCTTGAGCCTGAAAGCCGGACGTTTGACGTTCGAGGACAGTTTGTGTTTCTTCCCCTTTCCCTTCTCCGCCTTTGCCGCCACGTTCAATCTGACGGAAAGCAAGAAAGGCTTCTTTCTGCATTTCTTCAACACCGAGGCCCATGAAGAGTACGTGGGGCCTTGGCCCAAGGGCATGAAACAGCCTGCGAAAAGAGTTTGACAAATGGTACCCAACCGTGCAAATGGCCTACTGTCAATCGGATGTGCAAGTGCTCAAAGCCCGCTGTGAAATTTTTCAATGGGAATTTGCCACCAAAGCCAATTTCAATCCCATGGAGAAATACATCACCATCGCCTCGGTCTGCATGTGGTATTACTGCAAAAAACATTTGCCTCTGCAGACCCTAGCCTTGGAACCCAACGACAGATGGAGTGGAAAAAAGGGGCGACAATCGCTAAAAGCCTACCATTGGTTGGAGTGGCAGAATTCCCAACAAACGCAAGGGGTCATCGCGCACACGTTCAATAGGGGGAAAGCACTCTCCAAGTTGGTGGCCGTCGGTATCAAGTGGACAGATTCAACAAGACAACATGGTGTGTGAACATACGGCGACTCAACGGAGTATCCGAGGGACGTGGTGCACCCTGAACTCGTCAAAGCCGTGGAAAATGGGTACCGCATTCTCCAAATTCACGAAGTGTACCACTTTCCCCCCGTGCAATGTCGTACCGGGTTGTTCAAGGACTATGTGAACACGTGGCTGAAAGGGAAAACGGAAGCCTCCCGGTGGCCGCCAAACGCAGACGGCAGTCTCAAAATAGCGGAGCAACACTCTTCCGGGCTGAATATGTAGCACTAGAAGGCATTCACCTCGACCCAAACAATTTGCAATCCAACAAGGAGAAAAAGGCCACCAGCTACCTCGCCCTCAATTCCTTCTAGGAAAAATTCGGCGAGCGGGAAAACAAGCGGAAAATCCAACAAATCACCGTGCTCACCACCCTGTACGAATTCATGAAAGACAAGATGATCGTCGTCCACGATCTCCACCTCATGAACGACGAGTGTTTCAAGATCTGCTACGACAAAGTCGAGGGTGATGTCTCAGGTGGTCAAACCACCAACGTCTTCGTGGCCGCTTTCACCACCTGTATGGTGGCCTAGGACTGCCATAAGGAAAAATGCTTGTTTTGAAAAATAATCATGTATTTAAAAACAAAAGTAAATAAAATCATAACAAAAAATAAGATATTATTCAAATTTCAAAATAAAATAAAATAAATTTTTATAAAAAGTAAAACGAAATCAAAATAATATAACTCTTACAAGCAAAATAAAATTTATTTTATTTAATTTAAAATCAAAATAAAATCATTTTAAAGTAAAATGAAAACAAATTACAATACTCTTACAAGCAAAATAAAATCTATTTTATTTAATTTGAAATCAAAATGAAATCATTTTAAAGTAAAGTGAAAACAAATTAAAATACTCTTACAAGAAAAATAAAATCTATTTTAATTTAAAATCAAAATGAAATCATTTTAAAGTAAAATGAAAACAAAAATGCTTGTGGCCTATCGTTGCCATAGCCCAGAATGCATTGCGGGGTAGCCATGATGCCTTGCGCACTAGTAGCAAGATGGCGAGTGCTCGCATAAGAAACGACGAGTGGAAGATTGACAATAACTTGAAGGATGCCTTGGATCGCTATGTCAAACAAAATCTTCGGCGACCAGAAATTCTAGACTTTGTTTCCAAGGATTTTGATGAGTATGCGTGGAGTTTGAGGTCACTTGATAGAAGGCTTGAGTATTTTGGCATCCGCTACACAGACCGCAACGTAAACATCGATCAGATCGAAAGTGCAGTGAAAGAAGAAATGCAAGGCCCGGGAAAACTACTCGGATATCGAGCTTTGCATAAAAAGCTTAGACAGATTCACGAGTTAAATGTTCCACGGGACTTAGTTTATGCTGTTATGTACAATGTCGACCCAGACGCTCTGGAGCAAAGGGCACCCCAGTTCAAGAAGAAGAAACCGAAAGGCAATTTCACTTCACGTGGCCCGAACTGGGTTCACTCCCTTGACGGCCACGATAAGATGATGGGATACCAAAACAGCACTTTTCCTATTGCAATTTATGGTTGTATCGATACATGCAGCAGGAAAATGCTTTGGGCAAAGGTTTGGATTACTAATAGCGATCCAAATGTTATTGGTAGATTTTACCTTGAACATTTATTTAAAACAAGGATTATTGCAAGCAAGCTGAGACTGGATAAAGGATCAGAAACAGGGGTGATGGCTACCATGCATGCTTTTCTGCGACAGCACCATGGTGACATGGATCCCATGGATACAGTAATCTATGGACCATCAACTTCAAATCAGGTGAGATTTCAGACTTTATGCACATATCAATTTTAAGCCAGGGGGAGGGGGGTGGGTGGGTGGGAGTAGAGGGTGCAAGGGGTAGGGTTTTGATCTTCCATATTTGCCCATGGGCAGGGCATTTGATTTTCATTTTACTCCAAGGGGAAGGGCATTAAAGGTACTTAAGGAGACTTTATGGGATGAAATGCAGCCCAGGATGGGGATTTTAAGTACTTTTGACATGAAATCTGTACCTAAGGGCTGGGCAAGTATTGTATTGTACAGTATCCTTCACTTGTAATTGCAGATTGAAAGATGGTGGAGAGAACTTCATGAAAGACTGGAAACTTTTTTCAAGTTTCCTCTTAACCTGCTTAAGGACCAGGGTCTTTATGATCCTGAAGATGAAACCCACAGGTAAAGTAGAAGCTGCATACAGAGCCTCGCAAGCTCTTATTACCACATAATTCTGAAAAACGATGGTGAACATAATGACAACAACGATAGCAATGATAGTAATGATGATGGTGATACTTGACGACATTTACATATCAGATGAACAATTTTATTTTCTTGAAAATAATTACCCTATTACATTTATTACATGGAATTTTCCTGACACATTAACTTACAAATTTCATGATTTCTAAAAAATGAAGAATTAAAGTGACACAATATATGTGTTTCAAACACAACATGACAAGTAAGTGATCCACATGTTTCTAAGGAAGGAAAAATGACTTTATATCACTGAAAAGTTTTAATATTTCTTAGATAACTCAGTCCTATCTACTACTTTCTAAATATATAATATTATCCATGTTTTTTTTATTAACATCAACATTATTAGAGAAAGCTACCTTTCAAGGATGTGTTCTGTAACATTTTTAAACAAATAAATCGTCTAGTCAATATTTAAAAAACAATCGTAAATATGCACACCTCAAAAATGCAAAATTACAGTTGTACACATCCAAGCTGTGGCCACCCAGCATAGGCTTTGTGAGTGGTGATCAGATGCCAGTGAAACTTTCTGAAGGCAGCACACAAGTCTACCCAACTGGAAGCCATAGAACATGGCCACAGCTCAATGTGCATAACTGTAAATTATAGGTCACATAAACACAACTAGGTATGTGTAGGCCCATTGTACCAGATGGCCTTTAGAGAAAATGAAGATGTAAATGTATCTTAGATAATTGTTTCTAAGAATGACACCTGTTAAGAAAGAGCTGTTAGTGTTTTCTGCATGTCTTAGTGTACAGTACGTCTTCATGTTTAATGACATTTTTACAGTTAAATATTGTTATAATTTTCAGACTTGCTTTGGCCTACATTATGATACCAGTAGTACAAAGGGAAGTTAACACCTTCATCGATGTCGTGTGGAACCCTCATAGGATTCGGGAGCAAAGAAACACTTTTCTGCCTGATGGAGTCCCAAATCACATCTACAGTTTCCCAGACAAATATGGACTCGAGGAGTGTGGTTAGTACCACTTATTTCCTCACTTCCATTTATACAGGGGAACCTCGCTATCTTGAACTTCCAAGGGAAACTAGAATTTGTTCAATTAAGCGGAGTTTTGAGATAATGGGAACAAATTTTGGTTACAAGGGAAATGCTTTTAGTTCAAGATAGCAGGGAGTTTGAGATAACCGAGTTCAAGATAGGGAGGTTCTACTGAACTACATAATATGATTTCATGCATGATTTTTTTGGTTTCCATGTTGAAATAACTTGTATCAGCTACAGTGCTTCACTCAAAATGATAGGTCAACATGTCCGGCCTTTATTTAAAATAGTGAAAAGCAAGAGAATGTGAAAGAGCAGCTTTAAGTCAGCTAAAAATTGTATCATGCATGGGCATCTTGGTTTCATATTTTTTATGATTGTGAAGTTTGCACAATAATTTGTAATGTTCTTGAGAGTATTCTTTCTTAACAGATCCCTGAATTTTAAGTTATGAAGAATTTCATTGAAACTCACCAAATAATTTCTCTATTTTAAAGGATGGGAAGTCACAGAGAAGCAGCTGGAGGAAGTGGCAGAGCTGTCGGATGTGTTGGCTGAAAATGACGACTATCTGACTGTAGAATTTAGAGCCAGGTGTGAGCAAGTTATAGGAGATCCATTGGAACTCGATGTCAAAGACTTTGCTCTTGCATTTCGCTACCTCAAAGACAGTTTATAGATAATGATGCATACCATATTTGATCAAATAATCACCCAGGACGTCAAACTTCAGGTTCAAAGGAGGGTCTTAGGGCCTGTTTACAAGGAGCTAGGGTTACCCTAGCAAGTGGGCTTCCCTATCACACATACCTTTCTTGTAGATTTTATCATCATGTTTACAAGCAAACCCGGGTTACCCTAGTGCTAGGGTCAAACACCAGTGGTGGGGGAGGATTAACCCTACCACTCATGTCAACTTAAAATTTGTATCTCAAACTTGCCAGAAATGCTGCTTCAAAAAGAAAAATGCTCAAATAATTGACTTACAAGTAGATAAACAATTGTATGGCTTTATAAAGCCTGTTGATCAATCAAAGATTTGAACTGACAATTTATATTTTCATGCAGCCAATGTAAACAACAGGCGGGCCAAAGTTGTCCTGGTTGCTAGGGTAACCTTAGCAAAAGTTTTCACTTGCAAATTGGAGACAACTTTGACTCGCTTGCTAGCTCCTTGTAAACACGCCCTTAGTTACTGAATGGGAGTGCTTATTCAAGGAAAGGTGTTTATTATCACTTATTAGCAAATACGAAAGGAATTAATAGTAGTTATTTTTTCTATCCTCTCAAAAGAGATGAGAAGAGATGAAAAGCTTTGCAATCACTTTGGAAAAAGGCAAAAGTGTAGTTTTTGGCTAAAAATACAATAATACACTAGTTCAGTTCCTCTTGAGAGGAATGTGTTCCACATCTACATCATCATCTTCATTTGTATCAGTCATTTGTCTCGTTCTCTCTAAAATTACAGCAAGTGTTAATTACAATTAAGTGTTAATGAGGAGAGCATTCAAAGAAGAGATGTTGTATATGCAGGCAGTGCCACATGGATATACCAATTGCAGACTATGCTCCCTGCCAGCAGAAACCTTTGATACAAGGAAAAAGAGGCCTCTGCCATCAGGGAACAGACTATAAATTGCAAGAGAAGAAGCCAATTGCGGCTATGATACATTATCGATTCGTTTGTTTTGTGATGTGAAAAAATATTGTCTTGGTTAGCCTGTGGGTACAATTCCATTGTTCGCTCTATTCTGTGTCTTCTACACGAAGTCACTGCCCTGTGCTCATTCAAGGGGGGGGGGGGGGTACTTTATTGAGGTATGGGTGGGTGCTTATTTAATCAAATACAGTAGGTATAAATTTAAACACTACTCTGTTGTATGTCGGTGATTTCACTAATAGTCACAGTGAACAATCTGCTGAAAGAAAACAGCAGAATTCTGAGCAGAATTAATGAAAATTAGAGATAGAGAATATTATACAGATACTGTACATAAAATGAAGTAGTTGAGTTTAAAGACCATATGAGGTAACCGTTGTGCTCTTCCAAAATTAACAATTGTGCATTGCCTGTTAGACTGTATCTCTTTAGGTGTTATTGCCTTCTTGAAACTAAAAAATGTCTGACAACAAGTACAATTTATGAAAATGTGCTAGAATTGCAGTAGTTAGTTTTACGAGTATTGTATGCAGGCAGAAGTCCAAGGCAAAGGGAATCAACACCATGGTGATGTGGTGTGATATGACTGATGTCACCAAAAAGAAAAAACAACATTTGAATGGGAACACTGCCAGACAGTCAAATTTGGCCAAAGTTTTACCCAGGGGTACTCAATTTATAGTGATGAAGAGGGGAGAGGATTTGGGTTTTAAAATCTGTGCCGATTTTTCAGGTATTTTTAAGGTTGCTTTTTGTGCAAAATAATTTGCAGGTGCCTGATATTTATAGTGAAGGAGATATGAAATTCGGCATGGTCCATATAAGTTGTAATAGATGCACTTCATTTTAATAGATCTTTGATTCAATCACTTTCTTTCACATGGCTAATAACCAATTTATATCTCGTAAAATCTCTACAGTATTGGTAAATAAGAAACATGATCATGAGAATGTACGTAGTTTCACAGACACAAATTCTTAAAAATGCCAACTACTTCAAGGGTCTTTATTTGTGCCATGAGATATTCCATTGAGTATTTGCATTATATCTGTGAAACAATTAGCCACCTTTTTAATGTTATTTAGTGCAATTTTGAAAGAAATAAATTGCACAAATTTAAAAAAAAGCAAAGGAATACAATGAGTTCCCACTTGAGTGGTTTGCACTTTTTGCACAAAATAGTACAGTTTTGTGATACATTTTTTGTTTTGTTTCACAAATATAGTGCATGCAGTCTTGCAATTTTATTTTGCCTTTTTTACTTTCATTGGCTCCAATCAAATAATGACTTTGTTTTGGACAGTAGTCTACTCTGGAGCAGATGTCCTACAGTATTGTTACAAACAACTTCATCCAATAATCAACAAATCACAAAAGTATAACTGTAACTGCAACGCTTTAAAATAATCAGACTGTAAATGCTCAAATAACCCCCCCCCCCCACCCCAAATAATCCCCACTTACAAATAAGCTCCCTTTCTATGCTTTTCACCTGTACTACCACCAAGCACATAAGAATTACAAAGAAAAGAGTTTGGAACCTAAAATAACCCCACAAAGGTATGAAATAACTTGATTACAAAATTGGTGTCTGTTTGATACCAAGCCAAATTTTACATTTCTTTTTTTCTCTATTTCTGGTGTAAGCACCCTTTTAAATAGTCCCTACATGTAGTTTACAAGGTCAAGTTTGGAATAAGCCCTATAAACCCTTTGGGGGCTTATTTGAGCATTTATGGTATGGCTATACAAAGGTTGGGTGCATGACCCCCTATTGGAGAAACCACTAGCCTACCATTACTACACTGTCAACTCAGGTAATCCTAATAGGTGGCAGTAATTGTTGCACTTGTGGATTTCGATGAAAGCACGTATGGCATCCTGTGATAAATTACCTGTACAGAATAGCATCTTCTCGTTTGATATCAGCTCCTTGGATGCAATTTCTGGATCAAAAAGGCAACTCCCGCAGCCTTGGATGTCTAGTAGCATCACTTCTCTGTCAGATCTCTCATACGAAAAGTGTGCAAGGCACTCCGCCTTCTGGGTCAAGGGACTTTTCTCTTTCTCACATATATGGCCATTGTTATTGATGTACTTCCGGAAGGTGCCCTCTATAAATTCTTCGATAGTTACGTACTCTTCTCCGGCGATCCTCCCCATGAATATTTTCTTATAGCTGAGAGTTTCCCCAAAAAGGATCTCGTTGTCGCTTGAGATGAGCTCCTCTTTCAGTTTAGCTGTGAAATTGCGCGCAAGGTAGTGCATTTGCACTGCTTTCTTTGTATGTTCCTCCAGAGATTGCTTCATCTCAAGGATCTCTCGTTTCGCCTTGTCTAGATACCTTTTTACCACCCAGGTGGAGCCTTTAAAATCTCTATCACTGGAAGTCGCTTTGTACGCTTGCCGAAATCCACCACATCCGAAAGGCTCAGCTTTTATTATGAACTCTACACTTGTTGGCTTTGATGACCACGTCATGTCCGCCATGCTGAAGTTGAAAATTTCGACAGAGGTAGTGGTATTAGTGATTTCATTTCCAAGTCTAAGCATTTCCACCACCGAAAGACTTCTTGGAACAAACTTGCTAGGGCTTGCTGCTTCGTTTCGTGTTTGGGGCAGTGATACTGCAACCGCAGATCGGGATGGACTCTTCTCGGTTTTGTTGGTCTCCTCAGCCGTTTTTAAGAGTTTTCGACGTGGACTGTCGTCGTCTTTCTCATCATTGGCCTTAATGAAACGCACGTGGATAACTTTGACCGACGGGACTTGCTTCATTGAGAAACAGGAAGGGCCTTGCTCCCCCGCAAGAACATCACACGACATACTATCGGGCATAACATAATGTTTCATACATGCCTTCTTTATGTTGTCGATAGACAGTTCATCGTACTCGTGGTACGGGACAAACTCACGTGCTCCTACTCTTGAATACTTTTGCGCTCTCCCAGATACCTCTGCGCTAAGACGTTGAACAACGATTGCATCTAGATCTTTGCCCGACTGGCCAGTGTCCTTGGTGATTTTAGTTTTCCGTTTGGCCTTCATTTTGTCTTTAAATTTTCGCCAGTCGTCAGCCATTTTGACTCACAACATTGGGCAAGGCACCATGGGTAAAACACATGGCTACCCCGCAATGCATTCTGGGCTATGGCAACGATAGGCCACAAGCATTTTTGTTTTCATTTTACTTTAAAATGATTTCATTTTGATTTTAAATTAAAATAGATTTTATTTTTCTTGTAAGAGTATTTTAATTTGTTTTCACTTTACTTTAAAATGATTTCATTTTGATTTCAAATTAAATAAAATAGATTTTATTTTGCTTGTAAGAGTATTGTAATTTGTTTTCATTTTACTTTAAAATGATTTTATTTTGATTTTAAATTAAATAAAATAAATTTTATTTTGCTTGTAAGAGTTATATTATTTTGATTTCGTTTTACTTTTTATAAAAATTTATTTTATTTTATTTTGAAATTTGAATAATATCTTATTTTTTGTTATGATTTTATTTACTTTTGTTTTTAAATACATGATTATTTTTCAAAACAAGCATTTTTCCTTATGGCAGTCCTAGGCCACCATACACCTGTTGGCCCTGGTTACGTCTCTACGGTTACCTGGATCACGTGGGAGAAAATGCCCTGTATTTCGACACGGATTCTGTGGTCTACAAATGGCAACCCGGTGAACCCGAGATCCCCTTGGGCAATTTCCTCAGTGAAATGACAGACAAATTGGGTGACGAGAGAGGCAATCGTGATGTCATCGTCCAATTCTTATCCTACTGCCCAAAAAACTATGCCAACAGAACACATATGGGAAAGACGGAAGTGAAAATTCGCGGATTCACCCAGAACATGCCCGCTCAACAACATCTTCATTTTGAATCCATGAAAGAAACTCTGCTCCTCGAACCGTGTTCGCCCCTCTTCAAACCGCGCACCATCAACGTACCCAACTAGCATTTCATCCGGAGAGACGAGCATACCAAGGGATTGACCACTGTCCGCAGGGATAAACTCTCGGGGGTGGTCTATGACAAACGCGTCATCGGTGACGAATTCACTTTCAAGACTCTCCCTTACAGCTACAGTTGGTTTCGACCCGACGACGATCTCATCGAACAAAAGGGGCGTTCTCCCATTCGGGGATGGAACCCATGTCCCAGCTTGTAAAATAGCTTTTGTCTTGTTTTAAAAGGGGCGTTCTCCCATTTAGGGATGGAACCCATGTCCCCGCTTGTATTTTGTTTTCGTTGTTTTACCAATAAAGACTTTTTTGTGTTAATATCTTTTTCTTTTTTTTTCTCTCTCTGACCAAGCGGGATCTGGGACCCACCCAGCGAGCGAGATCCCAAACCATCCCGAACCATCCCGAGTGATCCCCGAGCCATCCCCGAGCCATCCCGAGCAGAATCTGCGACCCTTTCCTCGAACTCGCCTCAGACCCTTTAAGAACCTTTCAGTCACACCTTAAAGGACAGGAAATGATTCTTTCAGGTCGTTTGACACAACTACTTCCGGTCCCCCATCCCCATGACGTCATTGCACGTGTACAGATTTTGGGATGATGTCATTTCTCATCTCTGATTGGCTGAGGTTTGACACCTGTCAATCAATCCTCAAAACAATTAAATCCTGGCTTCTGATTGGCTGGGGATGCCATGTTCTGGTTATACTACTTGCAAGTCCTCCAATGATTTTCTTGGGCGAACATTCACCCCATACAACTAACATACTTTATTAACTTATGTTTATTTGTGGTTTAATTTTACTTTTGGTTCAAGGTGGCCAGTGCCTTGGTCAATGAAGACAGGAATTTGACTGTTGTTAAAGGCCCAGCTGGGAAGAAGCCTGAGTTCTTTGAAAGCATGTATAAAAGTTTCACAAACGTTTATAAAGAGTGGGAAGAGTCAGATTACAATGGGACAATCATGTGTCCTTGTTTCTTCTTGACGCACTATACTAGTCCAACTGGTGATGTTTCCGGCGCTGCTTTGCTTAAAGAAAACACGCCTGGCACCCTTATGGGAGATATCGCCGAGGAGAAAATCTTTGATGTCCTGAAAGAGTTTGGAGAAAAAACGAAACAGCCAATGTTTGTTCTGTCCAAGTTGAAGTTCACAGAAAAATTCATCAAGAAATGCCTCCCATCCAAGTGGACGTTTCCTGAATTCGTCAAGTATTGCTTCAAGCAGAAGCCAGATGAAAAACCGAAACAATTTCAGGTGGAGCTTGACTTTGTGATAGTCCATCTGAACATTGGTGTTATTCTTTTTGAAGTCAAGGCTGAACACAACTGGCCTGGTAAGAAGGCTACTGCTCAGCTAGAGCAGGGAGAGAGAGTTATCAAGGAGGGTCTTTTACAAGGAGACAGTGGCATCCCATTTTACAAAGTCGTTGCACTGCCAAATATGGTTGGTAGTGGACATTACGAAGATGGCATTGTTTCTCTAAAGAAATCAGATGTGGTCCCTTGTGACAATTTTTCGCCCTGGATGAAAAAGTATTTTAATGCTGGCAAATGTGGCAGTGAAGAAAAGCAAGACATGCTTACTCTGCTTTACAAACTTTTTGGGCAAAAAACCATGGTCAGTTTAGGTCACGTCCTTCCAGGTAAAATACTCTCAACATGCTATAAGGACATTTGCAGGCAGACGTGTCTTAAACAAAGCTGTGATAGGCAAAATGAAAAGCCAAAAGAAAAGGTAAAGAAACAAAAGGCTGATGGAAGCCAGAAAGTTGTGAAGACAGACAGACCGGACCTAGCTGAGTTAGCTGAGTGCCAAATGCCCAAAGATAATAAAAAGAAACAGGAGGCTGGAAACGACAGTTCCCATGGTCCCAAGAAGACAGTTGTGGAGACAGAAGGTGAGTTAAGAGAGGAAGTTTCGTTTCTCAATAAGGATCAGCTCCTTGTATGGGAAGGTCCACACCATCACCTGATTTCTGGTGCTCCAGGGAGTGGAAAAACAATTCTGCTCCAATGCAGAGCTTTGAAATGTGCCAATGCTGGAGAAAAGGTCATAATATGTGTTCCTGATCCTCTGCACAAGCTTTATGATGACTTTTTTAAGAGGGTTCGAAAGAACAGAGAAGTGATTTCCAATAAAGTTAAAATTTACAGATTTTCAGAGTTGTGTGAACAATCCGAGTTCCTTCCTGTAAATGAAGAAAAGTTCCACCTATTTGTTGATGAGTTGCAGATTCTTACCACCTTTGAAGACGATAATCACCTGGATGAGCTTACAAGGAAACAGAAAGATCTTAAAACTTTTGAAACGTGTTATTGCTGGTTTGCTCTCAATGATTCTCAGTACTTAACCTCAAGGGATACCCATGATGTATCCGACATACCATTACTAGACTACTCTCACCGTGTCAAGACAGATTCTATTATTGAGGCGTATGGACTGATCCAATCAATTAAAAAAACTCACCTGAAGACAGTAATGAGATCGACTAAGCATATTTTTGAATTTGTGCATGACTATGCTGAGAAGCATAAGCTTTATTTGGTCAGCGAAACTGCTGAGGATCACAATCAAGCTGTTGCTGATTCCATAAAACGCTGGCGACACCAAATTGGCCATCGCCATGCTGGAGACCATGTTGATGAACGTACTGGTACATTAGGAGATGTAGTTGAAATAATCAAGACTGAATGGAATACGTGGAAGAAAAAGAATGTTGCTGTCCTTGTCACAGATACTGATGATGTGAAATATCTGTGTGATAGGTGCAATGCTTTGACGATTCCAGTCCGTGGTTTTGGAGAAAATAAAGATGGTGTAGTAGTTGCCTATGGAGGCAATGCACACTCATATGAATGGCCAGTTGTTATTGCTGTTGATATGACTACATCAAAACCAGATTATGAAATGTCAATGTTAAATTATCTCATCTATTCTCGAGCTGTTATGCGATTGATCGTGGTGAAGGTATGTTTAATTTCCTTTCCAAGTTTTCATAAAAGGAGATGGAAAATATTTATGTGGATATGATCAACTGACTTTGCAGCCAATCCAATTTTTAACCCATGAAAACGCGCAAGCATAATGAATGGATTATCGGTAATGGCGGCCAATTCACTCACTTGCTTGCTCGCTCATTTCATCACTCAGATGTAAACTTTTTCCGCATATCTACGTTGAAATAAAATTTGACGTTGGTAATTAGTCAAATCCAAGATTGCGCAGTGTGTAAGCGATCAGACAATAGAGCCGAAGGACGTGAGTTCGATTCTCCTCAGGACGGATGTTTTTTCTTTTTCTTTTTTTTTTCGAACTGAAAATTACTGTTGTTTTTTTTTTGTTTGTTTGTGTACGACAAAAGTTGTTACATTTAATTTCCAAAAAAACCCCGCAATATTGCCTTACCGCTCACTCGTTCCATCACTCAGCTGTAAACTTAGTGACGTAATGTTTTGTTATGATGCGTTTTGTAACTGAGAACAACATGAATCCCCGAGTGAATCCAGCGATAACAATAACTAATCTGCTGTAAACGAATATAAACATCAATAACCTTAAAAATCTTTCGCATTTGGAGTCTTTAATGCAACATTAAAATCGATCTAAAAGGATTTTTCAACCGAGGCACACGTTTTGATACGTATCTACCTTTATACGATAACAAAATTTAGTGTTATCTTAGTATGTGTTCCGTGATAGTCTTGTGGATTGGAGCCGCGATTGACAGTCGGAGGCCTGAGTTCAGATCTCGGTGAGGGCATTTTTTTCTTTTCCTTTGTCTTTGGACTGGACATTATGAAAGTGATGTACTTTTTTTGCGTGTGTGTTTGTCAAAAATCCTTACGTTTGATTAAAAAAAAATATTTTGAACCGTGTCAGTGTGAAAACATAAGCTTACCGCAATATTGCATTACACGTTAGCATTTCGTATTCACGGGTTGGCTCTTAGGAGCCTTTGATTAGGAATTTTCAGAATCAGAAAACGTGAATTGAAAGCAATTCATTCCTGATTTCACAAATCAGAAATCACAGAAATCAGGACTTGTTCTTCCCTACAACCCCCCCCCCCCCCCCCCCCGTCTCCCCTGACCTATACCTGTCTCACAGCCATCAGTCTCCAATACAGAGTGGAGAGGTGGGTTAAGAGGGGCAGGGGTAAAGGTCCTTCATGTGGAGTTTCAACCATGTTAGAGCATGGCAGGCTAGCCAGAAATTGTCAAGATTTCTGTTTTGGTAGGTGATGGAAACCTTAGATAAAAGAAATGGCTGACTGTGGGATATGGTTAACTATTTTTAAATGAAATTTTTCAACTGGTTACACGCACCTCTCGGCCTTTCCATGGATATTACTTACAGTCCCCCTAGTAAACAAGTCCCTCTCTAGAAGGATGGACGTCATGCATTTCACGCCAAAAAGATCACGTGTATGGTCAGAGTTTGTATAGTTCGCATTGACTGGCAAGTCCACTGTTATATTTACAGTGTACTGTTAGCTTTCACTGTTCATTTTCACTACTGCATTGGTACAAAGGAAATTAGGGACTTAAAGCAAATCACTACGGAAGACGCTACTACGGCTACCGTGACAAAGTGGACTGGAGAGAGTACATCAGTGAGCGCAACAGTAAATGGGAAGTTGTTTGCGAAATGGTATCGACGGCTAAGAAGCTGAAAGCCTCTCTAAGGTTCTTTTATTTAGGGTTCTGAGAACGGAATGGCATTTTTCAAAAGAACTTGGACTTTATTTTTCTTTGTTGGGACCCAGAGATGATTTCTCAAAGAATCTTGCAACTTTGGAAATCCCGTACATTTTCTGCATTTCGAACCACAACAATAACAATCTATTAAGTGTTCAAAGTACGAATTAAAACGCGTAACTAAATATAATTTTAACTGAAAGTAAATTCAAGAATAAGTAGAATCCTTTCCCCGCATATATAAGGCATAAAAACATATTCATTCAACTTCTAAAGCTGGGAGTTTCAGCGATAAAATCTTAGAGTTTGCGAATTTCGCTTCGCTATGCGGGCACTTCAATTTCAATCGCCAAAACTGTTTGTAAATTTGTGATAGAATCACACATTTTTGGGTGGCAAGTTTGAGAAAAATTACATTGTCATTGACTAAAAAGGATATAAGGTCCGTTTAAACACTGAGAAATCCGTAAGAAAAGGATACAGAAGCGAAATAAACTCGACGTAGTAGCGACTACGGCCAAACCATCCCGCTCACGTAGTCAAATTTTGTACTACCGCTGAACATCAGCGATAGACGTGAGAAATTAACTTCCGGTAGCCGTAGTAGAGCCCTCCGTCGTCATTGCTTAAAGTCCCTATTATCAGGTACGGTACAGTGAGCGTCACTGGCTTCTAAAATGGTCATTATTTCTGCTTTGGTGGCCTTTATTGACATACCCAGAACAGCAACATACTGGCTGCAAGATCTTTTAGATGCATCTGACATTCACACCCGTGATGGAACTGCTCTCTTTCCATTTCCAAATCTTATGTTTCTTTTTTTTTGTTTCCCTTTTTCTTGCTGACAAATGCAAGTTTGTATGCGGATTGAGAGAAATGCATTCTGAATATTTGCTTTCATCTTCTGATAAGCTTCTACAGACATGACAACACTTACAGCGATTGCCATGTCATCTGGTATGGATGATAATGTTAGAATTATGATAATTTATGCTGTTCGATGGACCATTCTGATTGGTTGAGTTTTTACCATGTGTTGTTTGTTGTTCATTTGTTCTATTCGGTTCGGCGCTATGTGACGTTTGCTTGTAACACGTACAGCGAGTTTGTGGAATAAAGTCCTGGTTGTAGTTGCTCTGAATTGAGTCCTTTTAACAGATAAGAGTTTTGACTCTTATTTCGGTTCTCACTTAAGTAATGCCATTTTCATTGACAAAGATAGTTCATGTAAGTGCGATGCCCGAGAGACCTCGCAGCCAGCATATTGCTATTATAAGGATGTCAATAGACCATTTCATGGCACAGTTGAACCTCTCGTAAGCGAACACCCTTGGGACCAACGCGTAAGTGTCCACTTATGGGAGGTTGAAAAACAAAATACAGTGTAGTGCACTAGAGGGCATATAATGCACCAGTATAATATGTCTTTTAAAACTTAAAGTGCCCATAACCCAAATGTTTATATTTTCTCACCTGAATTGAAATGTCACCCAAGGACTTTCCGCGAAAGCAATCCCCCCTCCCCCACTTTTTCACACACGATTTCAAATGGAATCAAACTACTATGAGATGAAACTGCATTCCCAAAGTGTATCGTTTTCTTTAAATATTAGCCAATTATGTCGATAGTATGTTTTTCACTGTATTTATAATCCCCAAAACTTCATCCCCAAAAATTTCAAAAACACTCCCATACATTTCGTTTAAACTTTGTCCATGGTCTAATCAATTAGTCCACTAGCAGGTTTTACAAAAAATTCTCTTCGTCTAGAGAAACTTCACGACTTGTGAATTTCAGAGGATCACCATTCTGTTGCCATGGAAGCACCAATGTAAACGAATCCTGTACGCCCATAAAGTTCAATGTACATAAGTTTGCATGTAGAGTGACTTGTCTTTTTATGCACTGCAACAAAAGATGTGGCCCATTAAAATTGAAAGGGTGTGACTTGAGAAATGGTACAAGCCTCCTTAAATTAAGACCACTTGTAATAATATTGTATTATCCATCACAGGATTATTGGATGTTGCTTTTTATATCTTGCATAAATTTAACACTAATTTAAAAACTATGGTTCAAGATTGAAAGACTTGTCGCTAAATTAATGGTAGTTTCTTGGTGTTGCGGATGGTGTGATCACCAAATGACGTAAAACAAAAGATTCAAAAGACACTGAACAATACCCACACCACAACACAAAAGCTAACCAAAAATGGCTTCCGCAACACCAAGAAACACCCAAATTAATGCACATCTGTGAAGCTCTTGCATTGCCGTCACACAAACTGATGTAAGTCATTTAAAAACAGTAACATACAGACCCCATGCTTTGGAGGTGAACAGAACAGAAGAAGTTCATATTTTATGTACATTGCATGTAGTTATTTTCTAATGCAAAGTGTCCTTAGGTACGTAAAAAGAAACTATCGATGAGTGTATTCCTTTGTGGTTCCCTGATCTTAATATCCGACTCCTTGGAATCGAAATGTAACTGTACTGTTCAGACTCTTCGCTTTTGTTTAGGTCAAGCACAATTAAAACCAAACCTATTTTGTTAGAAAATGTTCTTGAAATAGTTTACTGTCCACCTATAGGAGGTTATTTTAGACTCTGTGGACCCTGAATAGGTGTCCGCTTATGGGAGGTTCCATTAGTGGAGGTTCGACTGTATTAAGTAATGCTCCACGTAAGAACTATAGTAAACTTCATTGTTCTGCGGTATTGGCTCTTTCCCACATAGAATATCTTTGGTTTCAAGAATAGAGGAGGATCTGATGGTTCATAATTAGATTTTATTATAAAAATCCATTTGCGTCAAATAAATCTTAGGAAATGTTCGTGCTTAACCAATCAGAATAGCAGAAGACAGTAGCTAATAATTTGCTTCTTTTATGAAGTTCCCCAAATACAATATCTTTTAAAACTTGCATGTTGTACGATTGGGTCTCAA
This sequence comes from Cladopsammia gracilis, assembly GCA_022457155.1. Lineage (NCBI taxonomy): Eukaryota > Metazoa > Cnidaria > Anthozoa > Scleractinia > Dendrophylliidae > Cladopsammia > Cladopsammia gracilis. Next base: position 904,180 of record JAJGOT010000318.1, read on the forward strand.
ATTCCTTTAAACCTTAAAAAAATTAGACTTAATGCACCTTGAACCTTAACTTTTTAGCAGTTTTTGAGTCTAGGCCAATGAGATCACTAGTTGAAACAATGAAAAAAGTTTACATTCCATTGTGCATTGACGTTTAGTACAATCCTTCTTATGCGGATCATTACTTAAGTGCATCATGGGTAATTGGGGCAACATGCTGGAAAAAAATAAAGGTCTTGTATGGAAATTAAAAGCCAATTAAAAAATCGATTTACTCCAATGTATATTTTTGTAACTCTCTACTCAAAACCTAAGTGTGAGTTTAAAGAAGCAGCAGTTGAGAATAAATTTCAAGATTGAAACCATTCATTTATTTGTATTTTATTCCCAAACATGTTTTAAACGTATTTTCACTGTAATTTTTGCACAGCCGAATGACAGATAATGTATAGGGAAAGGGGAAAACGTGTTTGAGATTGGAATTAAAAGTTATGGTTACCGTCTTGAAATTTATTCTGTCAATTGTTTCTTTGAACTCCAGCTTATGTTAGGTTTTGACTGCGGCTACAAAAATATACATTTGATTATGGAATTTTTCTCTTTATCATAATATCAAAATTTCCACAAAAACCTTTGATTATATTTTCTATGAACCATATTTCCCAAATTACCCATGTACCACTTAACACTTTGAAAGAGTCTATAAGGGCTACCAAAGCAGAAATAGTTTGAATGTTTTTATACATGTAGCTGCCAGTGTGTGAGTTAGCTCATCATACTGAACCTCATAATTTTCCATCTTGGTATGAATGCGAATAAACAGTGAAGTTAACAGTGACAGCTAACAGTAAAGATTAAAGGCTCCTATGAACCAACTCGTAAATACGAAACTCTCTAAATGAAAGATTCTTCACAAAATTTGCAGAGGTTATGAGCACGACCGAAGGGCAGTACTTACGTATTAATTTTGTGTGTAGAACAAAGAAATTCTGAAGGAATATGAAAGGATTTCGCATAACCCGATCACTAATGCAAGTTGACTATTTCATCGAGTCAAGTCTCGAGTCTCTGATGGGAAAAGAATCCAAAGTTTGTGGCAAGCATAAAAATTAAAAGCAAATTCCCAGGCTTATCTAATTTCTGGAATCCGAAAGTGTATAAAATTTGCATATGAATGCCAGCATGTCATTTGAACCTTGTAACACAAGCTTAAACGTGCAAAGCAATATTGCAGTAAGTTTATGTTTTTATAAACACGGTTCGATACTTTTTGAAAATTGAACGACTTTTGACGAATATTGACGAATGGAAAGACAAAAACAGAACAATAGCAATCAGAACAGGCACAGTATTGCTTATTACATTATTCGTAAAAGGGGTTGAAAAATATTTCATATGTAAAAACACACATGTTTAAATACTTATTTACTGATGAGATTTGTTTTCTTTTTTCCTTTTTTTTAGCCATTCAGTTACCTTCAATCACTTCAGGAGCAGTTGGGTCGTATGCTCGAGAAGGTACAGTAGGGACTTAGACAATAGACAATGGTAGACAATATTGTATGAACCTTAATTTGCAACCAAACAGATTAATTTTCTCTTATACTGGGTGGGTCGGTTTGCATTGAAACACATTTCCATGTATCTTGAATAAAACTGCTAAACAGGCGATAAATTATTGTTTGTTTTGCAATGCAACAAAAATGCACGGTTGAACTATATAAGACATTTTAGTCTAAGTCATTTTTTGTGGCAAACAATTTGATCATGTGGTTAGGGCTTTAGTGTTGTTGGACAATTGCTGCTGTTTTGTGGGGAAACGAAAAAGGATACAAAATTGCAACATGAGTAGAAGCTTAGAAGAATGAGAAATGTAGTTGTGGAAAAATGTTCAGTTTTTCCAAAGTTATTTCGAGTTCTCCCAAACTTTTACAAATGAACGCACCGATAAATAGACTCTTTATATTTTTATGAAATATGTAAGCCTTCAAAACAATTTTCTTAGTTTTTCGCTGAATTATGGCAAATGGCTAATTATGGATTTCAAGTAATCAGTCAGCGTGCATAGTATAGCTTATTATGTTATTCGTTAAATGAGATGAAAACTATTTATGTAAAGCACATGTTTAAATACTTATTTACTAATGGGATGTTTCCTTTTTTAGCAATGCGGTAAACATCAGGAACTGCTAAATCTGAAACAGCTGGACAGTATTGTATGTTTGCTCGGTTGAACTAGAGCTTCATTTCTACACAAAATCCTTGGAACTCTTTTTACTTTTTCTTACAAAGGCTATGTTCACACTTGGTACCCAAGCACGGTGTCAGAGTACAATTATCACTGGGCACTAATGTGAACACACCTTTTTTTGAAGTACCCACGCCAGTATTCGAGCACCGCCGGGTGCCCGTGCCCAATACAAAATCAAGACCTTGTACTCAGGCACTAAAGTGGGCACTGGTTCTCAGTGTGCACGCGTTTTACGGTAGTTCCGAGGCGCTTTACCCACAAAACCACAGCTTTGCGTACCCACAATTCTCTGGTACACTCAGAATGTGAACATGTTGATATCTTGGGTACCCAGTGTCTGAACACAGTACCATTTTGTGCCGGTGCTCGGGCACCAAGTGTGAACATAGCCTAAGGAAGGGTAACTTACCAACGTTTGCTAAATGACATTTCCATAACTCTTAAATAAAACAGCTAAACTGTCAATTATTGTTTGTTTCACATTGCAACAAAAATGGTTGAACTATATACATTTTTTGTGGCGAAAAATGTTTGATCATGTATTCAGGGCTTTAGTGTTGTTGGACAACTGCTACAATTTATGGGAAAAAGAAAGTGGATTCAAATAATGGTAACACAAGTGGAAGTTTGGCAAAGTGAGAAATACACATAGTCGTGGAAACAGGTTAAGCTATTTTGAGTTCTCCCAAACTTTTACAAGTGGAAAGACTGACAAATAGATTCTTTATTTTTTTTATGAAATATATAAGCCTTCATAACAATTTTCTTAGTTTTTCACTGAATTATGATAAATGGTTAATTATATAATGGCTTTCAAGCAATCGGAGCAGGCATGGTATCACTTATTATATTACAGTTGAATCCCGATAACTCGAACCTCCAAGGCAAATCGGAAAAGGTTCAAGTTATCAGGAGTTGGGAACAGATGACCGGAAATTAGGCATTATTGTAAATGATATTTGTTTACATGCTTTGTGACCTACTAAACGCCCTTTGTTTAATCAGGTTTACTGACCAAGAAAGAGTTAAACTAGACCGATTTTTTAAACAAAACATAGCATAAATGAACAGAACAAAACAAAGCAAACCAAAAAAAAAGAACACAAAGGATAATGTGCACACCAATAAACTCAGTTTATTTCATACTTATTGGGATTTTCTATTGAAATTTGGCATGTGAAAACCCCGTTCGGGATTCGCAGCCAATCAGAATGGCGAAACGGCTTTCTCACACCTGAAAAAAGCATTTCGTTCAATCACAAAATAAACAAATTACAGCATGGGCAGTGCTTTGTACGGCATTTACGCACTCGTTGGTTTGTATCAGAAATCTCACTCGCTCGCAAAGCCTCGCTCGTGATACGCACCAACTCGTGCGTAAATACTGTACGCCCGCACTGCCCATGAAGTAATCTATATGTTGTGGATGGCATCTGTACGTTTTGACTGACAGATGAGGTTCGAGTTATCGAGGGTATAAATATAAAGATCAATAAAGAAATGACCTGAAGGTAAAATGAAATCACTTAGAGTTAGCGGGAGGTTCGAGTTATCAAGGGTTCGAGTTACCGGGGGTAAAATTACGGTAAATATATAAAGCAAAACTGGGGAAAATCGATTTTGGTTCAAGTTAATGCAAGGTTCGAGTTACCGGGATTCAACTGTATATGTAAAAGGAGATGAAAAATACATATGTAAAAATTAACACCTATGTTTATAGTTATTTACCGATGGAATGTGTTTCTTTTTTTCAGCAATCCTATATACTTTCGTCTTTCCATTTGCATGAATCACTCCTGGAAAGCCTGTTACTATTAACGCATACAAAGTGCCTGGTAGGGACTTTATGTAGACGATATTGTATGTTCCCACTGTTAAACTAGAGCTTCATATATCTAGACAAAAATCGTTAGAACTCGTTATGTTTTTCCTACAAATGATATCTTTTAGAACTAAGAAAAGGTAGTTTACCAGCAAAAGTTGCTAAACAATAAGACATTTCCATGTATCTTGAATAAGATGGCTAAACGGTCAACAGATTTTGCAGTGCACCAAAAATGGTTGAACTATTTATAAGACATTTTAGTCTTACAATAATTTTTGTCACGACCAACGTTTGATTGTGTATTCAGGCCTTTAGTGTTACATTGTTGGACAATAAATATTGTTACACATTTATGAGGAAAAAATGGATACAATGGCTTCCCAACACCTATTAATACAGACGATAATTTTTAATTTTTTTTCATCAAAGGAAGTAGTGAAATAATTACAAGTTGAAACACTGACAAATAGTTTATTTTTTATGAAATGTACAAGTGTTCAAAACAGTAGGCCTTTATCACGCCCGCCATTTTGTATAAAAACAAAAGATTTATGCCGCCCAGCCTCGCAATGAAAAAGATGAAAACGAGGTTGGGCGGGCAAAAACAAAGCATTTTATTCTCCGGGGAGTCACCATGGCCGCTGCATGATAAATGCCTATTTTCTTAGTTTTTCACTGAATTATGGTAAATGGCTCTCATTATATACGGCTTTCAAGCAATCAGAGCGGGCATAGTATCACTTATTATATTATTAATTTGTAAAAGGAGAAGAAAAATGTTTATGTAAAAACACATGTTTAAATACTTATTTACTGATGGGATGTGTTTCTTTTTTTCAGCAATCCGATGAACGTCAATCACTCCTGGAACAGTTGGATCATATGCAGCAGGTAGGGACTTCATGTGGACAACATTGTTGAACTAGAGCTTCCTTTCTATACACAAATCCTTCGATCTCTTTACCTTTTTCCTACAAATGATATCTTTTCTATAAGGAAGGGTAGCTTGCCAACCTTTACTTAATGAAATTTCCATAAATCTTAAATAAATAGCTAAACAGTCAATAATTTATCATTGTTTGTTTCACATTGCAACAAAAATAGTTGAATTATATTTATGACATTTGACTGCAACATTGTTTTGTGGTGAACAATGTTTGATCATGTGGCCAGGGCTTTAGTGTTGTTAGACAATTGCTACAATTTATGGGAAAAGAAAATGGATACAAAATGGTAACATGAATGGACGTTTGGGAGAGTGACAAATAGTCGTGGAAACAGGTTCAAAGACGAGTGTTTCCAAATCTATTTTGAGTTCTCCTAAACTTTTACAAATGGAAACGCTGACAAATAGTTTCTTTATTTCTTTGATGAAATATAAAAGAGTTCAAAACAATTTTCGTAGTTTTCCATTGAATTATGGTAAATGGCTCTAATTATATTTGGCTTTCTGCAAGTAATCAGAGAGGGCATAGTATCGCTTATTATATTATTTGTAAAAGGACATGTAAAATATTTATGTGTAAACACACATGTTTAAATTCTTATTTACTGATGAGATGTGTTTCTTTTTTCAGCAATGCAATGAACGTCAATCTGTCCTGGAACAGTTGGATCGTATGCAGCAGGTAGGGACTTCATGTAGACAATATTATTGAGCCAGAGCTTCCTTTCTGTACACAAAATCTTTTGATCTCTTTACCTTCTTCATACAAATGATATCTTTTGTAAGGAAGGGTAGCTTGTCAACCTTTGCCAAATGACATTTCCACGAATCTTAAGGGTACTGTGAACCTTTTTTGGTCCCATTTTGCATAATTTTAGTTGTCTTCATTTCTGTAAAGATATAACATTAAGTAATGATCCGCATAAGAAGGAAAGTGCTGGATGGCAATGCATGATGGAATGTCAACTTTTTACATTGTTACAACTAGTGATCTCATTGGCTTAGACTCAAAAACCGTTAAAAAGTTAAGGTTCGAGGTGCATTTTGTCTAATTTTTTTAATGTTTCAAGTAATTTGAGACCCAATCGCACAACATGCAATTTTTAAAAGAAATTGTATTTGGGGAACTTCATCAAAGAAGCAAAATTATTAGCTATCGTCTTCTGCTATTCTGATTGGTTAAGCACGAACATTTCCTAAAATTTATTTGACGCAAATGGATTTTCCTTATTTTTATGATGAAATATAATTATTAACCATCAACTCCTCCTCTATTCTTGAAATCAAAGATATTCTATCTGGGAAAGAGCCAATGCCGCAGAGCAATGAAGTTTGCTAGGCCTACTCTGGGACCTTAAGTCGCCTAAAGTCGCCTTAAGTTGCCTAAAGTCGCCCTTTGTCGCTTAAGGTTGCCTGAAGTCGTTAGGCTTAAAAAAGGCCCTTAAAATTGCCTTAAAATTGCCCTAAAAGGTTTCACTTTTACTATTTCTTGAATATATAATAATTTTATTGCCCCAAATTTCTTTTTTAGTTCCCATATATGATTATATACTGCAAGGGTATGGTCCCATGCAGTAAAACACCATGCTTCAATAGTCATGCACCATGCCCTAGTTGCTTCAATTATATTTGCTGAACCCTATAAAGGATGGACCATTTTATTTTTGACGGGGGGGGGGGGGACAAATACCAAGAAAAAAAATTCACGCACAGATAAAGTATAGAAAAGTATGGAACAATCACAAAAAATTCTTGCACAGCCTCAAGATGGTAAAAAAAAATTCATGCTTGCTAAAACAAAATGCCCAAACCCCCACCCCTAAAAATAAAATGGTCCATCCCCAAGGAGGGTACACTCATTCATCTTCAAAACATTGACAGCTATTTCTATAGGTTTACTTATATTTCATGGACAAAGTGTTGCTGAAAGGATGAAGTTGTGACTTATATTATAATCAACATTTAATATGAGCAACATCGTAAAAAAGAAACACTGCTGATCAGCAGTCAATACTGATATACTGTAATGGGTGCAGGCATTCCTTCACCTTCAGGGTATTATAACAACAGTGAGAGCTGTTTTGGATCACTAAGATCACAATAATTTGAAAAGTATTTTGGGGTTAAGCCCAATTATTGCTTATCACTTTTACATTGAGCAAGTAAGCTTGAAAAGATCATAAGCTTATCCAAAGGCAATGTATTAACTGTATACAAATGTAGCTTACTTAACTTTTAAGCTAGTTTGATCAGTTTAAATTTTTTAGCTGACTGTCTGTATATTAAAATATAAACTAGGAGGTGATTAAAATCTGGGATTAGCTATTTGAAACCAGTTCCATCAGTTTGAACTTTTTGGTTGACTGTCTGTATATTTAAGGTATGAAATAGAAGGCGTCTACAGTTTTGGGTTTTTTAATTAATCAGGGGCACAGTGATAATATTAGCAATAATAATGATAACAATAATGATAACAATAATGGCAAACAACAACAACAGCAATCATAATGATAACAACTAGTGTATCCAAAAGATAGTAATTGCTGCGGTAAATTTGTTGTAATAATGCTGTTTTATCGTCTCGCTGGTATTACAGAATTTTCTCTTTCGTTTTTTGAGGGGAAGCAAAGCAAATGTAACCGGGATGAATCGACGAAAACTCCAGCTGATAAGACGACTAATTTTGTTTTGTAATTCAGGCATCAAGTTCTTGCAATGTCTGTAGAATATTGTTGAGCAAAGGACGCGTTCACCACGAGGAAGGTGTGAAAATTTAGGCTAATTGATAATGAATATGTTGCGTTACTAGCTAGCCGTATCATGTTCGTGTCTCCACGCGCTCAGCTCAGGTTTCGCATCCCCACGCGCTCAGCTTAGTTCAGTGTCATCGACCGCTGTCGGAGTGATTTCAAAATAAATTTGTCTTTTATTCCGTACAATCTTCGAAAATCTTTGCTATCCAACGGTCCTATCACCATATGCCTCACAGTTCTCGCTCAACTCGCGATAGTCTTCGACACTTCAGTTCCGATTTCGACTGGGACATGTTGGACCAAAATATTAAAAATCTCGCAGCCAACAGCTTGAAGCAGCAAGCGAGGCTATCGTTCGTGGCGCAGTGCATTCTGGCCCAAAATGTGTTCGTGGCGCAGTGAATTCTGGTAAAAAGCGATCAATTCGAGATTTTTCCTAGCTTATATTTTTTTCTCATATATTTCTCTTAAGGACGTTCGCGCCCAAAATGTTCCCACGTACAGATTTTTTTAAAACTCGCCATGCAGTAAGGTGAAGATCAACTATTGCCAAAATGACCAAAAAAGTGGGGGGTCACCGTGCTCGTTTTCGAGATAAGGCGCATTGAAGACCATGCGTTTTAAGAAGCTTTCGTTATTTAAAGACGATCTTAGCTAACAACTATTAGCAATAAAAAAAGCTACTTTAGTGAAATTTAGATCAGGTAAACGTACTTAATTCAACACAACTAAGTCTATTACGTAAACTTTTGCATCTGATGTCGTTCCTTGAGGAAGAATAGGCCTTGAAAAAGAAAACATATTAGTCTTGCCCGTCCACATTCGAAGAAAACTTTGGTCGCACGAGAGCAGAAAAGACGAAATATTTGTAACTTCTCACGTACAGATTTTTTCTGTTTTTTGTTAAAATGGAGAAAATTAGGAAAGGAAGTGATCTACGGAAAGAAAAATGGGGGTCACCGGGCATCCAAGAGAGTAAAATGGCTGCGAAGTTCTCAAAGCGACCATCTATTCGCACTGTCACGTGCATTGCGTGACATTTCCGAGAAGGCCTGGTTCCACAGCTATCCCATGAAACTACACGCTCTTTACGTTCCATTCTATAAAGTGGAAAAAAGTTTGCGTTGGGTACGTTCCTGTTGATATTTCATGGGCTTTTAACGTTTGCGTGACATGCGCGAAAGAATGCGCAGTAGCAATGGGCGCGAACGTCCTTAAATCCTGATTATGTTGCTGCTCACTCGCTGCGCTCTGTCCGCAGCAATAACGGTAACAATAATAGTAGCAGTAAAAATGATGACAATAATGATGACAAAAATGGTAACAATAATAATAGCAGTAATAACAATGATAATAATAATGATAACAATAAGTAATAGTAATTGGACTGAGTGGATCACAATTCATGGAGTAATACGATGAGTAGTAGTAAAAATAATAATGATAACAATATTGGTAACAATAATGGTAACAATAATAATAGTAGCAATAATAATGGTAACAATAATGACAGCAGCAATGGTAACAATAATAAAAGTAGCAATAATGACAACAACAATGATAATAATAATAATAGTACCAATAACAATGGCAACAATAATAATGGTAACAATAATGGTAATAATAATGATAACAATAATAATAGTACCAATAACAATGGTAACAATAATGATAACAATAATGGTAACAATAATAATAGTAGCAACAACAATGACAACAACAATGGTAACAATAATAATAGTAGCAATAATAATGGTAACAATAATAATGGTAACAATGATAATAGTAGCAATAATAATGTTAGTATGACCAGTTTGAACTTTTTGACTGACTGTCTGTATATTTAAGGTATAAAATAGGAGGTGATTAAAATTTTGGGGTGAACTATTTGAAAATAGTTTGATCAGTTGATCTTTTTGGCTGACTGTCTGTATATTTAAGGTATAAACTAGGAGGTGATTTTAATTTGGGGTCAATTATTTGAAAATAGTTTATAGTTATATATAGCCAGAGCATTAACAGAAATCTTGGGATGATTCTCTGTATACTAAAGGATTGGTGTTTAGCTCGACCATGGGCACCAAGGGAATGGGGGCACAACGTGAAAGGCAATATAATTGTAAAATTAAACGAAACTTACCGGAAGTTGAAGTTTGATTGACATTCTACGAAGTCATTGGTCTGGAGCTAAGGAGTCAGGTGAGATATGCGCGTGAAACCAGAGCGGTCACATTTCAAAGGCGAATGATCAGGACTGTTGTAAATAATTAGGGTGGGTAGCCCAGATGGGAGGGCACCTGACTCCTTAGCTCCAGACCAATGACTTCGTAGAATCTCAATCAAACTTCAACTTCCGGTAAGTTTCGTTTAATTTTACAATTCTACTTCGCCATTGGTCAATGTCGCTAAGGAGTCACGTGAGACTTTAAAGCGTCATGATCATGAGCAGAAATCATGAACATCAAAAAAATTTAATGCAAAATAGCAACAACAGGGTGCTGAACAAAGTATACACCACTAAAAATCTCTTACAGTGAGCTAACAGTAACAATATGAGCAAGTCTGGTCAATCATGTAATAAATCTTAACAGCTGTTATGCAATAGTTCATGCCCAAAATTTGTGGCAGTGTCTTGGATAGGCTTATTGTAAAATCGGGCAAAGGTGCTCTCACTACTCCAGCCTGCTGTAGACAAGATAGTGTCAATAGGGACCTGTTTTTCCTTTGCAGCTGAAGTGGCAGCTGCTCTTGTGCTGTGAGCTTTATACACACTAGTGTCAATTCCTGCTTTGGCCATGACATTCTTGAGCCACCGAGCAATGGTGTTAGTTGACACCGGTTTGTAGGGTTTCTGACAGCCAATTAGCAACTGGTTAGCGTCACCTCTTAGTTGAGATGTCCTGTCAATATAGGCTTGTAGATGACGTACAACACACAGGTTCTGGTCAGGCTCATATGCCAAGAACTCAATCCGACCCAGGTGCTTACCCGGCCGAGTGGTCTTCAGAGGGGTGTCAATCGTAAATACACATTTGTTTGCAGTTAAGGTCATTGAGGTTAAAGTGAGAGCCTTCAGTGTCTGTACTCGTTGGCCAGACAAGAGAGCAAGTAACATGGTTAGCTTCCAAGACATGTCTCTGAGACTCAGTTCCACACCAAGATTCCAGGTTGCAAGTACCTTTAGGACAGAGTTTACATCCCATATTTCTTTGTATCTTGGGAGGGACGGCCTAGTTTCGAAAACTCCTTTAACAAACCTGGAAACAAGCGGATGACTGCCAAAGTGAACACCCCCTGGAAGCACAATAAGAGATGACAGGGCACTACGTGCTGTGTTTATACAGCTGTATCCTACACCAGTAGCAAAGAGGTCTCCAAGGAAGTTTATACCATCCTGTAAAGTGGCCTGAAAGGGATTAATGTTCCGTCGACAGCAGAATGATTCCCACTTCTTGTGGTAAGTTTGGTACTGAGTTGTGGTGCCTGATCTCCAGCACTGCATGATGATCCTTGAAGCTTCTGGCGAAATTCCTTGGCTTTCAAGAGATCTCCAGACAAGTGACACATCAGCAGCTCCAGTTTTGGATACAGAGGGTGAATCATTTCTGGGCTGCTTGGAAGAAACAGCAGCTTCTTTCTGCAGGGTAGTAGTACTGGATTGTCGATCAGCATTCTCATCAAGACAGGCTACCATGTTTGGGTTGGCCATTTTGGAACAATGATAATTCCCTGAACCCGCTCCCGTTGAATCTTTTGCAATACTCTGCTGATAAGAGAAAATGGAGGGAACATATAAGGCACATATTGCTTCCATGATAAGTGAAATGCATCAACTGCCACAGCCCCTGGGTCAGGATGCCAGGAGACATAAGGCTGAAGCGGGTGGTTTAGTCTGGAAGCGAATAAGTCAATATTGGGCACAACCTTTACTACATTGAGGCAGTCCCTGAAAATAGTTCTGTCTAGTGTCCACTCAAGTTGTGAGTGAGACTGTCTGGATTGTTTATCAGCTTCCACATTCTCTACCCCTGGGATATGGACAGCTGTAAGCCAAATATTTCTTTCAGAACACCATAACCAAATTTCTCTGGCTAGTTCATTTCGTTTCTCAGAGCTACTAGTACCCATATGGTTTACATCAGACAGGGCAGTCATATTATCCACCATGACCTTCACATGCTTCCCATTAAGGATCGATGAAAAAGATTTCAGAGCCAAGTATATGGCTAGGAGCTCCAAATAGTTTGTGGTTTCTAGCCTCCTCTGGAGTCCAATGTCCACCTGTACTGGTGTCATTTAGGGCACAGCCCCAACCAGTGGATGAGGCATCAGTTGACATGACAACAGAAGGCTCACCATGACTAATTACATTGTAGCTGGCATCAAGGTGTGTGTTCCACCACATTAATTCTTTACAAGCTTTCTCTGATACTGTCATAAAAGCATCATAATCACCCTTGCTGTATCTTAGGGCAAGAGTTTTCTCCCTCTCTAATCGGCGGAAATAAAGTGGGCCAAACATGACACCTGGGAAACTAGATACCATATACCCAAGGGCCCTGGAAACCTCCCGTATAGTGGTTTTTGGGGCCTTGATAAGCTTGGTACAGACTGATTTCAGCCGGCCAACTTTTTCATTTGTCAAATAAATTTTCATCTGGACTGAGTCCAAGACAAACCCCCAAAATACCAATTTTTGTGTAGGGGTAAAAATTGACTTCTGAGGGTGAAGAATGAAACCCAATGAGAGTAACATTTTCACAGTGTCTAGGACATTAGCTAGGCATTCCTCATAACTTCCACCTTGTAGGTATGAGTCATCAATATAAGGAGAGTTTATATGTCCAAGTTGCCTCAAAACAGCGTAGGCTGGCTTCATAAGTTTGGTGAACTTTCTTGGGCAGAAAGCTAAACCATTAGGGAAACAGGTAAACTGATACAATTTACCAGCCCATTCAAACTTAAGGTACTTCTGGTGTGCAACCGCAATGGGGACAGAGAAATATGCGTCCTTAAGATCCACAGAAGCCATATAGCAGTTAGGCGTTATAAGGCTTATTACACTTTGAAGTGTATCCATTTTAAAGTGGTTGTATTGCACATGCTTATTCAAGTTTTTAAGATTAAGTATCATCCTGTGAGATCCATCTTTTTTGGGTCGCACAAAAACAGACGAGATAAACTCCCCTGGCTCATGTCTGGTTTCAACAATAACAGCCTTCTTAAGCAGGTTTGTAACCTCTTTAGAAATAATAGCATTTTCTGCAGCACTAAAACATTTCATTGTAGGGGTATGTGTTTGGCAAGGCTTAGTGTCAAATTCAATGAATTGCCCTGACACCATTTGAATAATCTCAGTGTCCGAGGTAATTTTATGCCAACAATGAACAAATTTTGCCAGCCTACCGCTTTTGAAGCAACTTATTTGTGCAACCAGGTAAGCTATTAGTGCAGGAATAAATCCTTCAAACTGAGTTACCTGTAACAATTGAAGCTTAGGCAGGATATCATCCTCAGTGTTTATTTTTTGCTGGTTTCCTCCTTTTTCTTCCAGCTTCTCTGTGGTTTCCACTTGGACTGGAAGTGGCCCTTGCCTAAAAACGGCTGGCTCTGTTTCTGTCGATATGGAGGTTTGGTGGAAGGTTTGGAGCTATTGTAAACAGCTGTGTGACTAATTCGATTTGATGCTCGAATCGCAGTAAGCTGCGACTGAAGCTCGTCGCCAAATAGCAAGGTTGTAACCGGTGTTTGAGAAGAACACAGTGAACCATACTCCTTGTTTAGGTTGGGTTTGATAGCTTCCCGTCTACGTAGCGAGAGCTCGTAATTCGTGTGGTCCAACAAGGCAATGGCATCGATTTGTGCTATGAGTAATGCACTCCTGTCAAGCTTCCCACCTTGGCTTCTAAAATGCATGAGCTTCTGAGTTGATTGTGCAATAATGGCACCCACCTTCACTATCATATTCTGAATAGCGGACAATCTGAGGTCCTGCTTTTTCCCATAATGGGTTAATTTTTCCCAAATCTCGGGGTTCACCTTGGGAGCAACAAGTTTCTCGCAGTTTTCAGGGCGATCGTATTTCTCGACCGATTTCTTTGACCTTGTTCTCGCCAAGTTTTGAAGCCCACCTCTTATTGATAATTTCAGCAAGTTGCTTAGAGATTGGGCTGCTCACTTTGTCATCTTTGGAGAAGTCTAGGGCCAATTGCTGTAAAAGTTCGTCTTCGCCTTCATTTTTGCAGGAGTCCTGCAAGCTGGCGGACGACTTTTTGGCGCCCTCAAAATCGTTCTTCGCGTTGTTTGCAAGAAGGTCGTGAACGTCTGCATCATCGCTTTCATTGTCAGTTTCACCCACATCACTGACTTCAACTCGAGACTTCTTTGTTTCCCCATTTAAAGGGTCTAAATTCCCAGAGCAAGCGTCTCGCTTTGCTGGGCGCTTCTTCGACAAAGCAGTGAACGCGTCGCCCATGGCGGCCATTGAGCCCGCCATGTGATCGATGTTTTTGTTCAATTTTGCGAGTGCACTCAATAGCGAGTCGCTATTTTTGAGTGCAGATTCTTTTAGAAGTTCGTCCTCGATTTCCTCTGTGGAAGGAAGCTCCGTTCCTTTGAGGGGATCTTCGGATTTTGTTGATTTCGCCATAAGAAAAATTTAACATGCAACTACTACAAAGGTTCGCTTGCAAGTGACCGCTCTGGTTTCGCGCGCATATCTCACGTGACTCCTTAGCGACATTGACCAATGACGAAGTAGAATAGGAATGGGTTATAATAGGAGTGGGGGTATAGGAACAGGGCTATGAAGGGAATAGGGGTATAACTAGTGTATCCAATGGATAGTGAATGCTGCGGCAAATAGGATATATTCAATTGATACTCTCGGCAGCGTGAGACACATGGTGTTGAATTGCCAAAACAAACAAAAAATGTATTTTGGTTAAATGAGAAATGCACGCACACAAAAACAAATCTATACCGGCTAGGCTGTTTTACCCAGCTGTTACAAAAAGCTTTGACTTGAAATAAGTTACCTCCAAAAGCGATTATTATTCATCGATATTTTGTCAGCATACCTTTTTCTTAATTTGAGTTTACTTTAAAACAAGAAGACAATATAGTGCCTTTCAGATAAGCTGTAATTTGTAGGAGTCATGTAAGCTCTCGTCGACCTTGTGTCAAGAGTCACGGGTAACCTGATCATAAGTTCCCGAGTTATTTCCTGTGGATATTCACACAACACCGAGACGGCCGAGAACAAAGCGCGCTTTCAGATTTGCGTAACGAAAGTGTCCTTGATATTTCATGCCGACAGAGCTCATAAAAATAACACGGACCTGATTCGCATAATGAAAGTGTTTAATTCAAAGAAGAATATTCTTAATATTTCCACGGCCGTTACAAAAAGCACTTTGATTACAAAAACAATGTCCTCGTTATTTCGTGTCGAAAGAACTCAGAACTTCTATATCTTTTGTTTACACGACACAACTGTCACTGTGATTCTCACTATGAACTCTGGTAAAAAGTGTGATTAAATGCAATGCATTCTGGTAAAAAGTGTGGTTAAATGCAATGCATTCTGGTAAAAAGTGATAAATTCGAGAATTCGTCCCACCTTATATATCTCTTAAATCCTGATTATGTTGCTGCTCGCTCGCTGCGCTCGCTCCGCAGCAATTAAATGGGTATACAAATGTAGCTTACTTAACTTTTAAGCTTACTTACCCAACGTGAAAGTGCAACCAAAAATGGGCCATTTCTCCCACATACAACTTCTAAGCTGCGTTCTAGACATCCAACATTATTCTATTTACAACCAATCGTAACTGAACGTTTGAAAACTTGAAGCTTCTTTACAACTTGTACATGTGATCTTCTTGACAGTTTGATGAAGCAAAGAATTTAAATCAACCTATACGCTCAATATCGCAAAATTTGCGTCGATTATGTTACTATGATGGCTCTCTGTCACAAAGGTCAAAAGGATTTCTTGTTATCAACCATTAAGCAGGATTGTACAAAGGATTTGCAGCTGCTTCCAGCAGGAAAATTTGCATCACTCGAGCAAACATGGCCGCCACATGTTTTGACCACGTGACTTCTTTTTGGAACATGGATGCCCACGCGTGCGGGCGCGCGTGCACTCATGCACTCATGTTCAGAAAATTAGCACTCAAGACACTCATTTGATTCGGCAAACAAAGCCAAAGCTGAAGTGTTGCTGTTGTTGAAATTGAAACACATTCCCACTTTACAGTACAGCCTGACTAGGCTTCGTGGCTCCCTCTAGGCTACCACTCACGTGCTTAATACCTTCGTGGCGTAGATTGTCAATCAAGCTGGCCTGGAATTTTTGAAATCGTTCTTGTAGCCATTGACTGGCTTCCTGCTTGTATTGCGAAAAGAAAACTAATTTCGACAACTCAATTCAAGGTAAGGTAGATGTAAATTTCTGAAATTTATTGGTTAAGCGAGCGCGGGAGCTAGTCGCGCGCGGGAGGAAAAGAAACGCGTGAAGCATGTTAACCATCTACGATTGGAAAGGAATTCTGGGAGAATCAAAATGGCGGACGCCAATGTAATATTGTCAACTCTGTCATTTGCTGTGCACTCGTTTGTGATCCATTATTTTCTGGAAAATTCGAGGTAATAATTAACTTCTACACCGGTAAATCTGTCAACAGCCTCATCAGTAACACTATTTGGTTTTGTTTTGACAGGTTAAATTAAAATGTTGCCAGGTGGAAAAGTGTGAGAGCATTTCGGGCCTAGAAGCAGAACTAATCAACCCTGTTAGAAAGTCTCCTACGAGGGTTCGGTTCCCTGTCAGTGGAACATCCAAGTTTTCAGGAGCCGGACAAATAGTTGGAGAAAATGGGAAAGATGCGCTATTGAGAAGGACCCTCGCTTACGGTACCAAATATGATATTGGAATATTCTATTGGACTAAGGCAGGAGAACGACAAATTGGCTGGGTGCCTGACCAAACAGTTTTGGATCTCGTTTGCCAAGCTTTCGAGCCAAAATTGACTGTGCAACTGCTACAACAGTGGCAGATAAATTAACCAAATTTATGTAATATGTGAAATCGAGAAGTGATTTTTAATTAACTAATTCAATGCCTTTGTTCATTGTTGTATAAATAAGTCAAGGAAAATGTATGTTAGTTTGATTCAGATCAGGTATCCATTTTTAAGTGAAAAAGTTGGATTTTTTTTCCAAGATTTTGTTTGGCAGTGTAAATGATCTTTATATTTTTGTATGATTATTGTTTTTTATTGTAATATCTTAAAAACATTTGAGCAGCTAACTGAATTTTTTCTCATTCTAGATAAGTAATATTTTTCCTGCCTCTTGTTTGGCTAATTAATGTTCATAATACAATTTAACATTCATATTATTTATATAATGTTGTTGTTGTTATTGTAATAATTTGAATCTCAGTATAGCTAAATTGGGCTTTAAAATCTGGAAACTGGAGATTTACGGTCACTTAAGTCTATCTGAGACCAAGTGAACTGATTGTGATAATTTTGTTTATTGAAATATGAGACAAACTATCATGAATTCCAGGATTCATGTCAGGACTCAAGCTGTAGCCCTAACCCTAACTCTATGTCTAACCTGAACTGGAGTCCTTGGTCGCAAACTGACTTAAGTCCTGACTCAATCGGACCTGGCTTGAATCCTGTCTCATATTTCTCTCCAGAGACCAGTGGCTTGGTATTTAGGTATAGCGAGGAAGAGACTGTCAATAACTTTTGTTTCATCACTTTTTAGAAACACTTTTATGTTGCCTGAAGTTGCCTTCAGTCACCTTAAGTCGCCTTAAGTTGCCTTAAGTCGCATGCCTTAAGTCGCATTTTGTTACATCGCAATGCGGAGCGCATTTCGTAGCGTCATAGCGTATTCTCCGCGGCCATTTTCCATGTTTCACATGGTCATCTATGCTTGTTCCAATTCCTAAAGATTTACAATTTGACCATTAAAGCCCGGTTTCCATATGATCGCTACGATCGCTGCGATCGCTGAAAAAAAAGTTCAGCGATCGTAGCGATCATATGGAAACCACTCTCCAGCGATCGTAGCGATCACAGCGATCGCAGCGACAACGATCGCTGCGATCGCTGTGATTCTATCTCAGCGATCGTAGCGATCGTAGCGATCATATGGAAACCACTCTCCAGCGATCGCAGCGATCGCAGCGACAGCAAAAATACCAAGATGCACTGCGTACGCCCACTCAAAGGGTGCGATTTGGCCCTTTTTATGGAAGAAGTGCAAAGATACGACTGTCTTTATGTCAAATTTTAAAAATAATTCACAGCCGCTGTGTTGAATTTCAAGAATGAGGCGAAACGATATTGTCAGACCCAGATCCCCTCGATCTTCATTCACTTTCTCAGCGATCGTAGCGATCGCAGCGATCATATGGAAACCATCAATCGCTGCGATCGCTGAACTATTTTTTTCAGCGATCGCAACGATCGTAGCGATCGTAGCGATCATATGGAAACCGGGCTTAAAGCAAAAGTGGAAATTTTTAGTTTGCAGAATTGTAGAGATCACGAGTGAAAAGAACCGCGGCGAAGAATAAAAGAACAATTATGAATGAATAGCTTACTCGCTTGCATTTACACCTTTTGCTGTTCATTCCGGCAAATACGCATCCATTTGCGCCTATCGTCAGTCAATAAAACGAATAATTATACATTCATTTGCACGAAGTGGCAATCATTTACGCAAAACGTACACTCATTTGGGAATTTTGCATAATTTTTTGGCATTCAATTGCATTTTTGGTCATTCAGTTGCGCCTTTGGGCATTCAATAAAGAACAATAAACTTTCATTTGTGTGAATATTTATATCATTAACACGAAACGAAGAGTGAAATACGAGAATCGTCAATCAATAGCGCGTAAATAACTTTTATTTGCATTTTTAGCACACTAATTGACAATCAATAGTGTAAATATACAACCTTTACAGCAGTCGTAACAAACGTTAGGGTGATTTTACAAACAATCACGGGTTTATAAAATTCAATTAACAAAAATCTACTTTTAATTAAATAGTCCATTTTATTGTTACTTTTATGAAAAAAAGAGACTGTTCATCAAAACTATCCCTCGATTACCTCACGGTTCATGCAGCGAGGCAAATATGTTTGCATAAACCTATACCACTGCCTACACTTAGCCGGCGTTATAGTGCGTTGAAGAGCCTCTGGTAGCAGCTGGGTGCGAAACTCTCCAAGCGGGATACCTTTTGCTATAGCCTCGTCTCTATTGCCCATTCGAGCTTGTACGTCAGGCCTGGAAATGCCCGTCTGATCTTGAAAGCTGCTTTCAGCGCGCTTATTGCTTGCTCCACAATGTTTAGAAACGGGCTATAGGCTGGGAGCTTTTGCAGCTCTGTGTTGGCACCTGGGTCCCCTGGATTATTGTGTGCTCTTGCACCGTCATATATGAATATATGTCTCATCGGGGTCCAAGTTAAGCCTCGCTTGCATTTTGTGCCAGGAAGTTGCTAAACCGCACAGCATTCATTCCACCAAGGAACGCAGAATGGAAAACCAGGCCGTTGATTGGAGATATGGCTAAACAAACAGTCACGTTACGCCCTCTCTGGCCAAACTTGCCTATAGGCTCTCTCTCCTCGTCTTGCTCTCCCGTGACTCCTGGCCGTCCAAATGTTGTAACCACATTCATCCACGAACACGGTGTGGCGTAGCACTGCATGATTCATGAACCAGTTTGCATATTTCCGTCTTCTATCCAGGACATCTGGCTCGGTTCCTGTCAGCTGGGAGGGACCTCGCCAGTTTCACTTTGAAGAGTATCCCATCGAGTGTTCTTGCTACTGTGCAGTCGTGGATGACTGGCTTGGCCGGAAGGCGTCGCCGCAGCTGATTTCCCTTTAGTAAACAGTTGATGCCTTTTTGGATTGTTTTTATCATCTCCGGTGACTGGAATACAGGACTTAGTCGTCTAGATAAGTGTGGGGGACTACCGTGGAAGGAGACGAATTATAGGAATGCTCTTTTAAGTCTCATGAAAGAGCTTGACTTGGTAGATATTTATCGCTCAATGCATCCAAATACACGATCTTATACCTATGAATCAAAAAGTTTAAAAATTAAATCGCGAATTGACTATTTTTTGATAGCAAAGCATTTTACTGACCACGTCGTAAAAACGGAAACCCGCTCATCGATTGCGCCTGATCATAAAGCAATTTTCCTTAGCTTAAAAATTGATAACGCTTTTAGACGGGGGCCTGGGAACTGGAAATTCAATAATTCTTTGTTGGAAGATGAAGAATATTTAGACCTGATAAAGGGATATTTACCCTTCATTGAACAGAAATATAAGGATGCTGAGAGTGATCAGTTGCTCTGGGAACTTACTAAAATGGAAATACGATCTAAAACAATTGATTATTCAAAAAGAAAAAGGAAAAGATTAATGGACCGTGCAGAAATTGTTCAACAAAAAATTCAAGAAATAGATGGCAAAATATGCAACGAAGGGTGTTTAGACGACGTGGTTTTAATGGAATACGATCGGCTCAAAAATGAATTAAATGACCTATATACAATAAGAGGGAAAGAAGCGATGTTTAGATCGAAGGTGAGGTGGATAGAAGATGGTGAAAAGCCAACGAAATACTTCTTTAATACAGAAAAAAAGGAACTATGAAAGGAAAGTTATAACGAAATTAAAAGTCAAAACGAAATTAAAAGTCAACGGAGGCGAGATCATCACGGATTTCCGAAGAGTGAATCAGGAAATCGAGGAGTTTTACAAAACGCTCTTATCTACCAAAGTGGAACCTGGTGATGACGACACAATGATAAATTCTTTCAGGATTTTGTCAAAAATTTAAATTTTCCTAAGTTATCGGATGAGGAGCATCAAGACCTGGAATACGATATTTCAAAGGAAGAACTGTTAAATGCTTTAAAAGGTCTCAACGACAACAAAACTCCAGGTGACGATGGCTTTACCAAAGAATTTTATGAAACCTTTTTTGAGTTCTTAGGCGATAGGATGCTCAATTCTTTTAAGGAAGCTTTCGGTAAGGGGAAGTTGTCAATATCTCAAAGGAGAGGGGTTATTTCTTTAATACCAAAAGATGAAAACTATCTTGTTGTTTTAACCAACTGGCGTCCTATAACGCTTTTAAACGTGGATTACAAAATACTTGCAAGATTAATTGCCAAACGAATTGAGCCTAAACTACCCACCTTAATTCATACCGATCAGACAGGTTTTGTTAAAGGAAGATTCATCGGCCAAAATGTCCGCCTTTTAAATGATATTATGGAGTACACAGAGATGAATAAAATCCCTGGTATTATGGTATTTGTAGATTTTGAGAAGGCTTTTGATTCATTAGAATGGCATTTTATCCAAAATACATTATGATTTTTCAACTTTGGACCTAATATTAGACAATGGATATCTACGCTTTACTGTGATGTGGAAAGTGGAGTACTAAATGGAGGCTATATGACAAATTACTTTAGAGTATCAAGGGGAGTCCGTCAGGGCTGCCCTATGAGTCCCCTCCTCTTTATTCTAACTGCCGAAATACTTGCACAAAAATTTCATCAAAGTCCCAATATCCAAGGAATTGTACTTCCGGGTTCGGTTGAGGCCAAGTTGAGTCAGTTTGCTGACGACACAACCCTCATATGCAAGGACGTTAACTCATTAAGAGAGAACATATCTGTTTTGAATGAGTTTGGAAAAATCTCAGGTCTTAAACTGAATAAGAAAAAGACGAAAGCCATGTGGATTGGTTCGCTGATCCAAAGATCCAAAGATCCAAATAAAATTTTAGGCACCTTCGTATCCTATAATAGTGATAAGAATGACTATCAAAACTTTTTCATCAAAATTCAAAAAATGGAAACTAAGCTAAACATTTGGTTATCCCGTGACCTGACGCTGGGCGTTTCCAAATTGGTTTATGCGGCCTCAATGCTAACTGTCCCTGAGGAAGTCATAAACATTGTTCAAAGAAAACTTTTTAGCTTTCTATGGAAGAATAAAAATGATAAGATTAAGAGAACTGTTTTATATCAGGCCCAGAGTAAAGGAGGCCTTAACTTTCCAAATTTCAGAACAACGGTCAAATCGTTACGTTTAAGTTGGATAAGTAGATTTTTAAGTGGGTCCAATGATGCGTGGAAAGCAATGCCAAATGCATTCTTTAAAAGATATGGAGGGCTGTCTTTTTTACTTAAATGTAATTACAATACAAAGAAACTGAACAGGAAAATTCCTCACTTCTACATTGAACTTTTAGATTATTTTAAGGAGTTAAAGAGTCTTTACAATGATTGCTACAGCAGCACTCTACTTTTATGGAACAACGAAAACATAACAATTGAAGGGAAATCTCTGTATTGGAAGAAATTGGCCGACAAAGGAGTTCTTTTTGTGCAAGATCTATTAAATAATAATGGCAACTACCTTACTTATGAAGACTTCAAGCAGAAATACGGAATAGACATTAATTTTATTTACTATTTTCAATTACTTGCTCCTATACCATCAAGCCTAAAAACTGAGGGTGCATCAACTGTAAGACCCCTCGACTCTTACCTTGATGATTCTAATGTATTTCAGCTTTCTGAAGAAAAAAATATCTCACTCTCAAAGACGCGATGTAAGGACTACTATTCATTGTTTCGTAGTAATTTGAAAGATGAGCCTACCTTGGTTAAAACTTGGGCTAGGTATTACCCTCCTTTTGCTAACAAATGGGAAGAATTTTTCAAGGTCGTCTATTGCCTCTCAAGGGACAACAAGCTAAAACAGTTTTCCTTTAAACTACTTCATCGAATTTTAGTAACTAATAAAGAGCTTAAAAAGTACAAAATTAAGATGGATGACAAGTGTTTCTTCTGTAAACTCCCTGACTCCCTTGAACATACATTTCTGGAGTGCTCAGTCATGAATGATTTTAGTAATTACGCAATACTACATTTCAACGAAGACAACAAAACACATCTAAATTTGTCAAAGTCTCAATTTTTGTTCAACGATTATACTTTGCCTTCGAATCTGCGCTCACTACTCAAACGTAAATTTAATATATTAGTTGTACTCGCGAAAAAATATGTTTACTCCTGTAAAATAACCGAAAAGATACCCAGCCAATCAGAATTCCAAGAAAAACTAAAATTGCAATGAAAAATAGAGAAATGTGAAAATTAAAATGATTTCTTTTCTTATAACTCATGTAAACCCTATAATTTTATTTCATAATTTTATTTCCTTTTTCGTGTACTCTTTTCATGCTATATTTATTTATATTTACATTTTATTACCTGTTACACTTTATTACCTGTTATTTTGTATTTTTATGTGTGCGAATAAATAAAGAAAAAAAAACGGTCGATGCCATTATTAACGGTCGATGCCATCATTGGCATTCATTAGTAACCAAGCCTTTTGTAATGGTCGATGCTATTTCTCTCTAGTTTATGGCTGGATTGGGACGAAAATAGCCTATCATTATTAGATCAAATTGGGCCTAGGTAAAGCGATTATTAGATCTAAGGTTAGGTAAGATTTAGGGTTAGGTTGATCCGTTATTGATATATGTTAAGAAAAGCACCTTTTATAATTAATTTTTTCTTGGGTTTGCCGGATCAACCCAGTGGTCTAGTGGTAAGAGAGAGATGTTGGCATACAGAGGTTCCGGGTTCGATTCCAGGTAATTATATCCCATTTTTCTTTTTCTGATAGAAAAATAATTCTAAAATTGGTGAAAATTTTTCTAAGTGTCGCTAAAATGGCAACGACCGTTTACGAAAGGGAAATGCGCGTCGCCGCAGTTCTCGGTTGATTTGGTAAAGGGTTAGCAAAAAGTTCTCATTGAAAATCTCCTCCAAACAATCCCTCATCTCATCGCCCACACACTCATGTCCAATACTGTCGCACTGATACGGACCCCAAGGGTATCAGCAACCATGAGATAGTCTTCGTCTTCATCCTCCAACACCCTAACAATGCGTTCTCTGCACTCGAGCGGGATTCTGTTTCTTCGGGGCGGCAGTTTGTCTCGCACTGGCTGGTACAGTGAATATGTACACCAATACTATACTAGATCAACCAAACTGAAAAAACTATCTGCCATTTTATGTGCTTTTTGTGTGTCATAATGTTGGGAAAAGTTGTATTGCTGGGCACAAGGTCCGACAAGAAATTTTCAAGAAATAATCTGTCCAACTTTTCTGGACTCATACAGTCCAGAGGGAAAGGCACGAGCGGGACTCAGGTCCCATGCAATGTGCCATCCCTTCCAATCCCACAACCCGCAAGGTTGACCACACCACCGGGGTCTACGTCCCCTACTCTTTTCGAACAGTGATGTGGGATCTTTAACGTCCCACAAGAACAAATCAGAGAGTGCTGTGAGACGGGGCCTACAGTTTTTTCGTCCTTATCCGAGAAGACTAGAATGTCATACCATTTGCTGAAGTCATTACAAAGGCGGCACATTCTCCTCAATTATTTTAAGACCCTGAATGTTGGTCCGGTCGAGGTTTGATAAATCACCAAGACTTCCAGAATCACTGAATTCTGATACTTGTTTATTTGACTCTTTTAATCAAAGAAAAGACATTTTCATTCAAGGAAATATGAGTTTCATTCAAAAGTTTCGACCTTTATAGAAAATATATTTTGGATTCAGTGGTCATATAAAAACAGCTTGCTATTAAATTACATTGCACATAAAATTTGCATAAAACAAAATTGTGTATTTGCGACAACACTTTGAAGGAACTGTGAAGCCTGGAAAAAAAAACTTATTATAGATGGCAAAATCAAAGCTTTTCTTTAAAAGAACCAGTTTTAAGTTATGGAAACATTCCATTTCGATTTGGTGTTAAAATCACGGAGAGATTTTAGTGAATGCGTCACGCAACGTTTATTTAAAAAATGTTTGACCAATTCATAGCAATTATCACCAAAGATTTGAAAACTTTAAAAAAATCCCGAGTCTCCTGAATGCGATTTCCTGTTTATTTAGGGCCTACAAAAAGTTAATGGCAATCCGGGCAGGGGGGGGGGGGTATCTGGGTTAAAAATCAAGGTGCGAGGGTGGGTCAGCCTGGCCGGGAAATCCGGAATAACCCATTTCTGGAATAACCGATTTTACACAGGTTGCATGCGATTTAGTAACACAGGAAAACTAATTCTTTATATTGATTATCAATTTTCTTTTTACAACATGTGGGCCACATGCAGTCCTCGACTGCTTTTTTTAAAGTAATCTTTTCAAATGTAACAGAAATAATTCAAGCCTTGAAAAGTAATAGACGAGTGCAGATTTGATCGGGAATCAATAAATTAAATATTAAAAGAGAGTACAGAAAGAATGGTAACTTCAATCAACGCGTCTTAGAGTCTCATGCGCATGAGTATAGGCTAAGTGTAGCCTCTTGTTTTGATTAAGTCCAACAATTTCATCGCTCTTTCTCAAGCGAAACAAAATCAGAAAAATGTTAGGTTTGTCTGTGGCAGTAACGAAGTACAAAGCGAAGACTCTGGTATCATGTTAATATGCTGAAATGTACTATATTTAGCAGTAATGTGAAAAATCTGAGACCATTTGGTGAACACAGCACTGCAGGATTGAATGGATTCGACGATGATGGCGTAAACTTGAAAAAAAGCCACCGGACGTTTTTCAAGCTTGCGTGACACCTCGCGACATAGCCCCTTTAAGGCAATGTTTGATCATGTGACCAGGGCGTTAGTGATGTTAGACCATTGCAACAATTTATGGGAAAAAGAAAATGGATACAAAATGGTAACATGAATGGACTTTTGGGAGAATGAGAAATAGTCGTGGAAACAGGTGCAAAGACGAGTGTTTCCAAATCTATTTTGAGTTCTCCTAAACTTTTACAAATGGAAAAACTGACAGTTTCTTTATTTCTTCCATAAAATATATAGACATTAAAAACAATTTTCTTAGTTTTTCACTGAATTATGGTAAATGGCTAATTATTTCAAACAATCAGAGCAGCATAGCATCGCTTATTATGTTATTCGTTAAAGGAGATGAAAAATATTTATGTAAAACACACATGTTTAAATACTTATTTACTGATGGGATGTGTTTATTTTTTCAGCAATCCGATGAACGTCAATCACTCCAGGAACGTATGGATCGTATGCTGCAGCAGGTAGGGACTTCATGTAGACAATATAATATTGTATGTTCCCACAGTTGAATTAGAGCCTCATTTCTACACAAAATCCTTGGAACACTTTACCTTTTTCTTACAAATGATATCTTTTCTAAGGAAGGGTAGCTTGCCAACCTTTGCTAAATGACATTTCCATGAATCTTAAATGACACAGCTAAACAGTCAATAATTGTTTGTTTCACATTGCAACAAAAATGGTTGAACTATATTTAAGGCATTTTAGTGTAACATTTTTTGTGGCGAACAATTTTTGATCATGTGGCCAGGGCTTTAATGTTGTGAGACAATTGCTACAATTTATGGGAAAAAGAAAATGGATACAAAATGGTAACATAAGTGGAAATTTGGGAGAATGAGAATTAGTCGTGGAAACAGGTTCAAAAACGATCGAGTGTTTTTAAAGCTATATTGAGTTCTCCTAAACGTTTACTAGTGGAAAAACTGACAAATAGTTTCTTTATTTCTTTTATGAAATATATCAGCGTTCAAAACAATTTTCTTAATTTTTTCACTGAATTTCGGTAAATGGCTAATATTGTATACTGGTATGGCTTTAAAGCAATTAGAGAGGGCGTATTATCGCAGGGCATATTTATTATATTCGTAAAAGGAGGTGAAAAATAGTTATGTAAAAACACACATGTTTAAATACTTATTTACTGATAGGATGTATCTCTTTTTTCAGCAATGTTATGAACTTAAATTATTCCAGGAATATATGGCTCGATGTGTGCTGCAGCAGGTAGGGACCTCATGTAAACACTGAATATTGTTTGTTACCACAGTGTACTATAGAGCTTCTTTTTTTACTCAAAATCCTTGGAATTCTTTTCCTTTTTCCTACAAGTGATATCTTTTCAAATGAAGGGTAGCTTGCCAACCTTTGCTAAATGACATTTCCATGAATCTTAAATGATACAGCTTAACAGTCAATAATTGTTTGTTTCACATTGCAACAAAAATGGCTGAACTGTATTTATGACATTTTAGTGTAACATTTTTTGCGGCGAAGAATGTTTGATCATGTGGCCAGGGCTTTAGTGTTGTTAGAGAATTGCTACAATTTATGGGAAAAAGAAAATGGATACAAAATGGTAACACGAGTGGAAGTTTGGGAGAATGAGAAATAGTTATGGAAATAACAGGTTTAAAGACGTCAGTGTTTCCAAATCTATTTCGAGTTCTCCCAAACTTTTACAAGTGGAAACACGGACAAATAGTTTCTTTATTTCTTTTATGATATATCTAAGCCTTCAAAACAGTTTTCTTAGTTTTTCACGGAATTATGGTAAATGGTTAATTATATATGGCTTTCAAGTAATCGTAGCAGGCATAGTATCGCCTATTTTATTATTTGTAAAAGGAGCTAAAAAATATTTATGTAAAAACACACTTGTTTAAATACTTATTTACTGTTGGGATGTGTTTCTTTTTTTAGCAATCCGATGAACCTCAATCACTCCAGGAACTGTTGCATCGTATGCGGCAGGTAGGACTTCATGTAAACAACCTTGTATCTTCCCACAGTTGAACTAGAGCTTCATTTCTACACAAAATCCTTGGAACTCTTTACCCTTTTCCTACAAATATCTTTTCTAAGGGTAGCTTGTCAACATTTGCTAAATGACATTTTCATGAATCTTAAATGGCACAGCTAAACAGTCAATAAATGTTTGTTTCACACTGCAACAAAAATGGTTGAACTATATGTTTATGATACTTTAATCTAAAATTTTTTGTGGCAAACAATGTTTGATCATGTGGCCAGGGCTTTAGTGTTGTTACACAATTGCTACAATTTATGGGAAAAGAAAATGGATAGAAAATGGTAACCTGAGTGGAAGTTCGGGGGAATGAGAAATAGTCATGTATAAACAGGTTGAAAGACGATCAAGTGTTTCCAAAGCTATTCTGAGTTCTTTCTAACTTTTATCAGTGCAAAAACTGACAAAGAGTTTCTTTATTTTTTTATGAACAAGAGGCTCCGAGAAGCCTATACTTATGCGCATGCGTAAGAAAGTTTTATGATACATTTCAAACATGATAAGAAGATGTCTGACATGGCGAAGAGTACTCCTTTCATTCAGTCATCGTTCCTGCAAACCACGTTGTTTACTATTGATTGTTTTGGAAATGAAGGCTGTACCACAATGAAGCCAGTGATTCTTCTAAATCTTATATATACCAAACGTGAACATTACTAATGTAGGTCAGCATTAGATGCCATCCACCAAAACCACCTCGTCCGAGAGAGACTGAGATCGAATTCCACAACTCGTGACCGATCGTGACCGAGGATTCTCGGACCTCGGAGAATATATTTAATGACACCAGACACACGGAACCGATTTGTCAGTTCTGTTTGATTGACTTGGATGTCCTTGGATATGTCGCTTTCTTGATGCTTCTTTGGATAAACTGTATTGCCGAAAAAATAAATTATTCTTCTGTTTTGGTGGTAAGTATTAAAATAATGTAAAAATGTATACGCGTGTGTTGTTTCTTGTTGATTCAGATCTTAGGTGGTTTTGGTGGATGTCGTGGATGGGTATCCACCAAAACCACCTGGTCTTTAGTCTTCCTTTGTCTTCAGTGATCTGCTTTCAGTCAACAATTGCAAGTACAGCTATATTTCAATGGTTGTTATCGCTGTTATAATATTGAGAATTTCGTAACTATTTGTTTTCTTATTTTGCTGTATTGCGTCCAAAAATACAACCAGCTATTAATAAGTGGTTTTGGTGGATGGACATCCACCATCCACCAAAACCACCTTTTTGGTTTCTCCAACATTGCTTTACCTGCTTTCCTGCAACTATGTATATTAATTTTGTTTCTATTAACTTGATTTTATTTTCAACTGTGTAGCTACCAATAGGATAGGACAAATAAAGTCACAAGGTGCCGAGTGATCTTTATAAACCTGTCTATCAAGATTTAATACAGACAATGGAAGTGCCAGTCACTGAACCAGGCTTGCTTTTTCAAGGAAACAAAAGTTTTTGTTCCCATAGTTTATGTTTTATCTGCATAAGCAAAGTGACAGTTTGAGCGATTATATAAAAATGATGTCTGACATGGAGTTGCTGCACCCAGGATACAGTACTTACCCGCTTATAAGAACCCATTTTTTCAAATTTAGCCTAAACGGGTTCTTATGTAAATGGTACGTGCTTAGTGGAATTTTAGGCTACGCAGGTTCTTAAATAGGTTCTTATTTAATAATGAGAAATATATTATACACCTGTGAATGGTAGAAAGGTGGCATGTATATTAATTTAATGCCAAAACAGGCCTGGCCTTTAGACAGTATGTGACCATGAAAATTTACAAGGTTTTCAAACATTATTTATACCAAATTTAGAAGTGTACACATGTTCAAGTTCACTACTTTTGAGTCATGGTTTTTTGCATGAAGATTTTTTTAGGTTAATTTCTATAAGAACCTTTCTATAAGAACCTGTTTCAAATTTTAGGCTAAATAGGTTCTTATGTAAATGGGGTCTAAATTGATATTTTTAGGCTAACAGGTTCTTAAATTGCAGGTTCTTATAAGCGGGTAAGTACTGTATGCAAACTGAATTAAGTTCAAGTAAAACTAATAATTCAACAGGCATTAAGGGTCATGACCATTTGCTGTCAATGGTGGATTGAAAAACCTAAGCATGGTTTTGTGAATTATTATTCTTGTAGTTTCATTTTTTATCTGATTTGTTAGACTTTTCACAGTCCCTATTTTCCTGTGTGTTTGTCAAGTTGGATTGTTCAGTTTGTTTAGTCGCCATCTTGAAAGTTTTTGTACTCTCTGCCCCCATCCCCTGAGTAGTTTTTGTACTCCCCCTAGTTTTTATTGGGCTGCAACATTCAAGGTGGGGACTAAATGAACTGAACACTCAAACTCGACAAGCGCACAGGACAATAGGGGACTGTTAACAGTCTGCAGTTGAACAGCCTTTTATGTATACCATATTAAGGCACTGCAAATAGAAAATGTTATTCTATTGCATTACAAATCAAAATAAAATACACCCAGTATATAAAACCTGGTAATAATTAAGATAACCATATTATTTATAATTTAATTACAGCCATTTATGTAAGGCCAATTTTAATATTCTTGCATTTATGCAAAATAACTTTTAAAATAATCTTAAAATTAAAAATGCTTTAAAAAAATAATCTTAAAAAAAATAAAAAATCTAAAAAAAATAACCTTAAAAAATATAAAAATTTAAAAAATAATCTCAAAAAAATAATCTTAAAATAATCTTTTACAAGGTACATTGCCAATCCAAAAACGTTTCACTTCTCCAACAAAGAAGTAGGAATGCCTGTATAATAGTCTTAAGGCTAATTTTGTAATGAGATTTTAACCCAGTGGGCAGGAAAAACTGTTTGTTGTCAGTATTAGTGGGAGTCTGTAATTAAGGTTATGGGTGAATTTTAGATAAAATGTATGGGCTTTCTTTCAGGAAGGACCAAGGAAACTGTCTGTAATAATAGTGGTCCATTTCAAGCAGGTGTCCATAAGCAGGGATTGATTGTATACCAGACTCTGACCTCGCCACATTGGACTAAAATAATGTGCATGAATGGTCATTTTTCTGAATCACTATTATTAAAATGCAGAATAAACTCTGACTATACTGCCATCTTACCTGGCATTTTTGCCAGAGGAGTGATAAGAGAAAACTGGAACATATTCCGTGTGAGGGGTTGCGTGCAGTCTTTAGAGATGGTAAATCCACATACAGGTGTATGAGCAACTGTTTAACAAGGCTAAATTAACTACACTGTATGAAAGGAGGCATTCCAAGACATAGCATGTATGATGTACAAAGTCAAGCATGGCCTGTGCCCTCAGAACGTCAAGGATTTGTTCTTAGAGAATAGCACTGGTTACAACTTTAGAGGGGCTGATTTTCACATACTCAGATTTTATTTGGTAACCTACGGGAAGCACTCATTGAGATATCTAGGACAAAAATTATGGAATAGTCTGCCGAGCAAACTAAGAAATCTGCCATTGCTGCAATCATTTAAACGACGGATTGTCTTGTCAATCTTTCACCTACATGTAAGTTGGAGTTTGAATGTGAGATCTACGTATTATGTAGCACCTGACACACAAGCTGACCTAATTGTTTTATTTTTATTGAACATTCTAGTTGATCTTGCAACTCTTTCAAATTGAGCCAAAGAAGCTCCATTGTATACCAAGAGCTATTGTAGCAAGCAAATGACCGCATAACTAAATATTCTAAACAGCTCTGGAAAGCATAAATATATTCCTCCTGTCGTTATCACAGCTAGAGATTTTTTCTTAAGGTCACAAAAACGACAACATTTAGAACAACAGGCCTGTTATATCTTTATTTGATCGGAAAGGAAAAATCTTTCAGGCACGTACTTGAAGTTACATGGGGTAGACTTAATAATAATAACTAGCAGTAATCGGAGATTATGGGACGCGTTCGAAGGAACTTCCGGCGGAAATGAGCTCCTGAAAAAGACAATAGGGGCCACCATTCGGAAGACCGTCTACCAAAAAATCTCAAATTTTACTGCATGTAAACCACAGGACAACCAACACAAACCAAATTAGAATTGCGTTCTTCGAACGCGATAATAATAATAATAATAATAATAATAATAATAATAACTTTATTTCACACAGAATTCAGAAAGTTTACACTTATTTACACTGAAGCTGTGCTAAAGCTGGGCTAAAGCTGGGCTAAAATGCTTCTAGCGACGAGAAGGATTTGTGATAGGCCTGTCCAACCTCGTCAAATCATCCTCAGTAGTTCGGTTCTGTGAATTCGGAATTCGATCTCAGTCTCTCCCAGTCAAGGTGGTTTTGGTGGATGGAATTTAAGGTCAGCATTAGATTCCATCCACCAAAACCACCTTGACCGGGAGAGACTGAGATTGACTGCCTTCAGAAATCTATAAAATAAAAGTTGTATTGTATGGATCCATACCATATTTTTGTGGGGGTGTGATGATGTAGTGGCTAGCATGGTGGTTTTCAGATCTGAAAATTTGGGGGTGACTGTATTGCTGTCTATCATATTAAAACTGTACTTCTTATATCATATTTAGTTTTAAGCATATAGGTGTAAATTTGGGATATGATGGGCCTGGAGTATGATGGGAATGAGGATATGATGGGAATGGGGATATGGAGGAGACATAAACCTGTATAAACCAGACATAAAAGCAATAAAACCATAACATGTTGTAACAGGAAATGAAAACAAATTTAGAATAATTTTCAGTAAATTTATTAATAAATAGTTATTACAACTTATGGCATTTTGACTCTTGTGTGGTTTTGTTTATCGAAGCAATTCAACCACTTGGTCCACTGTGCATTTGAAGGACTTGAGTTAAGACTTTAAGTAAAGTCGCACATGAGCCAGATGGCCCACATGGCCGGAGCTTAACCCGGTTTCTGTAGCATGAAGCGACTAGGAATATTGCTATTCCCCCCTGGATGGGATGCTAGTCCATCGCAGGGTTACCCCCAGCATTTTGTCGCCGGTACCCATTTATACACCTGGGTGGAGAGAGACAGTGTGGAGTAAAGTTTCTTGTCTAAGGAAACAACACGATGACAGAGACCAGGATTCGAACCACCGACCTTCAGGTTGAACCACTAACCGCTAACCACTAGGCCACCGTGTCTCCACAAGTTAAGACTTCAATAGTTGTTAATTACTATCACAACCAAGACTCAGCTGGGCTATATAAAGATTTACTGCAATATACAAAACCACTGCTACTGAGCAACCCAGAAACCGGGAGTGGTGGGTGGGTTGACTCACTTACAAGGACGACAAAGGATGAACTGTTAACTACAAGATACTACTAACAGTTCTTCAACTTAATGTCCACATAGCAGGTAAGAAAACTTCCTTGGGCTAGGGTTACAGATACTTATAATTAATACTTTTTATGTCAATCACCAAAACCCTCCAGTTTAATACTGTTACAATCCAGTAATATGTTTAATGGTGGGTTAACACTGTAAGTAATGTCATGAACAATTATGGCAGTATCAAATGAAGAAATTAAAATTATAAATTATGCTTCGTGACTGCACCAATACTGAGCAAGGCTGTGTTCTTGGAAGAATCATAGAGAGCCCAAAGGCTCCCAGCCATGAAATCTGGGGTGCCCTGATCTTATTGGTACTCTGTAGTTATGTTTTCAATTTTTTATTTAAGACATCATCTGTTTAAAATTTCAAGACCCCCCCCCCCCCTCCATAACAGAAAAATTTCTCCAGGACCCCACCCCCCCTCCTTTTGCAGTGACTAAAATTTCAGGTACCCCCATTTTCTCACCCATCCCCCCCCCCTCCCATAAATAATGAACGGTCTCTAACTGAGTTAATAGAAACAAAATTAATATACATAGTTGCAGGAAAGCAGGTTAAGCACTCAGTTTTGGAGAAACCGAAAAGGTGGTTTTGGTGGATGGTGGATGTCCATCCACCAAAACCACTTATTTATAGGTGGTTGTATTTTTGGACGCAATACAGCAAAATAAGAAACAAATAGTTACGAAATTCTCAATATTATAACAGCGATAACAACCATTGAAATATAGCTGTACTTGCAATTGTGGACTGAAAGCAGATCACTGAAGACAAAGGAAGACTAAAGACCAGGTGGTTTTGGTGGATACCCATCCACGACATCCACCAAAACCACCTAAGATCTGAATCAACAAGAAACAACACACGCGTATACATTTTTACATTATTTTAATACTTACCACCAAAACAGAAGAATAATTTATTTTTTCGGCAATACAGTTTATCCAAAGAAGCATCAAGAAAGCGACATATCCAAGGACATCCAAGTCAATCAAACAGAACTGACAAATCGGTTCCGTGTGTCTGGTGCTCCGAGGTCCGAGAATCCTCGGTCACGATCGGTCACGAGTTGTGGAATTCGATCTCAGTCTCTCTCGGACGAGGTGGTTTTGGTGGATGGAATCTAATGCTGACCACTAATGTAAGTAGGGTTTTAGGAGACGCTGTCGTGACACTTAAGTAACGCTCTTTTACCGGAAGTGAGAGTAGCCGGAAGTCACTAAACAGGAAGTGTAGTGGCAAAGCTATGAACCGGAAGTGCAGAATTTAAAATATGCGTGCATACATTTGCATGCAAAATCGTGACACAAAAAATAATAAAAATAATAACAAGAAAAACGGAGCCGAAACCTTACCTCATGCCGCTACGCGCATGAGTAAATATACATTAATCGTTCAAAACAATTTTCTTAGTTTTTCACTTTAGTTACGGTAAATGGCTATAATTATATATGGCTTTCAAGCAATCAGAGCGGGCATAGTAAATACTTAAAGTTATTATATTATTTGTAAAAGGAGATGAAAAATATTTATGTAAAAACACACATGTTTAAATACTTATTTACTGATGTAATGTGTTTCCTTTTTCAGCAATCCGATGAACGTCAATCACTCCAGGAACAATTGGATCGTTTTTGGCAGGTAGGACTTCATGTAGACAATATTGTATGTTCCCACAGTTGAACTAGAACTTCATTTCTACACATAATCCTTGGAACTCGTTATACCTTTTCCTACAAATGATATCTTTTCTAAGGAAGGGTAGCTTGTCAACCTTTGCTATATGACATTTCCATGAATCTTAAATAAAACAGCTAAACAGTCAATTATTGTTTGTTTCACAGTGCAACAAAATTAGTTAAAGTATATTTATGACATTTAAGCGTTACATTTTTTGAGGCAAACGATGTTTGATTATGTGGCCAGGCCTTTAGTGTTGTCGGACAACTGCTACAATTTATGGGAAAAGAAAATGGATAGAAAATGGTAACATAAGTGGAAGTTTGGGAGAATAAGAAACAGTCGTGAAAACGGGTTCAAAGATGAGTGTTTCCAAATTTATTTTGAGTTCTCCCAATCTTTTACTAGCGGAAACACTGACTGCAATATATCAAATGCTGCTGCCGGCCTCAGTAACTATCTAATACATATGGCTTTCAAGTTATCAGAGCGGGCGTAGTATTGCTTATTATATTTTTTGTAAAAGGAGATGAAAAATATTTATGTAAAAACACACGTTTAATACTTATTTACTGATGGGAAGTGTTTCTTTTTTTAGCGATACAATGCAGGTCCTACATTCGTGGAAGAGATTTTGGCTTCACTAAACAACTGACGGTAAATGTATACCATTGGGTTGATTTTGCAGGTGTCGGCCGAGCACCGGGACTATTGACAGCAAATAATGCTACAACATTGTAATTTCGCGCAATTTCGAGCACTGTAAAGTTAATCTGCATTCGCCTGGCGCGACAGCGAATTGCACCGTACCGTAGAACATCGCGAAGAACGACGTCGGTATTTAGGTGAAAGCTTCCCAAATCAGGCAGAGAACCACAGCAAAATCAAGATAGAACATTCAAAACATACCAGAACGGTAGCGGGGAAAATCCGATAACTTCTTCCTTGATTCCAAAGAGACCCAACAACTTACTTGGTCCGGAGAAGAACCTTCGTCCAATTTTTCCACTGCATATACTTTTAGTAGGCATTGAAATATTCTTGGCTTTCACAGGACGTCATAAAAATTTAAAAATCTAAAGAAAACGTCCTACAAAGCTGTTTCTAACATGGTATGTGGATACAAGTGTTATAATCTTTCACAAAAAGTT
Organism: Cladopsammia gracilis; assembly: GCA_022457155.1. NCBI lineage: Eukaryota > Metazoa > Cnidaria > Anthozoa > Scleractinia > Dendrophylliidae > Cladopsammia > Cladopsammia gracilis. The sequence goes on from JAJGOT010000318.1 coordinate 939,897, forward strand.
TCAGGTGTTAACGATGTTTTGCTTCCGATTTACAAAGGTTTTAAATGTGTCACGCAATGCGTCACGCTATTTCAGATAAGCCGCGAAAATAAACAAAATTGAATCAGCTGAAAGTTATTGTTTGCATTATAAGTGCTTATAAGCCGAGTTAATTGAGCTTATAGCAAATACAATATTTTTGGATGTGATTTTTGGTGTAATTTAGACTTTGAATTTTTGGCCGCCATCTTTGTGCCCCTCTCAGGGATACAAAGATGGCCGCTCCATACATTTCTTGCTAAAAATATCTAATACTCGTTCACCTATAACTCTTGAACGAAATGCTTTTGCGCTTCAAAATTTGGCCAAGATGTGTAGTTTTAAACTCTTTACAATTCCATAAACATTTTGGATTCGAAATCTATTTTTTAATGCTTCTGAATTTTGACATGACGTAAGTGAAAGCCAACAATTGAGCCGTACGATTTCAAAATCGGGAAAATATCCGAAACTAAATCAAGACGAATAGATTATTCGCATGTGACATTTCGGAACCCCAGTTTTTTTTCCACGCGCTGGGAATGCTGGATACTATTGTGACGTTTCAAGATGGCGCAGATTTGGTACCGACACTTTTCTCGATTCGTTCCGCCTAGACGACAAGATTAGGAAGCGTCTCCTTCGTCGACGCAATAAAACTAGTAGTAATCATAGATTATAGTGCGTCTCCTTATCCCGTGGCACCTCGTCTTGACCTAGTACCTCAGTTTCATGAATTAATTCAGCCACTGTTTAAAAGGGCTATGTCCCGAGATATGTCACGCAGGCAAAAACGTCGGGCCGACATCAAACAAATTCACGCTATCGCCGTGGGATCAGGCAAAATCCTGCCGTGCTGTGTACTCCGAAAGGTCTCAGATTTTTCCGACATATAAATAGTATATTTGTCTTGATTTCATTTTGGTTATTTCTCCGATTCTGAAATCATACTCCTCAGTACATGTACTAATACCGGAATCGGAAATGAGAAATTTCTGAGAAAGCCTGAAAAAGTGCTCCCGTGATAAACTTGGACACCGCGTTAATGGAGCATGAAATCGACGATTAAGTCACGCAACATTCAACATGAATTTCGCAGGATTTTTCGGATAAAATTACAATTACCAGTTGCAAGTAAGACACAAGACTGTTGAATATAATTCCTTTATTAGCTAGACAAATTTAGTCACAAAACTGCGAAATCTTTAGTCGCAAATGCGCCCGATGCAGGCGCAATTTCGAGCACTGTAAAGTTAATCTGCGTTCGCCTGGCGCGGCCGGTCAGTGAATTATTGCTACAAGACATACAGCGAATTGCACCGTACCGTAGAACATCGGGTAGAACGACGTCGGTATTTAGGTGAAAGCTTCCCAAATCAGGCAGAGAACCACAGCAAAATCAAGATAGAACATTCAAAACATACCAGTAGTAGTAGGCATTGAAATATTGAGCCGTACGATTCCAAAATCGGGAAAATATCCGAAACTAAATCAAGACAAATGGATTATTTACAACCCCAGCTCCCCAGGATGATGCCTGATTTCCACGAGCTGGGAATGCTGGATACTATTGTGACGTTTCAAGATGGCGCAGATTTGGTACGGACACTTCTGGATTCGTTCCGCCTAGCCGACAAGATTAGGAAGCGTCTCCTTCGTCGACGCAATTATACTGTTATTTACAATAAAATGATATGGCTATTTTCAATAAGATGATACGGTTATTTACAATAACTAGAATGTTCAATAAAATAAAACAGTTAGGTCAGTTTGTGTCAGGTGCATCGGCGTACGGGAAAAATTTTGGCGGGGGGGGCTGAACTTAATTTGCCCGAATGAAGCTCATGACGTCATCTTCATTCGTCATGATGATATGATTCTAGTACCTGTAGTACACGCTGACATTTCACTTTTCGACCGCTGTGAACGATCCGAGAATGAACTTCTACATCTCTCATTCTTCGCTCTTCACACGGTACCGATAAGATATTTTACGAGACTTCGACGAAGACATACTTTAATCGACCAGATACCAACCACACATACTGTCGTAATAAGCAAGATGGTCGCCAAATGTTATACTTAGTTTCAGTCCCTGCGCGGTCTACATTATCATTCCCGCCCTTGGCGGACCACAACGCAAATTTGTCGTTTTATGACCCTATTTACATGAAAAGAGGATGATCCTAGTGCTATTATGATTCTAGAAGGTTCATTTGGTTTACATGGGTAAATGCGGGTTCCAGGATCAACTTTTCATTTGGTTTACAGGATGGCCCCATTACCTTTGAGTTCGGCGCGGTTGCAAAGCAAGACGGCGGGCGACAATAACAAAAGAGAAGATAACCCTGGGGCTCCTGAGGCTGTTTACATGGAGCAAGGATGATCCTAGCGCTAGGATGATCTTAGCGCTAGGGCCAAATGCAACCCTTCTCATGTAAACTGAAAGTAGAGAACACGTCGCGCTCGGATGATCCTAGCACTAGGATCATCCCCTTTCCATGTAAATAGGGCCTGCTCACGCGGTTAGCATCTAATGGAGCTATCACATCAATGACATGATCGCTGTAGTATAGAGCTCTGTTAGAAAGTTAAGTGAGTAATGTGAGTTACGAAATAAGAACAATTAATTTAAGACATTGAATCACAAAATAATTCAGTAATTTTTCTGTGTCTGTGGTGCCCGAATAGTCGACCAGTTTTGCCCGAATAATACTATATTTTTTACGACTGGGGGGGCTGCAGCCCCCCCAGCCCCTACCCCTCGTACACCTATGGTCAGGTGCTACATAATACGCAGCTCTCACATTCAAACGCTAACTTAGGCGAAAGATTGACACGACGGATCTGTCGTTTAAATGATTGCAACGATGGCAGATTTCTTAGATTGCTCGACAGTCTATTCCATAATTTATATTAATTTATATTAATCATGTTCGAAGAATGCAATCCTAATTTCGTATTGGTTGTCCTGTGGTTTATGTGCAGTAAAATTTGAGATTTTTTGGTGGTCGGTCTTCCAAATGGCCGCCCCTATTGGTTTTTTTCAGGGGCTCATTTCCGCCGAACGCGTCTCCATAATCCGTGATTACTGCTAGTATAATATATAAATGAATGTATGTAACAACTTAGTTCAACCACATTTTGATTACTGTAATGTTGTTTGGGGGCAAATGCGGCATCGGTCTTTTTGAAAAGCTGCAGAAGCTCCAAAATCGTGCAGCCCGTATTTACAGAAAGCGTTGTAATGTCGATGATTTGTTCCGGGCACTGGGTTTGCGAAAACTAAAACACTAAAGATTAGTGTCGACATCTGTTATGATGTACAAAACGGTACATGGGATGACTTCTTAGTATCTGAGATCTAGACTTGTGTCTCGAGACGACATCACACACAGCGCCGTACCAATTATTTAAAAACGTTTCTCTTATAGTGGAGCTGGGTTATGGAACAGCCTAAGTAGTAGGTAGGGAGTCAGTCAAATTACGTTTTCTGAAGACCCAAAATAAGCCGCCAAACGCCCGAGTTACCACCCCGCAGGACTCATTGCATTCGCCCTGCGGGGTGGTAACTCGGGCGTTTGGCGGCTTATTTTGGGTCTTCAGAAAACGTGAATTTGACTGACTCCCTACCTACTACTCCGGGGCATTTATATTTTTAAGCTGTTACAGACCCTAATAAACCGTTATTTGAACAACTGGTGCCGCGTTATTACCAATTGAACAAATGTGTCCCCTGTGTATCTAAAACCCATATATATATGGCGAGACCCATGAACAACGAGCGTGACGTTTTCGATAATATCTCTCAGCGCGAGCTTATCGCTTGGCTCGACGCTCAAGAAAGAAAACCTTCTTTGAGGGTTCCTCGCAACGAGGACCTCGCTGGATTTGATCCCCTAGATCGAGCGCGTATGGGTGACTTTCTGATGCCTAGTCGGATTGTTGAACTATATGATCGCGGTGAACAGGGTGAACAAGGCAGACCGGGACGAAGACAGAGAATCATAAACTGGCGCTTTACGCAGGGGCTAACAAGACCTCTTGTACCCCAAATGATGAACAAAATCAAACAATCTGTTCGCAGAAGGAATAAAGTCAAACTTACCTGGGCCTACAAGCTGCGAAACATCGAAACCGGTAAACCCATCGTTTACTATACAAACATCAGCAGTCCTTGGTTTTCTAAACTATCGCAAACAAAACGATGGTTGCAACAACAAGAAGAGCTTCGTCTTCAAGGTGAAAAAATCAACAGGCCTGCTACGAAATGGGTTTTCGAAAGCGCTGTCTTTGTTGAGGCCAAAGCGATTTTAGATAATCAACCTTTACAAATCGGTCTTGGCAGGTTGCCCGACTGGCTTCGTAACAAAAGAGAAGTCATCTCTCTTGACAACTACAACGACGATCTTTGCCTCTTTCGGTGTTTGGCTGTTCATCAAGGGGCCTATATAAATTGGTGTACTCGCAAAGCCAGAGCCTTAACGCAAAGCTTCTTTGCTCTTCATCGTAGAGGTTGTCCTAATGACAATGTTGTTACTTTACAAAAGTTTCACTTGCTTGAAAGGCACTTTAGACAAGGGATTGCCGCTTACACTGTTACAGATGACGGCAACTTTGTTTTGAGTTACACACCTTCGCGCTACGACAAAGTTGGCACCCCTACGATGACTATCGGTATCTACAACGCACATGCCTTCATGATCACTGACATAAACAAAGTCACAAACAACTACACTTGTGGCGATTGTTTGGCAAGGTTCACAAAAGCCTGTAACCTAGCACGCCACGCCAAGACGTGCACTCGCGGGCAAACTAATATTGCCTGTCCGGGAAATCAGATCCTTGCTCCTGAGTCAGCTTTTGAAAAGGCGTTTTATCCAGAAGGCAGTTTCGGCATTCAGGCAACTTGCTGGCTAGAGTATGAGGCTCGACAGTGGGGCATCCAAATCCACCACCACAGATGTGGCCATGGAGGCGAGCGCGCCATTTGGCGCTACAAAGTTGATGGCTATCACCCAGAAAGCAAAACCGTGTTTCAGTATCACGGCTGCCACTGGCACGGTTGTCGAGAGTGCTTTCCTGCACCTGAACAAAGAAACGAAGTGATCACGACTGACCGTCAAGGCAACACAATCACAAGGGAGCAAGCCTTCGTAAGAACTGTGCAAATCAATCAGTTCTTCACGGCACTTGGCTACAACTTGGTTGAAAGGTGGGAGCACGAGATGCCCCGACCCTGGTGGCACGATCGCATCCCTCCTAAAAGAAACGAAACGTATCCACACGCTATCGTCTACGACTTCGAAGCCTATCAAGACAAGACCAAGGCAAGTCAGCCGACCAGGGATCTCTCTTACGAAAGTGAGCACGTGCCTATCTCAGTCTCTATTGCAGACACGTTGGAGCCTGAGCCAGAGTACATTTGCTCTAAAGACCCCCAAGAGCTTATCCGACTGTTTTATCAATCTCTGGAGCGCCGTGGCAACGCGATCTGAGATGATATAGCTCAAAAATACATGCCGCTGGATCTTGAGGGGTTAACGGAAGACCAACAAAAACTCATCAAGCAATGGTGTGAACAGGTCCCAGTGGTCGGCTATAATTCAGGCCGATACGATCTGCACCTTATCAGAAAACACTTTATTTCTTATCTCGGGCAAGAACACGGCGTCTTTGCAGGCGAGAAACAGAGCCAAATCATGTTCATCAACACGCCCTCCTTCAAGTTCCTCGACGTCACAAACTATCTGTCCCCAGGCATCAATTACGACAAATGGGTAAAGACGTATGGGGCGAAACAGACAAAGTCCTGGCTCCCATACGAATGGTTTGACAGCGCTGACAAACTTGACTACAAGGGGCTTCCGCCATACTGGTGCTGGTACTCACAACTCCGAAACTCCTTTGTTCTTTCTCCAGAGGAGTACAAACAATGCGAGCAGGTTTTCAAAGAGCGTGGCATGAAGACCTTCGGAGACTGGCTGGAGTATTACAACAACCTCGATGTTACTCCCTTTCTCGAAACCCTCGAGAAAATGAAAGCGTTTTACACCAAGCTCGGGGTTGACATTTTCAAAGACGCTGTTTCGTTGCCTGGGGTTTCGATGCAATACATCCTGAGAGGAACCCTGAGAGGTCGTAACCGACCCCAACTATTCGCCCCAAGTGCCGAAGCCTATGCAATGCTGAAAGAGGCTGTTGTTGGTGGACCTAGCTTGGTGTTCACACGTAAACACGTGCGTGGTGAAACCCGCATCCGCTCACACAAATACGACTTAGCTCGAATCGTCAAGCGTATTCTAGGCTTCGATGCGAACTCTCTTTACCCTAGCACCATGATGCAGGAAATGCCTTGTGGTAAAGAGAAAGTCGTGCAGTACGAAGATCCAGTAGAGGCCGCAAGAGACTTCTGGCTCAAGTTGATTACGAAACAGTGGTTCGGCTTTGCCGAGGTCGACATCGAAGTCCCTCAGGCCTTGTGGGAGCACTTCGAAGAGTTTCCTCCGCTCTTTGTAAACCGCAGCGTGGGCGAAGAGGGCGTCCCTCAGCACATGAAGGATTACCTTGCTAAAAGCAACAGAACCCACTTGCCCGGGCAAAAGAAGCTGCTAGGCGTGCTTCAAGCAAAAAAGATTCTGCTTTACGCCCCAGTGTTAGAGTGGCTTTACAACCACGGACTCCACATAACCGCTGTTTACCGCACGATCGACTATACACCCATCAAGCTCTTCGACTGGTTCGTCCATGAGGTTGCAAACAACCGAAGGAAAGGCGATGCTGACAAAGAAAAAGCCTTGCTCGCAGAAGTGTTCAAGCTTTTGGGCAACAGCGCTTACGGCAAGTTCATCGAAGCTGTTGAGCGACAGACAAGAGTTGCGTACACCAACGACGAAGACACTGTCGACAAACACCTGCGCTCAGCCTGGTTCGAAGATCTCGAGGAGATCGGGGGATCATACAAGATCGAGTTACGCAAAAACAAGGTCACCATAAACCGGCCCTTTCAAGTCGGCATCGTTGTCTATCAACTTGCTAAGCTGCGCATGCTGCAGTTCTACTACGAGTTCCTCGATCACTATCTCGACAGGCGTGACTTCGAGCTTATCCAGATGGACACGGACAGCATGTACTTCGCCCTTTCATACGACACTCTCGAAGAAGCAGTTCGACCAGAACTTTGCACCCAGTTCGAAAGGGAGAAAAAGAACTGGCTCTCCTGGAACCAGTGGAGCAGCAGAGAACCCGGTTTGTTCAAGCTTGAAAAGGAAGGCACTCGAGCCATCGCTCTATGCAGCAAGTGCTATTACGTAGAAGACGAGGAAAGCGGCGAAGCCAAGATGTCATCCAAGGGAGTCAACAAGCGGCAAAATGAGCTTCGGTGGGAAAGATAGAGCGGGCCCTTGAAGGCTACAAGGACATGGCCACCAACAGGGGCTTTCGAATGCACAACGGGGCCATGTACACGTACGAACAGCGCAAGCTAGGTCTCAGCACCTACTACAACAAGCGCTGGGTGTTGCCCGACGGCATTCACACAGAGCCAATCGAGTTTCACAACCCAGCGGGTGGTAACTGAGTACCCGGCGGCACAACCATTAACTCCTCACGCACAAACCCGCGCTTGGGTCCGTCGTACAGATAATACACGACAGGCGCATCTGGCTTGGTAACAACCTTCTCGATGTTGTAGACTTTCAAAGACCAGATCGGATCAGTTGCCCGTCGACTACCGCCCTCAAGCTCGCCGGGGTAATACAGATATCTCACGTGGACTCCATGAGGGAGCTTCTTTTCATTCACCCCAACAGGCCTAGCATATGGGGTTGCAGGCTTGGCTGAGGTTGCTTTCTCTTTGATTGCTTGTGCGGGCTTCTTGCCAGTTAATCTGGTTACTTCATTGTTCAAGGCCGAGATAACATCTGGCAATCTTTTAACCCAAGCAGTCGACCGGCCGGAGGGCAGATTCATTTCAACTGCGTACTGGTAACCAAATAATCGTTCAGCCAGGGTTCTGTTGAATCTTTCAACAATCCCTTGGTCTCTGTGGATATCAACGCACCCACGGCGAATGGTTGTTTTATGGGCCCCAGTCTCTTTAGTCACAGCTCCCATAAACTTTGTCCCCGGGTCGACTTGCAACAGTTGTGGCCATTTCAAAGGCCCGCGTCTATATACCCGAGCCAGCGCCTTCGAAACTTCATCAGACTCTTTCGAAGTCAAGGGCTCTGCTGCTTTGTAACGGCTAGCCACATCAACAACTGTCAAAGCATATTTGTAAATCTTTCGCCCATGAGGCAGTTTGTCGTGAGGCAAAAAAAGTAGATCTGCTTGATGCACGGCATTAGGAGTCTGGACATCAAACTTGGGCCGAGGGATATGGCGTGGTGCTGGGCGATATACTTGCCAAAGGGCTTGTTTGACGAGCCATTTCTTTGCCGCCTCTTCAGAGACCTTGGCTGCTGCAGCTAGCTTTTTAACAGCAGCAAGTCCTTTCCAATAGCCTTTGGGACCGTAATAGATCTTTGAGAGTTTCGCCTCCATATACATATGTGTTTACAGAAAGCGAAACGCTGCATATCCAAGGGCGAGCGCGCCAGTGCCGATAAACAAGAGTTCGCCTTGTTTCTGTTGTGGGCCTGGTTTATAGAAGTCATAGAACTCGGGCTCTTTGGGGAGTGTTATTTGCTGCTCCCGATGTGTTTGGTTGTAGAGCACTAGAGCTTGGTCAGTGTCTTGAAAGTTGTGTTTCGCTTGATCTTTGATCCGATCATTGCTGGCAATCCAGTCGAGGAGCTTTGTGCGGTCTTTCTGATATTTAGCGTAGGCCGCTTGATAGGCCTCTAACGCCTTGTCGTGTCTGATCTTCTCATCCAGAGCGGCTTTCCCACTGTCGCCGGAAAGATATTTTGCGAGATAGTTGCCTCCAGTGAAAGCAGCGGCATTCAAAATTGCTCCACCAACCATAATAGCGATTGAGGCCATTGCTATATATATGATTTACATTGAGGCAGGGAGGATCTTCTGGTCCTCGAGATATTTCTTGAGAGCTATGCTCCCAGCCATGACGGCAGTGAACTTCACGTAGTTCATGAGACTCGAGCTGGGGTCGGCCGTGAGATTTTCCTTGACGACCATTTTGCCAACCCAGCCAATAGTTGCGACAAGGCCAGTTATTGTGGCCGCATCAAGAACAGCTTTCACGAGCTTGTTGTCAGACATGGTGTATATATATAAGATTTTAAATTTCAGTCGACTCTTCATTATGCGTTGTCTCGTTGATCTGTTGTGTTGCTAATTGCCAAACTGTTTTTAGGGCGGCAATGTTCAATTTAAGCATAACAAAAAGAATACCTCCGATTGCAGCCCCGTTTACGAAGCCTTGAAAGAGATTTGCCATTGTGTATATATAAGATTTTTACTCCATCTCGCGAATTCTTCGTCTCGGTGGTGGGGGAGTTTGAACTTCATTCACCACTGCCGGCACAGGGGCTGGGGTCGGGGCTTTGCGTCTAAGTGTATTCATAATGGCCTCGCGTTGGTAATATAGGCCCCAAGCGGATATAATTACCCCGGCAACACCAAGAATGAGAAATACTGTGTTGCTGCTAGCTTCTTCATTTGTCGAGTTTTGGGGTGTAGAGTTTGGGGCAGGCTCATTTGTTGCTTTAGCAGCTTGTGCTTGTTTTTTTGCCTCTCTTGCCAGGCGGTTGCACTCAGCAAGCCTTTTGCCAGAAGCAACACGACCAGGATTTTTGGCTGGAGCAGTCTTTGGGGTATCAGAGGTAACGTGCGTGTTGTTTGTGGGTGCTGCTGGCGCGACTGTTTCTTCAGGCACCGTCTCGAGTGGTTGAGCCATCATGTGTATATATGTATATTTTTTATTTCAAACCTTCGTGGTTTCTGTCAGGTTTCTGCCAGGTTTCTGCCAGGTTCCTGCCAGATTATGTGTCAAAAACTTCATCAAAACATGCGTCAACTTCATCAAAACCCTCGAGTGGGTAACCTTCCCCATCTCTGCTTGTGTGTACAGGTGGAGAAGGTTGATGGGGCAACTCTTCTGGCTCGTTTTTGAAGTCGATGTGTTTTGTAGTGATAAAAACAGCATTGGCCAAGGCCAAGAATCGCCCACAACGCAGTGCAATTTTTCCAGCAAGAGATGAAAGTTCATGGTTAATCATGAAGTCATTTTTGAGTTCTTTCTACAGGGCCTCCACATCGTCAATCTTAACAACCATGCCGGCGCCTTTGGTTGCGAACATTATAACGATGTCAATCATAGACTCGGTCATCTTGTTGCCGACATAGGCTTCATACCTTTTGTAGTACTTTTCAACCTCTTTATCCGTCAGGCGCTTCACCTGCTCCGGTTGAAACAAGGACTGCCAGTTTCTCGCGTTGAGCTGGAGTGTCTGGACCTGTTAAGACTTCAGGAATCGCTGATGGCAAGGAGCTATCAGGGGTTGCCTCTAGCAGCTGCATGATTTCATTATCAATGGCCATGTCTTCTGGGAGGTTTGTTGCCATTGCGTATATATTATGTATTTATTTTTCAATTATTCTCTTGATGTCAGGCAAAAGACTTTCAACCTCACGTATAAGCCCCGTCATGGTGTCTGGGCACACAGTGACTTTCAAAGGATAGCGGTTAAGAAGCATGAGACGCAGATCGTCCGTGTCAGCGGTTTTGATTATCTGTCTTTGCATCTCCTCCGCATGACTCTGCAATTCACCCAGAAGTTGTGAAAAGACCGTGAGCTTGTGGATACTGGTTGAGGTGTTCATGGTTCAGCGTATATATATGTTTTCACATTTTAAATTCTATCCCATATGGGTGCCGCAGAGAGAAGACTAGGTGAGAAAACTTGTGCCCCTTTAATTTTGCAATCAACTCTTTGTACTCTTGTTGTTCAAGTTCCCCGGCATAGTCATCAAAGATGGCCTTCGTTGTTTTGCTTGATGGAGTGTAAAAAAGCACAATCGATGCAACGTTTTCCCTAAAGGGTTTCGCAATGCTGGTTAACTGTTGGGTTAGCACCCACACTGACAAGCCGTTGTGGCGAGCACTGAACCCTAGTTTCACAAGTTGACTCGTGCGACCTTTCATATCCTTCGAAGCAGCACAGTCATCGAGCACAAAGAGCGTGTTTGTCCCGTCGAAGAAATAACTAGCTAAAGTTAACCATGTTTCAATCTCATGCTGCTGACAATCTATCACGAAAATACGTGGCTCCTGGTCCACGAAACCGTCGTAGGTCTTGTTGTGGACAAATGTTGGACAGAAGAGAACAATATAGTCAAACTTGCCCCTGAAGGGGCCACGCAGCTGATTCAGAAGATATTGTGTTTTGCCAGAGTTAGTCGGCCCGATAATTAGTGCATTGAATGGCAGCTTTCGTGGGTCCATCTATATACATATATATGTGTTTAGTACTGAACCGCCTGCAGCTGTCTGTCCATGATGTTCATCTGTGAGTCGCTGATGGTGTAGATGTGGCAGTGCACGTTTCCCGAGCCGGAGGTTGTCCTTTCGAGCTCAAGATGTACGCCGTCCTTCGTGTTGACGAGGCGTTGGCCGTTGCCATGTAGGGTTGTATCAGCCATTGATCTAAGGTCGATAAGGAGCCCGAACTTGTTGCCAGTGAGATATTTTGTTAGATTCATGTTGGGCCTGCCATCACCCCTCTTTTTGAAGAAGCGACTGATCTCACGCCACATGTCGGTCCCGTTGATGCCTTCGTTGTAAATCCTGTTGGGGGAGCCGTTTATGGTGACATTAACTTTGGTGATGTCTGGGTTGAAGTATTTTTCTGAGTCCCTGGCTCCTGCTGTGTAGGGTTCGATGAATAGCAGTAGGATGGCTTTCAGTGACCTGCGCTGCGGGTTCACCCTGAGATTCAGCCTAGCGTCTGAACCCTTCGAGAAGGGAACCACTTCCTCTCGCATGATATGGTCGTAGGCAAACTCCTTTCCGCTAGAGTATACACTTGTTGCCTCGTCAGCCAGCTGCTTACTTCGGATTGTCTCGTACTCAAGCTGGATATTTGTCAACTTGTAGACAAGCTTGTTTGTATCCGAACCCCTGACAACTTGAGAAGCCTGGGCGAGCGTTATCTCGAATGTCAAGTCGTTGTAGAGTGCCTGTGGGTACATGACACCGTGGTCTGTTATAATCTGGTGGTCGAGGTTGATGCGGTATTTGTTTTTGTATATGGTCTCCAGCTTGTTTTCCGCATCCACGCCAGAGGTCTTCTTGTCGCCGGCACTAGAGCGAATCTTACTCAAGTCTACACTCTGGATGCCCTCGGGGAGCATGTTGTCTCTCTTATCAACAGAGAGGAAAAGGTCCTCAAAGATTTTGTAAATATCGTACCCAACGGTGTCCTGGACAGTGGTGGTGGCAAACTTCACAACAAGCCTGTCAACTAGTGCTCTGGAGACATTTTGTACAAGATAGTTGTTTGCGTGGCCGCCGGCAAGGTCGATGTTAAAGAGCAAGGCAAGCGAGCCCGACACGATAACCTCATGTTCGTTGAGCTTGGGCACCGTAACGTACAGGGTCTCGCCGGGATTGGCTGAAGTGCGTTCAAAGGTGATGCGCTTTACGGTGCGCTCTGCTTTCATAGCACCAAGAATCTTCTCTGCGTTCGTTGGGAGGAGGTTTGGTTGCACGGCCATAGCCAGAGTATATATATAAATTTATATTTATATTTATATACATCATGGCAGAAGGCGGATATGACTATCCAACTGGCGAGAACGAAAACACCAAGCTTGACGAAGCCTTAGACAACGATGGTGACGACGACGAAGAAGAAGTTAACAGAACAACCCCCTTTCAACCGGGAGCTGCATCCACCCCATATCCTGGCGGTGAAGAGCAGATTGAAATGCATACACTGCCTCGCGAACAGAGCGGTTTTGATTCTGAAGGCATCCCTCTGCTTGAAGGCGACTTCTTAGATGCAACGGAAAAAGCCTCTAGGATCGATGCAGCTATGGACTGGCTTAAAAGCCGCTTTCCGAGAATGAATCCCAGCCGAATAGACCCTATTGGTTTCGGTAAAAAACCAGGAAATGTAGGCAGAATTGTTACCTTTGGGCCAAAGGGTGGCGAGAAGCCCATTTTCAAACAAGATGGGTCTGGCCTTCTTAAATCATTTACAGACAAGTTCAAAGGAGCTCTTGGCCCAAGCACTGAAGAGATCGTCTCTGAAGACAATACATCTATAAGAGAAGAAGAACAACAAATGCTAAGAGAGGAAGAAAAACAACAGAAGGTGGCGGGAAGAATTAATGCTGAACTGAAAAAAAGAACAGATAATCAACAAACCCTATCTCTAAGACTCGAAGAAACTAGAGAGAGAAGGGAAAATTTAGAAAAAGAACAAGGCTCTAATCTTGAAGCTCAAAACAGAATAGATGGGATGAAACGCCTGGAAAAAAATTATCAACGTGATATAGAAAATGAGAATAAAGCAATAAAAGCACTTCAAAAACAAAAACAAGATGAAGACAAACTGCAGGCAAAGGTTGCTAAAAGAAAGGCAGCACTCTCTAGCAAAAAGAAAGAAAGAAATACCCTCGAAGCAAGACTTAACTCCACCAAGTCGCTGGATGAGTTAAACAAACAAGAAGCCGAGCTTGTACGACAAAACGAGGAAGACAAGCGTGTGATAGAGGATGAAAACACTTCTCCCTCTGACAGAGAAGCCGCGGAAGCCCGTGTTGCTGAGCGAGAAGAAGAACTGGCAAGACTAAGAACACAGGTTCAGGAAAGAGAAGAAGCCTTGCCTCTTCGAGAGCGGGTCAAAAATATCTTCAAGAAATATGGCTGGACCCTTCAAGCAGTTGTTCTGGCTGCAGGTCTAGTCATAGGCGCTGTGACGATTGCCGCAATGAATGGCTTAAAGGCCGGCACCAAGGCTATTGGCAATGGGCTCAAAGCCCTAGGAAATAAGGTTGCCTCAATCCTGCCAGGCTTGATCGGCTCGATCGTGAGCTTTATCTTCAAAACAGCCGGCCAGGTTATCTCATTCCTTGGCGAGCACGCCTGGCTGCTGATCCTTACCGTTGTAGGCTTTATGATTGAAAGGATCACAAAGCGCAGGAGATAATTATCTCATCCAGGCAAACAAGCCTGCTAAAGCAAGCGCACCCACACCAATGAGCGCCTTGTTTACGTGATGCGGCTCGATCTTAGTCTCTTGCGTTGGTTCTGGTGTGGGGCCTGGTGTTGGTGTGGGTGTGGGGGCTGGTTTTGGGTCTTTTGGTGCTATGCCCTGTGCCTGTGTCGCCTGTTTGTGAATCGGGTTCGATGGGTGACTGTTTGGTGGATTTATTTTTGTTGGTCCCCCATCCATGTGGCGAAGGGACGCTTTTTTTGTGCCCAGGTTAACATCGTTGTTCACACCCAGCTTCATACCTTGCGTTGCCTCCTTGAGATTGTTGTTGTACCCCACCACACTCTCTGTGTTGATAATCATGCGTGATGGCATGAGCCAGCTTCCGGGCGCTGTCGCAAAGTCTAAGCGCACTTTAGTTGCTTGGATGGCAAGCTGATATCGCTGTACGCTTGTTGCGATGTCGTTCAGTATTATGGCCTCCTCTAGATGGGTGAGGAATACTCTCTGCGTTTCGAACGCCCGGCCTCCTCTTCCAATGATGCTGCTGCGGGTTTTGGCTTGTGCACCCAGAATGCAGTACACAAAGGCCTCGATTGACTGATTCATACGCGCAAGCCCTGGCTGTGTTAGCCCTTGTGCATAATTCGGCACAAAGTGTTCAAACTGACTAACCGCGCCTTGGTCGTTACGAACGAAGTATATGCCGTTTGCGCGATAGTTTGGGTCTTTTCTGTCTGTGACGCGCTCATCATCAAACAGGGCTAGATCGGGATCAGGATAGTCGTAATCAGTAGAACTGGGCCCACCATATGTGACCCAAATGTACACATTGCCAAGCCCGTGGTTTTTGCCGTATGTGAAACGGAAGTCAGAACTGGGGTCTACACCAAACTCTTGGCAAATCCTCTTGTATGCGTCGATGTTGAACTTGTTGTCTTTCTGGTTGAATGTGGGGTCGTCTGGCAAAGCACTCACGCTCTGTTCCCCACCAAGCTTGTAGAGTATTCGTCTTGTTGTGAAATAGACGTGAAACCTGTAAAATGACCGGAGCTGTGGGGTTAGGGAGAGAGTCGAGTTCTTATCAAACAGAAGGTCACGCGAGATCCCACAGCCGGTTGTTGCGCACCACAGGGCGAAGTTCAGTTGTTGTGGCTCATTTGAGGACCGCCGAGCCACTTTCTCCCATATTTCGCGGTTGTGAACGAAATTTGTGTGTCTCTGAAAATGTTTCTGTATTTCGTTGTGAAATAATCAGTTGGCGTGACATAGATCTTTTGCGCTTCATCGTTCAAGACAGAGCCAATCATCATGTCTTTATCGATTGATGTGGAGAAATCAACAGCCGGGATTGGATTTTGTATGTTTCGGTTTAACGTCAACTGATAAGGGAAACCGCCAATATACTCTAAGCCAAGGGCGTCTTTCAGAGCTTGTGTCCAATTCTTGTGCGGTATGTCTGAGGGCATAGCCCAGGAGCCTTGCCCCTCTGAGAAAAGAACTACTGCTGAGGCTTTGTGCTTTTCGTCGAAAGAAACTTCTGTTGTAAATCTTGACATATCAGCGTGCGGGAAACGCCTTTTGAAGTCTGAGATAGCCTTAGCCTTGGCAGCTGTAGAGAGTTTTTCAGCCTCCGGAGAACTCAGCCAAGCAAGTTGCGGGTTTACTGTGGGTTGTGTTGACTGTTTTTTTCTAATATACCTGCTCTGTTGGGGATAGAGGGGATTTTGGGGACGAGGAAAAAACGGGGGTGGAGGTCCGTAATCGTGACCGAGATTTGAACCGCGTCTGCCAAACATGATTATATAAATATAATTTAAAATATATATATATATATATATACAATCATGGTTATGCTAAGAATCTTCACACATTCGAACCCTCACACCATCTACTTCGATCACCCTCTTCCGAAGCCGAGTTTCATCCGGCTTATCGCTTTCTGGCTTTATCATTCGTGGCATAATTTGAAAGAAGACGCAACAATAACATGGTATACAACTGGCGAAAATAAAAAAGGAACTGTCTTGAAAATACCCGAAGGATTTTACACTCCAGACACTCTGAAGGCTTGGGTAGAGGAGTTATTTAAGGGGCAACCAGTAAAGGTACATGTCATAAACGATGAACCCTTTGCGAGAATGCATGTGAAAAAACATTTTCCTAATGATGTAGAACTTAGTCCTAATTTGGCTAAATTGTTCGGTATAAGTACTAAATTACAGAGGGATACATACATTAAAAAACTTACATCACCAGCGATGTTTTACGTTCACTGTGATCTTATCGATAAAGAACAAACCTTACTCAATGGAAAGCCTTCAGATATTTTGGGGATGGCGAAAATTAAGAACCCCACCTATTGGGGCAGCTACAATAAGTATGAGTACGCTGAGGACAGAGAAAATGCTGCATATCTTAAAATATCGTCTGGTGAATTTGTAAACAGTTTAACAATTTCAGTCAAGGGCGAACACGGGGAACTTTTTGATTTTAATGGCTTACCTTTATTTTTTGAAATAGAAATAATATAAAACTATATACACAATGGTGGTGTTAACAATCGTCGCACCTTCCAACCCTCACACCATCTACTTCGATCACCCTCTTCAGAAACCGAGCTACATCAGGCTCTTATCCGCCACGATTTATAATTCGTGGTTTAATCTAAAACAAAGAGGTGAGATTACATTACTGACTACTAACCCTAATGAGCACAAGACTACCAGAAGAATACTTGAAGGGCATTACACTATGGATAGATTGGCAAAAGAATTTGAAGAAGCCTTCGAAGGTAACTTTAAATTAACAACCGAAACAAATACTCCAGTTGGCCAGATGACAATTTCCAAACTTTATTCTGCGGAGGTGAAGCTTGACCGCGATCTGTCTAAATTGCTTGGTATAAGTCCTAAATTGCTCTTTATAACATTCGTCAAAGGATTAACATCACCAAGCACTTACTTTATCCACTGTGATCTGGTCGATAAAGAACAAAACCTACTCAATGGTAAGCCTTCTACAGTTTTGGCTAAATTTGCTCTTCGTGGAAAGGCCTATGAGAGAGTTTTCTATGAATCAACACAGCAGAACATCTTGCGTGACGTCTCGTCTGGCGATTATGTAAACAGCATAACACTATCTGTAAGGGATGAACACAATGACCTTTTTGACTTCAATAACATGCCGCTTGAATTTGAACTTGAGATCAATTAAAATATATATATATATACAAACGATGAGCTCGGCTAACGTGTTGCCATCAGCCCCTGAATACAGCGAAACTCCATCGCTTTACCCAGACTTATCCAACGGTGAAGACTTCAGACTCAAGAAAATCTCTGACTTGCAAAAGGAGCTTGAGTCGGAGGCTAATCATTACAGACAAGTTGCTAAGAAATACAAGCGAACACATACAATTGTTCACGGAACCGCAGTAAGTTTTGGTTTCATTTCTACAGGCTTGTCTACAGCCACAATCGCCACAGCTCTGACCGGAGCCGGGCTCATAGCCAGCCCCGTTATTGCCGGCGTGGCAGCTATGACAGGTTTTTCAGCAGCCAGCCTCACTATGCTTAACAGGCGGTTCGAGAGAAAAATTACTAAACACGAAAAAATATACACACTCGCCCTTGCTAAACGAAACTCTGTCTTTGAGCTGGTTTCAAAAGCTCTAACTGACAAGAGAATCAGTGATTCAGAGTTCAAAATAATCCTCCGTGAGCTTGAGAGCTATTATGAACTTAAGAACGAAATACGCTCTGGTGAAGCAAAGGCCGCCAACAAAGTAAACAAGCAAACTCAAACGCCAGATCTTGAAAAACTCAGAGGCGAGCTTCGCAAAGAAGTCAAAGCAGAATTTCAAAAAAAACTCAATCGTCTTACCTCTGTGTCCAAGTCAGATTTCAAAGACTAAATTCAGGTTTCTCGCTTTATCTAACAAAAGAACGCAATTGTGTGACAAAGCGTGACACATGACGTGACATTGTGCGTGACTGTCACGCGTGACATTGCGTGACACATAACGAAAAGGGACAAAACCCTAGTCAGGGGGTGCTCTGGTGGCTGTTTCGTTTTGCCTAGCCTAGGCTAGGACTTAACTCCGGACAAGGGAGTTGTCATTTTCCCATTTAGCCTCTGGGAGCGAGGTCGAGTTCTCCTAGGAGATCTCTGTTCGAGCACCCCCCTGTATCAGTTGGGCCGGGGCTGGTTCACCAGGGGGTCACTAACTGACGCAGCAACCCCACTACCCCTGGTCTGACATCGCATTAGCCGTAAGCAGGATTCAGTGGGGGCCAGCCACACCTCCCTGAGCTATACCGAATTACAGACTTAATATAATATATGGTGCGAAAAGGTCTTTTATATTCGAGCGAATTGCCGTGCTTTCACATGTGGTAACTCATAAAGAACTACGCATGCGCAAATTTCTAAATATGGGCTTTACATAATGGATACCGGAAGTCACGAGACCAACAAATTGAAAAAACAATTATAATGTTTAAGCATGACTGACTTCACCGCACGGCTCAATGAACTTGACAAACAACACAAATTTGCCATCCTTCGCTCGCTATACGGCGGCGATTATAGGAAAGAAATACACCGCTTGCGCCTGCCGGAAAAACTTTGCCATATCTACGAAGATATGGGGTTGGCAGAGATGGGGAAACAATATCTACAAGAACATTATAACGACTTGCAGCGTGAACGTTGGGCCCGAAGATTTCTGTCTTGTTATTCTTGCGGCGGCTCATTTTTGCAATCAAGCGATTCTTGTGAACTTTATTGCAAAAAATGCGGTCGTGTGGAAGTGCTAGAGGATTATGCTCCGGCATATACGCATCAAAACATTTTGTACAAACCAAGACAAAGGCAGTCGGCGCGGTGTTATGCGTTTGGGTACGCTTTGACACGGATTAGCAAGAAGCTTGAATTGACTCTAGACCAAATAAATGAGGTGAAACGTATTTTCAAATTTATACAAGCTCGGCTTCCGAGAATCTCTTATACGTTTGTGATCTACAAAATCCTGGACATTACAACGCCGCTTGAAGACCCGCAACGAGCGATTGTAAATTGCCTGAGACAACAGATGTCAAACAATATGATAATTAAAAACGAACATTTATGGGACAATGCTTTCAATGCTTTCGTGTACTATTAGACTTCCTTACTCATCTTGCCAAATTTCAATTCATTACGAACATCAGAAGTCATTTAATTTTAACATTTATTTCCGAGAATTTACGGCCGCCATTAAAAAACCTTGTTCCAAGGCTTGGTTGCGAATGGGAGAAAGTGACGTAAAAGACTCAAACATACCTCACAGGTTGAAATTATAATAACAATAAGTGTTGTAAATCACGCGAAAAGCAACAAAAACTTTAGACTCGTTCTTCGTGTAATTTTCTATGCTGATTGTTATTATAATTTAAACCCGTGAGGTATGTTTGAGTCTTTTACGTCACTTTCTCCCATTCGCAACCAAGCCTTGGAACAAGGTTTTTTAATGGCGGCCGTAAATTCTCGGAAATAAATGTTAAAATTAAATGACTTCTGATGTGCCTAATGAATTGAAATTTGGCAAGATGAGTAAGGAAGTCTAATAGTACACGAAAATGTAAAAAAATGAAAATCAAAAATTTGATCGTAGTAGCACTTTAAATTGCGTTCACAACTGCGAGGATCATTCTTCATTTGATTTCATATCCGCAGTTCATATATGATTTATTTCAAATGTATAATTCCACACTCACTCCTTTCACGGGAACATATGAACCTACAATTGACCTGCTCCCAACGTCAGTGGCTTCATAGCTCAGTTGGTAGAGCATCGCACCGGTATCGCGAGGTCACGGGTTCGAACCCCGTTGAAGTCCTGAATTTTTTTCAGGCTTCTTTTCGCAATTGCTTAAATTGCGTTCACAACTGCGAGGATCATTCTTCATTTGATTTCATATCCGCAGTTCATATATGATTTATTTCATATGTATAATTCCACACTCACTCCTTTCACGGGAACATATGAACCTACAATTGACCTGCTCCCAACGTCAGTGGCTTCATAGCTCAGTTGCATGGTAGAGCATCGCACCGGTATCGCGAGGTCACGGGTTCGAACCCCGTTGAAGTCCTGAATTTTTTTTCAGGCTTCTTTTCGCAATTGCTTAAATTGCGTTCACAACTGCGAGGATCATTCTTCATTTGATTTCATATCCGCAGTTCATATATGATTTATTTCATATGTATAATTCCACACTCACTCCTTTCACGGGAACATATGAACCTACAATTGACCTGCTCCCAACGTCAGTGGCTTCATAGCTCAGTTGGTAGAGCATCGCACCGGTATCGCGAGGTCACGGGTTCGAACCCCGTTGAAGTCCTGAATTTTTTTCAGGCTTCTTTTCGCAATTGCTTAAATTGCGTTCACAACTGCGAGGATCATTCTTCATTTGATTGTTTTCTTTGTCTAGATAATAGCCGTCAGGACTGCATATAACCTTTCGAAACAATGGGTGATTTGTTGCTATATTAAGGGATATAGAATGGGCAAAAACTCTAGCAGAGTGCTTCTGTTCAAAGCATTTGCGAGCGATCGGTTCGAACAGATTGCCCCAGGTACAGGCCGTATTGCTATGCATGTCTGATGGCTGTATTTTCTTCAAGAGCAAGTTCTGTGGTGTTTCAAACGGCGAAACTCCGATCAAGGCTGCAATTTCGGATGCCCCAAGAGTATTTTGTCGATAACTCACCCAGTCGGCGCTCTTTTGTTTCAGACCAGTGTTCCTCGATTTGAGAAAGTTCAAGAACACTTGTGTTGTCGTCATCATTGATATACAAAGGGAAAGTGTTTTTTCAATTGATAAAAACCGAGCCAGTTATGCACAGGAATCTCCTCCAGGGGACGAACGCAAGGAACTATCAACGTATGAAAAAAGGTTTCCTTGTTTTAGAAGCATAAGACAGTAAAGCTGTGCTGGTGACATTTGTTGTAATAGTTGTTCTGCGTAGGGGTCAACATGATCTACATATCTTATGGGTTGTTGATCAGAAAGAAAGAATTGTGCTCCTGGTTTCCTTCTTCTTGTCATCATTTTTCTGCTTTGAGTAACAATGCCTTTTCTTCCACGGCCCATCGTGTATACAAGGGGTTTACCTTTCTCCAATTGGTAATAACACGGCCCCAGTTGTTCAAATAACGGTTTATTAGGGTCTATAACAGCTTAAAAATATAAATGCCCCGGAGTAGTAGGTAGGGAGTCAGTCAAATTCACGTTTTCTGAAGACCCAAAATAAGCCGCCAAACGCCCGAGTTACCACCCCGCAGGGCGAATGCAATGAGTCCTGCGGGGTGGTAACTCGGGCGTTTGGCGGCTTATTTTGGGTCTTCAGAAAACGTAATTTGACTGACTCCCTACCTACTACTGCCTATCCCATGATCTACGATCTGCAGCGTCTTTAAATGATTTTAAACATAAACTGCGCCACTACAGTTTTGAGTGAGTTCAATACGTTTTATACACGGCATCCTTGAAAAGCGTTCCCGCCAAGAATGAATTAATGAATTATTATTGCAAATTTGATTTCATTACTCGTTTCAATAATCCGCTCTTAAAAGAAATAACGCAAAATTCAAAATAAGCCTCGATTCAAAAATCGAATTTTGATTTGTCGAGCTTCTACAATGACCAAATGGCAAAATTTTACGCAGTCAATCGCAAATTGATATAAACTCGTGGTTGTTTGGGAAAATTCGAGAAAGAAGTATAGCGAGAGCCATGTAATTAATTGTTGATATTTTTTGTATCTCCGAAAGCCTTCTCATACAGCGCTCCTTGAATCTGATTTTTTCAATACAAGTGTTTCATTGTAATGGCAAACTATAGCCATAATAGTTACCATGCACTAATGCTTGAAAAGAGGAAAAGTTTCCCAACAAAATGGATTATAAACCTACCTTTTCCTCACACGAGGACGACGGAGATCTTGCCGCCATCACAGGAAACCCAAGCGTAATGTTTGCATATTAATGATATTTGAAAATATAAGACATTGTATGGAATTTCGAATTCAACGTTTTAAGCAATATATAAAATCAAAATTGCTGAATAAGATCGTTGAAACATTTACTGGTGTCATATTCTATCTTTATACAGTGTTTCTACACTATTTGAACGATTTTTAGTCCATTTATCTTACCTTGTATAATATAATGGAAAGGAAGGAGAGTTCGGAGTTTTCGGCGTTCGACACGTGTCCACAAATGGCTCATTTTTCGCACAAAAATAGGTGCTGCTCCCATTCTGACTGGTCGTCCTCACAGTAGAATAACGTTAAATTGCATTTCTTCGAACAACTTGAACATCCCTTGTTGATTATGACGAACAAGCCGCTCGTGTGGACGGGGCCTAATTTGGCAGATTATATTTGCGTGTTATGACATAAAAACAAACACATTCTACAAAAAGCGTGTCCCACCGGAAAGGTCTTTTTGTTTTCCTCGATTTTTGCACGGGCTAATTTTTGTTTTTGACTGTAGTGCGACCAGGCCCTTATTACATAAAGAAAAAATTTAGGCCCCGTCCACACGTATCCGGATATTTTTGAATCCGCAACTTTTTTGTTGCGGATTGGCCTTCCGTCCACACGTATCCGGCGAATTCGGGCAAATACGATTCGAATACGCTACGTGTGGACGCGAATATTTTCTAATCCGTAACAAAAAAGTTGCGGATTCAAAAATATCCGGATACGTGTGGACGGGGCCTTAATGTCTTGCAAAAGCGTAAGAGCTGAACCGAGCTCAATGTAAATGTAAATGTTGGTAAATGTTTTACTAATAGACCTAAAGAAGGAAACAGATACACGGTCCGTTTTCCGTTGCTTCTTCCTTGTCTCCTCCTCTTCAAGCTAGAGGCCGTTTTAACGTCGAAAGCATGACCAGCAGAATGACAACTTGGTCCTCACCGGGTGGTAGGCGCAACAAAAATGACTGGTTGATAAAATTGAACGTTCCCTTCCCTGTGGGGTTTGATTTTACTCTGGTACCCAGTGTTGACCGCGCACCGTGGTCTCTTCCGTTCTTAACGCTCTCTGGCGCCTATTTTGCAGTGCTATGTGATTTTGTGGAGCGGCTTGTTCGTCATAATCAACAAGGGATGTTCAAGTTGTTCGAAGAAATGCAATTTAACGTTATTCTACTGTGAGGACGACCAGTCAGAATGGGAGCAGCACCTATTTTTGTGCGAAAAATGAGCCATTTGTGGACACGTGTCGAACGCCGAAAACTCCGAACTCTCCTTCCTTTCCATTATATTATACAAGGTAAGATAAATGGACTAAAAATCGTTCAAATAGCGTAGAAACACTGTATAAAGATAGAATACGACACCAGTAAATGTTTCAACGATCTTATTCAGCAATTTTGATTTTATATATTGCTTAAAACGTTGAATTCGAAATTCTATACAATGTCTTATATTTTCAAATATCATTAATATGCAAACATTACGCTTGGGTTTCCTGTGCCGCCATCAATCAAAATTCGATTTTTGAATCGAGGCTTATTTTGAATTTTGCATTATTTATTCGAAGAGCGGATTATTGAAACGAGTAATGAAATCAAATTTGCAATAATGAATTCATTAATTCATTCTTGGCGGGAACGCTTGACCGGTTTTGACTGTAACAGGACCCAGGCCCTGTTGCCGCAGAAATATTTCATTTATGGCTAACTCGTAGCCACTCAATCGCCAGAAATTCCATTTGGATCATATACCGCAGGTAGGGACTTCATGTAAACAATATTGTGTGTTCCCACAGTTGAACTAGAGCTTCATTGCAACACAAAATCTTACCGATGGGATATGTTTCTTTTTTCAGCAATCCGATGAACTTCGATCACGGTTGGCTTGTACAAAGCGCAATATTGCATGTTCCAACCATTGAACTAGAGCTTCATATCGAGACAAAATCGTTAGAACTCTGCGTTTTTCCTGCAAATGATATATTTTAGAACTAAGAAAAGGTAGTTTTATACGAGCCAAAGTTGCTAAATAATAAGGCCGTTCCATGTATCTTGCATAAAACAGCTAAACGGTCAATTGTTGATTTTGCAGTGCAGGAAAAATGGTTAACAATGGTTACAATAAACTGCAGGGTTACAATAAATATTGGTTACAATAAACTGCAGGGCTGATCTGACTACGTAAAAAAACTAGACTTTGCGAGACACCATCACGACAGAAACCGATAAAGTAGGATCGCGACCGTGGACAACTGTTTCGTTGTTATTGCAACTCTTCAGCACGGTGTAGAGAACTGAATGTCGCCAGCAAGAAAGCCAGTGCAAATAGATTACACAATGACCTGTTCGCCATATCAGGTTCTGTACTATGTACTCACTTGTATAAACTAATTTCGATTTTGAGACGGCAATGCTGCATTATAATATTGACGGCCAGTTGGGAGAAAATATATTCCGTATTGGGCGGAGTCGCGAAGCGACGGAGCCCAATACGGAGAATATATTTTCTTCCAACGCTGTCAGTATATATATATATATATATATATATATATATATATATATATATATATATATATATATATATATATATATATATATATATATATATATATATATATATATATATATACTAAGGCCGGTAAATAAGTTATTTATTTTTTTCCTACTTCAATTCTGCGATTTGCCGAGAAAATCTTGATATACTTGTACAGCTTTTCAAGAAATGTCTTTACGCGCCGCGTAAAGCAAAACTGACACAACGCGTGCAAAAATGTAACTCGGTAATCTTCACAACTTTTTCATTCAGAAACAAAAAAAACTTACTTCGCAAAGTGAACTAATTTCTATCAGTTTATTTCTCTCGGTAGAATAAACGGATGTTATGTTTGCCTGCGGTGAGGATAGAGAAATGTTTTTGCCTACAGCTGAAGATTAACTTTAAAAACTTTTCAAATTTTTCTACAAATGGAAAGTCGAGCGTAATTCATTCATAGCAGTGCGAAAGCTTAAACTTAGCTATTCTTATTTATTTGAAAACTTACAGAATTTAGATAAAAAAAGGCAAAAACTGTGGAATATAAGCATACTAACCGAGCAATGTAGTTAAAGTACGAATTAACTCGTAAAATCCGATCGGGAAAATGCGTATAAATTAACTGAAAACAACCCGTACAAATTTAAGCAACGCTTTTGAAATTTCACAGAATCTCGATTAGAAGAAAAAGAAAAACGGAAAAATAAGAACACTTAAATCAAATGCAGTCAAAACCTTTGTAAACAAGCGCTAGATTGTCTAATCACAGTAATTTTTTAAGCCACAAATGTCGCTTTGCAAAAAAACAACAACAAACACCGAACAAACTATAAAATCAACAAATCATAAAATCCAAACTTGTACTCGCCTTTTCGAGGAATAACATTGGCCTTTAATTTTACGGCTGATTTCTCTATCCACTTAGTGTAATCTCTCATTCTTCATTGAGTCTTTTTGATACCTCGTTGAAGCGTTAGGATAGCATGTTTTCGGATCTTTGTCAGCCGATGTCAGCCATGCATGGTGGAACTTTGCTGGTCGGTTTCTTGATTGTTTTCTTCATTTATGTCGTTAAATATTTTATCTAGCTAATAAAATTCGCTTTCGCTTTGGTAGCTTTCGTCTGGGTCCATATTTGACGAGAAAATTCAATAATACCAGGGCTCACAAGCTTAAAACAACGGAGTCACAAATTATCGTGAATCATGCAACAACGCAACCCGGGCGGTCGTTGAGTGAGCGCGCAAGATCGTAAATTTCCGCCCGCTCCCGGAACCAATCATATTGCAGGATTCGCAAAATTCCGGCCGCTCGCGCTCTGAGAAAAAAATAAATATATGTTATTTACCGGCCGGGAGGTCCGTATAGGAAAAAACTGTGCCCTCAGTCTTGAGTACGGCCGTACTCAAGACTGAGGGCACAGTTTTTTCCTTTACGGACCGACCTAGGCCGGTAAATAACTTATTTATTTTTTTCCTACTTTAATTCTGCGATTCGCCGAGAAAATCATTCATGCACAGCTTTCCAAGAAATATTTCTTACGCGCCGCGTAAAGCTTAACTGACACAACGCGCGCAAACTCGGTGATCTTTACAACTTTCCATTCATAAAAAAAAAACTTAAATTGCAACGTGAATTAATTTCTACCAGTTTATGCCTCTCGGTAGAATAAATGGCTCTTGTGTTTATCCCCGGCGAGGATAGAGAAATGTTCTTGCCTACAGCGAAGCCGTGGAAAGCTGAATTATAACTTTAAAAACTTTTCAAATTTTTCTATTAAAAGAAAAGTCAAGCGTAATTTATTTATACAGATTTATAGCGGGATGCAAGCTTAAACTGAGCTATTCTAATGTAAAAATCATATTTTCTTGTAGAATTTAGATAAAAGAGGGTAAAAACCGAGAAATAAAAGCATACAAACCGAGCAATGTAGTGAAAGTACGAATTATCTCGGAAAATCCGATCGCGAAATGGCGTGTAAATTAAACAAACTAGAACGACTAGAATGACAAATTGCAAGACTTTTTAATGAAAATTCACAGGAAAAAAAAAACAAAACCGGAAAAATAAGAGCTAAAACCTTTTTAAAAGGCGCTTGATTGTCTAATTACAGTAATTTTTAAGCCACAAATGACGCTTTGTAAAGAACAACAACAAACGCCCAACAAACTATAAAATGAACAAATCATAAAATCCAAACTTACACTCGCCTTTTCGAGGAATAACATTGGCCTTTAATTTTACGGCTGATTTCTCCTTCCACTGAGTTCATCCGGCTCTTTTTCTTCATCGAGTCTTTTTGATACCTCGTTCAAGCGTTAAGATCTTTAGCGTGTTTTCGGATCTTTGTTTGTGGGCCGATGACAACCATGGTGAAACTTTGTTGGTTTTCTTCATTGTTTTCTTCGTTTGTGTCGTTAGATATTTTATCTGGCCAATAAAAATTCACTTTCCCTTTGGTAACTTTCGTCTGGGTCCATAATTTACGAGAAAATTCAATGATATTAAGGTTAAACGACAAAATCTTTATGTAAAATTAGGAGCGGTCCGTACGCGGGGTCCGGATGGGAAAATCCGGACCGCTGGGTTGACCGCTGGAGCGCGCGTCATTAGCCAATCAAATTCAAGGATTTAGGATTCCGGACCGCTGAGATGCTTCAATTAGTTTTGTATCACGATTCAACTGTATTTCTGGCAAAAAGAAAGCAAAACTGAGGATAACTTGTGCTGATCAAAACTGAAATTCTTACTAGTCACGAGCTGACGTACACGACGTTTTGTACGCGTTATCATATTTTTGTTTAGCAAAAAAGTTTCAAAAACACGGACTTTTCACGCTATAAATTGCTCATTGAAATAGAACAAATTTGTAGAACATCTTTTCGAAGTTTTTCAAAGTTACAAACGTCGAAAAAATGAGTAAATAACGTAAACTTGCCGAGGTTTTAGCCCAAAGCTTTTTTCAAATTATGATGGCCTGATAGCGCGCGCACAGCATAGCTCAATGTAAACAAACCGTTCAAAACGAACAAAAGCAGCTTTTAAACTCATCTTATCGTTAACTTTCGATAGAAAGGGTCGTTGCATTGAATATAGCGTTGTTTATCTGCCAAACTTGACAAAGTAATCAACATTTTTGCCCCTCCTTTGAAGATAATTTTAAATTTTGGTTTTCTGCGCAAGGAACCCATTAAATTGCCGCGGGAAATTTTCAACCAATCACAGGCTGGTTTTTGAGACGAAAAAACGACTTTATATTGACGTCTCAACAGCAGGCAAAAGTATCTGAGAATCGTGATACTCACTCGAATCACGTGTTGCCACATCACGTGTTCCGGGAACAAGGAGCTCGTAGTGTCGCAAAGATGCCGCGCAAAGAAAAATGTAGATGGACAAAGCCGATTTTCCTGTTATTTGAAGACATTTTAGTCTAACAATGTTTGTGAGGACCAATGTTTGATCGTGTATTCAGGGCTTTAGTGTTACGCTGTTGGACAATAGCTACACATTAAAGGAAAGAATGGCTT
This sequence comes from Cladopsammia gracilis, assembly GCA_022457155.1. NCBI lineage: Eukaryota > Metazoa > Cnidaria > Anthozoa > Scleractinia > Dendrophylliidae > Cladopsammia > Cladopsammia gracilis. The sequence goes on from JAJGOT010000318.1 coordinate 968,130, forward strand.
TGGAACACTTATTAACACTATAATTTGTATTTTTTTTTGTATATGTATATTTTTATTCAAAGGAAGTGAAATTACAAGCTGGAGTTATTTTTGGTAGTTCGGGTTATATGTTGTAAAAATGTGGTTATTGTTCTTCAGGTGTGTAAGATAGGTGAAACCTTTATTAACCCCCCCCCCCCCCCCCCCCCCGTCTTTCTCTTTATGAACCGCTCCTCTCTAATAAGCCCCCCGTTTGGAAGTCGGTTTTTGTAATAAGCCCCCCGCCCCCCTCTCTAATAGCCGCTTCCCCCCCCCGGGTGGGACATGAGATTTCCCAATTAGTACCCCCTATTCCCCATTATGGAATACATCTCATGCGGCCCAGTTGGTTTGTTTTTTAAACAAATGTACACCCAAATATCCAACACTACTGTAGAGCAACTTGGTACACATTCTGTTAATCTTAAGACCACTGGCCACTAAAAGGCAAACATAACAGTTTGCCTTGCTGCAACTGCTGATGGAGGGAAAAATAAAACATTTTCGTGTTCGAAGGTGCCAAACGAGAAGTCAACCTGCTGAATAAAGAAAACGGTGTTTTAAGATTTGAAATAATTCCCCCTCTCTATCAAGTCCCCCCTCGTTAATGAGGCCCGAAATTAAATAAGCCCCCCCCCCCTTGGGGGGCTAATTAGAGCTTTTACTGTATTAATTTGTCTCATGATGGAGAAACTTCACGACAAACACCTCAAAGTGATTCCATCGTGAGACAAATGAATAAGCATTTACTTTCAGATTGGGGCCCCAGCCACACTAATGCGTTTTCAAAAGTCTCCGTTTTCATCTCGGCGAAAACGAAGCAAAATATTTTCGTCCACACTAGCCTGCCTGAAAACGATGAGAACGACTGGGACCTGGGATTGCGCATGTGTTAAAGGTGATAGATGCTCCGATTTGGACTGGAACCGAGGGCATGTGACGCTTTTTACATCACTGTTTTCAAAAGTCTCCGTTTTCACCTGTCCACACTAGAAACGAAGCGTTTTCAAAACGATGCGTTTCCAAAAGTCTCTACTTTGTTTTCGAAAGTCTCCGTTTTCATCAGCGTTTTCTGGCGTTTTAGTGTGGACGATAGGCGAAAACGCATCAAAACGTATGCGTTTTCAAACGAAAACGCTTTAGTGTGGACAGGGCCTGGGTAATATTTTCTAAATTTACACAACAATACTCCGCGAAACGGATAGTTCTGTTGTAAAAATATGTTAGTGCCTTTTTGTGAGTGATTTAACATGAGTGACTTATATTTCCCTTTGTTTACTTATTCGACTGGGACCCACTAGGAAACGTGAGCTTTTATGTTGTTCGATAGAGTGCCAGTCTTCAGAACGCAGTTACTGTGTTACAGAGGCTTTTTCTCGCACTCGCTATAGAATGCAAGACAGTCTGTACTCTTTTGCAAGTCTGCCGAAAAGTTAAGAAGCAGATGGGAGAGAGAGATGATGTTCCGCGCCCCTCGCGAGTATTCACGCCTCATGACTACCCTACGAGCCTTAGAGGGAAAAAAATCGGCCGGCCGTCTCGCAGATTTCGTCGGCGCTCTCTTTTATTTTTCTGTATTAGCGTTCTCGCGGCCTTCCTCGTGCTGATCGTCCTTTCGCTAACCGCTCTATGAAAGCGGGCGGGTAAACCAGGGTTTTAGTGGAGGATCATTAAGGTCTTAACCCTTTCACTCCCAGAGTCAATTATGGAGACATGTAGCGTAGTTCTGACTTTTGAGTCTCCTGTCAACAAAATCCTATGCTGCTATGATTCAAAACAAACCTCTTTGCAAGTACTTTTGCATGGTGCCATTTCTTTTTCAATATTTTACAAAAAGTTTGTTATTTTTGTTTTTATGAACTTTTATCTTTGGTGAAAACAACTGGGGAGAAACCGGTAAAGGGGGTAGCGAGGTCCGTGTCCTTTGCCATTAGTAACTTCCCAGAAATTACTTCCTTATTATCAGATTGTCCCGGCTGCGCTTATTTTTACTTCAGTTACTCGCATATTTTCGCTACCCGAACGTAACGGCTACCGGAAAATAACGGCTACCCGAAAGTTGCAGCCCCTTTAGGCCTGATAATTCCGAAAATAACGGGCCGCTACTTCCGTAACTTGTTTGTATTTTTCTTATTTTCTTATCTCTTTTTTTTTTTGCAGTATCAGCACAGCTGAGACCTGCGCACAGCAAACCAAAATGTGATGTGAAGATTGCCAAACCACGAGACCCCCCGCGTTGTATCACATGACTACAATACTCTTCAACGCAATTGCGGTCTTCTTCAGAAATGTTTTTAAAATTAATAGTATTCAATTAATGAGAAATATTTTAAACCAACCATATATTTTAAAGTTACAATTCATCATTCTCATTGTCGTCGTTCGCGAGAGAACAGACGCGATGTTTTATTTGTATTGAGATAAATTTTGTTCTCTTTCTCGAGCACAATTCCGAAACAGTAAAAGAAATTTAGGCCACGCTAAATTGCCTCAGAACCAACCTCGTCCCCAGGGTATCTCTTCTTCCCGTGCCCTGGAGCGAGAGAGGAGGACGAGAAGAGGAGGACACTGGGAACGAGGTTGCCTCAGAACAGTGCTCGGTTAAAGGGGCAATGCAACAAGGATTTTGTTGTGTTTTTATCGAAAGTGCACTAAATTTTAACAAAGTACCTTTGGTTACAAATGAAATTGGTCTTAGAACATGGAAACGAAAATGTAAAGTGGTTTCTGGTATGAAGTGCAAACCATAATCAGTTTTCAGCGATTTTTCCAAGGCACAGGGGGGCCAATTTTTCAAGTTGCAATCCATTTCCATCCAGGCTATCCGCAGTCAAACACAACAAATTCTAGTTTTTGTGTACTCTCAGAAACTTGGGGCTTCTGAATGAGAGGGTGGGTCTGAAATGTGTCTCGTCCCAAATTAAATGGGGCTCAAAATGACTTATTGTCGCCTATTGTAGTTTCTGTGCACTAATAGAGTAATTATCGACAAAACTTAACTATTATTTTTACGGTTACTAGTCTTAAAAATGTTTTTATTGGCCCTTCAAAGTGACAGTAAATATAGGTGACATTGTCCTTTTAAGTAAGCCTGCCGGATTGCTGTCGGAAATATGAGAACAGAATCATCAATTAAATACAGTAAGCGAATTTAAGTATTTAGGAGTAGTTCTTGACGATAGTCTTTCGTGGAAGGCTCAAGACAAATTAAACACCTCATATCTAAGGGCGAAAAAAGAGTAGGAATGTTGGGCCAATCTAGAAAGAATCTCACCACCTTTGCCGCTGACACATTATACAAGTCCCTAATAGTGCCAGTTTTCGATTACTGCGACACTGTGGCCTGCTGCAACAAAGGAGACATTGAACACTTGCATGTGCGTGCTGCCAAAATTGTTGCCAAATAGACTGTAGCGACGCTACATTAAAATATTATAAATAGGAAACGTAAGAACGCCCAAGAAACAAACACATTCTTTAATTAGCTAAGAAATGTATAAACAAGAAGGTTCCGTAGTTTTTAGCAAACTATTTTGACTTTAAAAGGGAAGTAGTTCCAAGGCCAACTCGCCAGAGTGATTTTTTTATGCATGCCCAGTAAGGACTGAATCTGCAAAGAAACTTTTTATATCTTTATCCATAAATATTATGTAATTTTACTTTGATAGTCAGGGCTCCCATTGATAACAGTTTTTATTATTAATGCTGAAAGGAATTTTACGCTGACCTCCCTCTCTAACCCGACCGTTGTCGGCAGGTTTTCGACAATTTCCCGATTGAAGACGCCGTTGCGGCCTCAGACGTAATATGACTAAAACGTAATTTTGTTTCGTGTTTAGAACAAGAATTTCGTGATTTATAAACGTTCATTACAATAATTGAATTATTCACCCTGCTTGTCCAAAAGAACCAGGTAGAAAATTTTAAAACTGAAAAGATTTTGAAAATGCTTCAGACGTTTTTATCTCGTTAATGCGCATGCGCATTAAGCGAGATTTCGAAATTACCACGAAAAAAGGGGCAAAAGCTGTTAACAAATTTTTGTGGACTTTTGTCCGGGGGGAGTTTCTTCTTTCTTTTTCATAGAAGCTATATTAGGGCATTGAGGATATGGTTGGTTAAAGCGGTTAGGATTTCAAGAAGGGCGTCACATACCGTCACTAAAATATTTGAGGAACACCCCCGGTCCTATTGTTAATTTCCCTAGGGTATTGGGATGTCAGAACTTGTGATGAACTTGTCATATTTCACATTACGTCACTGCAAAGATATTAAAGTTCTTAGTTTCGATATCTCACGTTACGTATCAATATTTAAAATTTTCAATCATTTGTCGTAAAGCCATTCAAGCTGCTTTCGAGAATGGTAAAAATAGGTCAAATACGTTTTCTTGGGAAACGTAGTTTGAGAATTTCACGGTCTATTTTTACGAATGGAGACGTTATTGGACGGGAAAGTTTGTGTTTTAATATGAGCGATATGGCAGAGCAAAATAGCATGAACTTTGCGTTTGTATGCAATAGTATGGGAAAGACGTCATAGTTTTATTGGTTTAGCTACCGTGCACAAGGAAATTTTGACTGAATTTGTTTTGCGGGAGGAAATTTTTGCGCGTCGGGACAGCTTAAATTTCTGCTGGGAGGAAACGTTTGCGGATTTCTGGTCAAGTATAAATAAAATCCAAGGCATCGGTATTAAACAATTTCACTTCCTGACTGGAGGTTTTTATAGTTCTCCCAGTTATATGGTTGCTGTTCTGGCGCCAATATGAACATAAACAACGAGAAAACTAGTGAGTGAATTATTGTACGTTGTTGTAAAAATGTATCAGTATTATGATAACAGTCTCTGGTTCTTTTAAGGACGTGTGTGGAGTTGAATCGGGAATACAGATGACTGTTGTGCCGGTCGCCTCGGAGTTATGATAGGAATATATTCACTGTTGAAAAGTTCTTGTTAAGCCGATATACATCATTAAAACAAGTAATTTTTTCTGCGCGATTATATTTCTGCGGTGGAAAATTTAATACAAAATAAAGTAATACTGCATAATAATGCAACAACGGACAACCTTTGCCTGTATCTCCGGCAGATCAGAAAAAGGTTTTGAAAAATACTGCGGTCAGGAATCCCGCATGTTTGATTACTTTAGTACAAATTTTATAATTTGAGAAATTGGGGCGCTAAGTTTCATGATGTCACTTTCCGGGAAACTTGATAAAGAGTGTACAGCTATTATGCTGGAGATTCAAATATTTCAAACCGGATGTGATGGAGATACTGCCTTGCTCCGAGAAACACATTACACTTACACGCGGAATAAACTCTGAGGAGCTACTAAAAAACAATTGCAAGATCCCACTATTCCAATATATGACTATCGCATAAGACTTGGATCTTAATAGAATATTTTACGAATTTTTACTGCGGTCGTGACCCCGGGGGTCGTCAAAAAGACACTGTCAACACTATATTTTGAGGTTTAAAGCAGACCCATTTAATCTCTAATAGTTACTAAACACATGATACCGGAAATAGAAAACTCTCGACTTTCGAATAAAAAAAGACAGAACTACTATATATTCGCAAATAACCCATTCATGTATGACATTAACTTATGCAGCCATTTCTTTTTCAACTCTCCACAAAAGAAAAATCAATGTCCGCTTCACTTTCCAAAACATTTCATATCGATATCGATAACAACATACACAACTGCGTGAAATATTTCCTTTAACAAGCATTGACAACTAAGCGGAAAACAGATATTTCAGCCCACCCACATCTGACGTCTGAGTTATCAAAAGTTTCTCTGGCTTTTGTTGATAATTTTGTCCGATGGATTATGAATGTTCTGTGATACTTGTTATCTTTGTGGAATGTCCGGTTTCCGGAAGATTATAAAGAACAGGAAAGAGCGAATCTCAAAACTGTCTTAAAAATGAAATTAAGGTTGGAAAAATATATATTTGCTCAATTCTTTCTTTGAGGAATAGAGGAATTCTAAGGATATGCACTTTTTTGTCTTGACTTCCTGACTGAATTTAAGTCTTAAAATAGCAATGAATATGCGTGAACGGAATCTGATCGATCAATGACAGACATTGTAGCGACCATAGGTCATGGATCAGTTCTTTTCTTCTTTAAAATCTCCGTAAAATTCTTAGATGTTTATATCTTATATATAAAGATCTACAAACGCGGATAAGCGTAAACATTTATCCGATTCGTTGTGGCACACATCAAAGATTTAAATTGGATGATCCCACAGGCAGACCAATCGTGATGTGAGTCAGATCAAGTTACAGCACAGTAATGAAATATACTAGGAAATAATACGATTTGTCACGGAATTGATAAGCGATAGAAAAATCGAAAATATTACACACTAAAGTCTTCTCACCTTTACTTTATTGTCTCTTGATGTATCCTGACCGGTTTAAATGCATTTTTACAACTTTTGTTACTCGCCCCACTATCCACTATAAAAGAAGGGAAGGCTGGAGACCTCTGAGCGAACCCTCGCCACGCGAAAGCTAATAAATTCTAAACAATTCAACTCAAGCTCCCCGAATTGCCACCAGTGAGGCCGCAGGTTAAATGTCTACCCGTGCGATTCGTGCTAGCTTCCAAATTCCCTTTCACGGGCTCTAAAAGGGCTCCGTTTTGGAGCGATTCTGGCCATCTTCGCTTCGCCATTGTCCGCGATCCAAACGGCTGTATCACGAAATTCAAATACTAAAGCTTAGCGACCGCGTCACAGAGACAAAATGACATTCACCCGAGGGGAGGGTCGTTACTTTTGCCTTCGCGCAAATTGACACCGTCGGGGGAGCCAGTGCGTGTAATTCCAACGGAAACCACACGCGTGACCTGTCACTTATTTGTCTTTATTTGATAAAGTGCAATTTTTCATCAAGATCAAAAGAAAAGTCTCTTTTTAAAATAAAAATGCTCGAGGGAAAATTATTAAACTTGTTAAAACCAATTTGCACCAAAAAAATCAAAAATCAAAGGTCACGGATATGTATGTGTATACCGGGAGTCTAGGGTGTACTCTAACTGCACGTCCGATCCAAGAGAGAGGAAGATAGGGGCCTTGGGAACGAGGTTGGTAGACGTTTCAATAACAAATTGATCATTACATGTAAAACAGACCGTTGGCCGTCGGGTGTTGATATGAACGATATGGTCAATAATGTTTAATTTTTATTGGTAAATTGCACAACCTTCTAAAGTCGCTGTCGTAATTTGTCGTATTTTTGAAGCGGAATCGAGCCGTTTCTCGCTGTTCAGAACGTCTCATGTCGGCAATTTTCGGGGCCACGTCGCTTGTCGTTTTTACCAAGGCTTCCTTAAGCCGAGATGTTTTGAAAACAGCTTCGGCTATAAAAGGAAACGAAATCTAATCGCCAGCTCTATTCCTACAAGAGACACCATTCTGCCCGAAGGTACACAATTTTTTAGTTGACGGAAAAAGCGACAAGTAAAATATTTTCATTTGCCTTTTTTACAATAGTCTACCTTAGTGAAGTATTTAGATAAAACATTCCTTTTTTACTGAAGTCTTTTTACTGAACTTATTCACATGCACAAAGTTCTTGTTTTGTCTCATACATCCACATGTACACTGCACATATTAATTGGCTGTTTAAAAACATTGCTAGTCAATCAATTTTAATCCCAAATGAAAATCGTTGCAATATGTTTTAGTTTTGTTTAAATATCAATAAATAAAGATAGTAAATATTTTTTAACCTTCGAACATCTTTCCCAAATTTCGATTGATAAGAAAATCGCCATTGTAATGCCATACAAGTCATTGCTACTAAAATACTGTGACTGATACAAAACATAGAAAATTAACTAAGTAAAAGGGCTCTCTAAAGATAGATTGAATCTAAGTAGTTTTGCCACCCCCATCCCTCCTCATAATTTCCCCCCGTAGCAACCAAATTGGCCTCGGCTCATTCGCTTAATATAATCAAGTTGAAGTTTCCCCTCAGCTGTAAAATGAAGACTATTTTGAACAAATACGCTAAATTAACATGAAAATTATTTACATTCATACTCGTGATTATTTTGTTGCTCATGACTTTTATTGATTTGGTGGCTCCTAAAAGAGCCCTTAAGTCCTCTATGACTGCAATGTCTAACTCTACGATTAGACCTACAGGTATTTTCAATCTTTCAACTTCAATAAACCATTTAGCAGCTTTACACATATTACCTATCACGTCTTTACTACATTTACCTATCAAAGGCACCCAACTTTTCCAATTCTTGTTGTTGTTGTTGTTGTTGTTGTTGTTGTTGTTTTATTAACCTTACATTCTCTCGCATTAACGAGATGGCTTTAAGAGCCCTTTGATTATATATGGTGTTCAGTAAACATTTAGCGCCGATTATTTAAACGAAGACGATACGGTGTTTAACACATAACCGCGGTCCAAAACCAATTTCAAACTGACCAACCCAAACCCTGTGAACAGTATCCAGAAGGCACAGACTAGACCAGAAAAACCTTTATCTTCTTAAAGGGACAGAGTCGAGGCCCGTTGATGTGTGTTTGCATGATAATGGCCAGGAGCTTACTTTGTTATTTTCAAATAGGGAGGAAAATCGCCAAAAAATGATGAAAGCAAAGAAATATTAACTGAAGAGACAAAAAAAAGGCTAAAAAAAGTAAAAATTCCACAAGAATGGCAATTTTGATTTGTTGACGCCTGTCACTGTGATCAACATCCATCCTCTAATCCTGCACTTTATCTTCAAACTACTGCTTCTATTTTGCTGCATAGAATTTTTTATTCAAGTAAGTTGTATATTTACCGATTAAACATGGAAATAAGGTAAGAGAAATTTTGTTATTTCGGCGGGACAGTGTTCCTTTAACCCTTTAAGCCCTAACATCAAAATTTAAATTCTCATTTCTAGTCCTATACATTTCCTATAGAAGTAGTGGGGAGAAATTGTTTGGATATCAAGAGAAATCATTTTGTGTAATCATGTCTTTAATTCTCATGACCTTTTTGATTGATAAGGCATGGATATTACAAGGAGAAATTTGATGCTGATCACTAAAATGACCCACTTACAAACGGATATGGAGGTCCATTAATTGACCCACTTACAAACAGATATGGAGGTCTACTAATTGACTCACTTACAAACAGATATGGAGGTCCATTAATTGACCCACTTACAAACAGATATGGAGGTCCATTAATTGTCTTAAACCGCGGTCTTAAATAAGTTCGGGTTAGTGTAAAATGAGGTGGTAAATTAAAGCTGCTTCGTAGTGTAGACATTATTCGTCTTTAAGGCCCGGTTCAAACGTCGAACTTCACATGTGCCGAATCCAATGCAAATGAGTAAAATCTATTGTTCTTGCTCATTTGCATTAGACTCGGCACATGTGAAGTTCGACGTTTGAACCGGGCCTAAATCGTTTTCTATTTAAAGGTATTTTTTATTATCATATGACCCGTACGGCCCTGCGAACCTTTTCTTTGCAAAACCATTGATGAAAGTCCCGTATGAGGGCCGTACGCATTTGCGCGAACGGGGCCGGAAAAAGGCGTACGGCCCTACTACAAAAGCGGACGGCCTCGCGCGTTAAAATTTCAAGTAATTTTGTCTCCAATTTGGTCATATGATAAAATGCTCATTGACTAAGTTAGGTCGGGCCGGATGGGAAAATATTTGGCTCTCGGTCATGGCGTACGGACCTCGCTGCGCTCGGTCCGTACGCCATGACCTCGAGCCAAATATTTTCCCATCCGGCCCTCCCACTTAGTCAATAAGTACATAGTATATACTGAAACAGTGGATAGCATTGTTGGCGCGCTCTGATTGGCTACTCAAACTCGGAATAGCAAGTGCTAATCACCTCCCAGCAATTTGCGAGCGAAAATTGTAATCGTTAACAGGAATAAATGAGTTAAAAAATCATCATTTTCGTTATATTATTTCACTGTTTCAGTATATACTAAAACAACTATTCACCTCAGTGTAGGTCGGTAGTGGTAGATATTTACCTCGCCACTTCGCGGCTCGGTAAATATCCACCACTACCCACCTCCACTTCGGTGAATAGTTGTTAATTATTTTGATATAAACTTAGGTCAAGATAGTTACAGTATATTTATTCTTTAAAATGCCCGGTTACGATATTACGCTGTTACGTACACAGTATTCTATATTATTTTTTCCAAGAGGGCACGGTAACGAATCCTGCAATCTGATTGGTTCTTAGTGCGGTCCGCCGGATTTTACTAGAGAGCTTAAGGACGGTGCCACCTAATGGCAAGGTATTTTGCCAGGTTTTTGACTATGCGGGAAAAGTAGATCTTAGCAGGGGCTATTGGAATCCAAAGAGAAAATTGGGGGTAACCACGCATTTTTCGGAGATAATTAAGCTTCAATCTGGAAAAAATGCTGACATCAGCATTTTTTCGAAAAAAGGAAAATTAGATCTTTCTTCGCGGATATCCTTTGAATTCGGCTTTACATACACAAAAGCAACAATAATTCTAAAAATCTCTAAAACACATAACGAATGGTAACATAACAACTACTGTTTATATGTTTTAAGTTACAAAATCTTCACAACTGAGCCATTATAGGCCCTGACAGCTTTCCCACGTTCGCCAAAAATACAGTCTAAATAACTTTTGCCCACAACAAAAAATTAACTGTGTGCTTAATATGCTTACCACTTCCATTTTATAAGATAAAAAGTAGGGGTCACCACGCGTTTTACAAGTTATATTTATGTGTTTTCAACTTTTACGGAATCGCTTTCGGGGTCCGCGACATTTTTTTCTATGCCCTCCCTAGTCAGTTAAATATCGTGCGTGTCTTTTTGGGGGCATGCTGGGATTTCCACTCGATGGCTTACCGTTCAAAACTTTTACTTCGGGTACAATAAAAAGACAAACATTGTGTTCCCAAACTAGAACGGTCAAAACTGAGAAAAACAGTAGAAAAACTAACTGGACCTCTTGGCGTTTAAATCCAAACAATTTTGCTTTTAATCACACAAAGTCTTTCTTCGTTGTACAAAAAAGTCCACGCGACCAAAAAACTACACGACTTACAATTCGTCATTAATTTTGAATAAAGCGCGCGCGCTGACAAACAAGTTCAAATAGCGTGCGCACGACAAACTTGAAAAAGTAAGAAAGATTAAAACGGCGTTCATGAACATTTTCCCACTCCCGAATACATAGTATTTGTCCCACAGTTCAATCATTCAATGTTCTTTGTCTTCGTACTCGAGTGGGCAGAGGCGGTTAACTGGTCTCAAGTACTGGTACTTGCCAACTGCTACTTTGGCTACACGCACTTGTCCGTCAGCACCAGGATGTGTCTCAGTGATGCGTCCTAATGGCCACTCTCCTCGTTTGGCTTCAGGTTCGACAAGAAGTACCACGTCTCCCTTCTGAAGGTTTCTCTGTGGCTGGAACCATTTTTTGCGAGAATTGAGGCTTGGTAAAAATTCTCTTTGCCATCTTTTCCAGACTTGACTCAGAAGCAGCTGAATTCGATGCCACCGTTTTCGCGGATTGATGGCTTGGTCATGGAGTGCTTCTGGGGAATACATTCCTCCAAGCTGACATAGGAAATGGTTTGGCGTAAGTGGTGTTAAGTCGTTTGAATCGGAGCTGACGTATGTGATTGGTCTGGAATTTAACAGGCTCTCTGCTCCGCACATAGCTGTGAGTAACTCTTCATCTGTTATGTCTGCATTTCCCAGAATACTTTTCAGGGCTCGTTTTGCACTTTTGATCATAGCTTCGAAGGACTCCTCCGAAGTGGGGCGCCGCAGGGGGGTCAAACTTCCATTGTATTGGGCGCTGTTTGCTGGTTTCTCTCATAATGCGGTCGTGATTGAGGTCATCTACCAACTGTCGTAACTCTCTTTCGGCACCAACGAAATTTGTGCCGTTGTCAGAAATGACGTAACTTGGTGTCCCCCCTCCTTGATGTCATCCGAACAAAGGCGTTGATAAATGAATCAGTGTCAAGCCCATACGCCATTTCGAGATGTACCGCTCTAGTTGTGAGGCATGTAAAAAGGCATAGGTACCGCTTTGCTCTGCATTTCCCGCGTCCTTGCTTCGTTAGATATGGTCCGCCAAAATCGACTCCAATTCGTTCAAATGCTCGTAAAGAAGGCGTAACTCTAGACTTGGGAAGAGGTGCCATTATCTGACCCACTGGCTTTGCGGTAAACCGTCGGCGACATCCAGGACATGTTTCTACTATACTTCGTACTGCTCTCCTTTCTTTTGGGACCCAAAATCGCGTGCGTAGCTCGCATAGGAGGTGTTCTACTCCAGTACCATGGCCCAATTTCTCATGCTCACTTCTAATGATCAAATTAGTTACTGGATGATGTCTTGGCAGAAGTATTGGGTGTCTGGCGTCAAATGGTAAATCGTTAGCATATTTTAATCGACCATTCACTCTCAGGATTCCATAGTTGTCTGTTTGTGGACTTAACTGCAGCAGTGCTTTCTCTTTTTCGCCCTGAGGAAATGCTTCAACTTGCGCATGTCTGATCCATAAGTTTTCGGCGTAAGTAAGCTCGTTGTACGTAAGAACGTTGCTTTCTTCTCTTGATTCCTTAACTGTCCGGCAATTGTACACAAAGCGCCGCACCCAACCTGTGACATGGATAAGTCGTGAATAACTCGAAAAGCGGGTCGGATCGAGGCGATCAAGACAGTTGGTTGTTTCGTTAGCTTGTTCCGTCAGGTGTGTCAAGTTTTCTATCTTTTTTTTCAGGAGTCCATCATTCTCAGGCGTCGTCTTAGGTAACTTCTCTGGCCACGTGCACTCTGGAGCTTGTAGGAAATCAGGGCCTTCCAGCCATAGCTTACTCTTGCTTAGTTCAGATGCCAACATACCTCTTGTGGGTAGGTCTGCAGGATTGATTCCTCCTGGACATGTCGCCATTGTTCAGGGTCTGTTGTGTCATGAATTTCGCTGATTCGATTTGCAACAAATGGCTTAAAAATTTCGGCTTGTGTTGCGCACCAGTAACAAACATTGGTAGAATCCGTCCAGAAGACAGTCTTGTTAACGGCGATGACATTCGTGATTCCTATTGCCAGTCTTGTTGAGAGGACAGCTCCCATCAACTCAAGTCTCGGTATCGACATGACCTTTAGTGGCGCTAAACGGCTTTTTGAAGCAATAAGTCTTGAAGTGGGACTGTGGTCTGCGTACTGACAAACTAAATAGGCTGCGGATGCGTACGCGTGCTTTGATGCGTCTGAGAAGACGTGCAATTGAATATTTGTGGGGTCTGGACGGCGTAAACAACGTGGAATTTCGAAAGAAGACAGCTCTGGTATTTCAGATAACCACTTTTTCCATTTGATGGAAAGTTCTTCACGCATGGCTTCATCCCAGTCACAACCAGCTGCCCATAGGTCTTGCATGAGGATCTTAGCTCGAACAGTAAAAGGAGCCAGGAGCTGAAGAGGGTCAAACAATCTTGCAATACCACTCAATACGTTTCTCTTTGTCGGGGTCTTGCAGTTCTCCGCCTTAGCTTGAAACGAAAACACATCCTTGTCTGCTTTCCACAGGACGCCCAGAGTCTTCTGTGTAGGGGGTAACCCGTCTGTGATTTCTAGACTTGAAAGTCGGTCTGCTGGTGGTATGTCTTCAATGACGGAAATATTGTTTGATGACCATTTTCTCAATTTGAAGCCTGCGTCTCCGACAAGTTCTGAAAGTTCCTGTCGCAATTTCTGAGCTTCCTTGACAGTCACAGGAATCTAAGACGTCGTCTACGTACATCGAGTTGTCAACCGTTTCAGCAGCACTTGGATATTTAACGGAATGTTCCTGTGCGTGGGTCTGCAGGATAAACTGGGAACAGAAGGGCGACGCTGTATTTCCAAACAAAAGTCGACTGAATTCAAAGACATCAGGGTCTCTCGCGCTCTCAAAATTTCGCCATAAGAATCTGTGGTAGGGGCGATCGTTGTTACTGATTCCGACTTGAAGAAACATCTCGGAAATATCTGCAGACAGGGCAATAGGAGCTCGCCGAAATCGGATCAGAACATCCACCAATTCTCTCTGTAGCTTTGGACCGGGTAGAATTGCATCGTTAAGGCTCTTTCCATTGTACTTTGCGGCGGCGTCAAAAACAACGCGTACTTTCGTTGTAGTCTTGTCTTCTCTTATTACTGGGAAGTGAGGAAGGAACCACTGGCTTTCTTCTGTTTTGGCATCTTTGTGATGTATCCTTTCTTCTCGTAGTCTTTGATTACTTGATCATAGGTTTCTGAAACTTTAGGGCCTTTTTTAAGTAGCGACTTTTCTTGCATCTTTAGTCTCGACAATGCCATCTCATAGTTATTTTCGAAACTTGGTTCGCCTTGTCTCCAAGGGATCCCTATCTCATATCGTCCGTTTGTCTTCTGTTAGTCTTCCGTGCATGGTCAAAGGCAAGTTTTTCATCTGGTGTGAATGCTTGACTTTTTGGTTCCGTGATTCCCATTGACTCGAGTTCCCAGAAACTTCTTAATAGGTCATGGATTGATTCTTCGTTTCTGATGTGGCTGGTTCGGTAGGTACGTGTGAAATGAGACTTGGTTTTGCGGCGATAATCTTCCACTAGTGTTGGTCCGAAACAAACCCACCCCAGGGTGGTCAGTCTTGCTACAGGGTCGTCTGGTTTATTTCCACAAATCTCTTGTAACACGCGGTGAAACAAGGGATGGTCACTTCCGATTAACACGTCGATTTGCTGTCGTTTGGCTACTCGTTGAAATGGAATCGAACTTAAGTGGGGCCATTTGTTCTTTAGCTCTGACCATTGAACGGCTGTGTGTCACTTGTGATGTTGTTCAATACATTTGCTTCCAGTTTTGCTGAGAAATCGGTCTCAATGTTGCTTACTGTTAGTTCTACTCGGCTTGAGCGCTTTGTGACTTCTGCGCCTCCTGTGCCTGCAATCTTAAGCGTCTGCGGTTGACCACGCAATGTAAGTTCTTCTGCGGCTGCTTCTGACACGTACGAACCAGTAGAGCAGGGGTCTAGCATGATGTTTACTTTCAACGATTTCTGTCCACTGCTGATTAAGGCCGGTAAAACCATTAACGATACGTGTTCGGCGTGGAGGGTTGTGTGTGTCTTCGCTCTTGGTTGTTGACTAGTCTCAGTGAAAGGTGCGTGGTTTGTTTCACGAAAGGAACCTGATCCGAATTCGGGTCGTATATTTGGCTGTTGGCTCTGACTGAATGGTAGTGCTTCTGGTCGAAGCTGGCTGGTCTGACCGTCTACTTGTCGTTGTGTTGGATCGTGTTCATGGAGGTAACTGCTGTGTCTGTTACTTATGCACCCATCGACTCTACATTGTCGTGCGTTATGGCAATCTCTACTCTGGTGACCCGCCGCTAAACAACGAAAACATCGACCGGTCTGCTCAATTAACTCCTTCTTCTTGGTACAGACAACGCTTTGAAGGCTTTGCATACCCACGGTGGATGGTCTTCTGTGCAGCTGTCAACAATGCACTTTTTTCCTTTTCTCGTCGTATTGAATCCCTTGTTGAAACGCCTCTGTTCCTCTGGTCTGTTGATCTCTTGTTTCCATACTCTCCAGTCTCTTCTCGCGCCTCATCCATAATTTGCACTCTCATTCTAGCCACCGTACGAGGGATTCGAAGTTATCTTCTTGTTGTCTTTCAAAACACCAGTATTTGTATGCCTGTACGTCTTCTTCCGATAGCTTCTCTTTTGCGGTAAGGTTGAGGCTCTGACCATTCAATTCCCCTTCCAGGCCACAGTCTCGCATTGAAACCAGGACGCGATCGAGACGGCTAAAAACTCTTCCATGTCTTCTAGTTCCTCGGTCGTAACTTTCTCCACGCTCTTAGTGTCGTCAGATGTTTTAACTGAATTCGCCGCTCACCTCCGAACTTGCTTTCCAGCTTTTCCTTTGCTCGTGCGTACGTGTTCAGAGTATCCGAGATCTTTCACCATTCTCAAGGCTCTACCGATAAACTGTCTTGTAGGCGTAACATCTTCTCTTTGACTGTTAGTTGCGCTTCATCCACAACAGACATGAATGCAGCCTTCCATGGTCGTACTCCATCTTGTCATCGTCCGAAAATACCGGTAAGGCTCACCTTTAACTTGATTGGAGTCACTCTCACTGGCTGTGAAGCTACATGTTGTGGGAGGTCGTTGTTGCTGAATCTTTTATCCGTTTCAAAGGTTTTGGTCATCTCACTTTCCGCCAATCTGGCTCTGTCTTCATTTAATCCCACGATTTTTCGGGCTTCTTCAGTTCGTTGTCTTGCGAGCTCTAGGGCGGCCGTTTGCTTGCGAAGCTCGTCTCTCAAATCTTAAGTTTGCATCGGCAACTTCGCGGCGTCTTTGTTCTGCCAGGTTTGACGTTCTGTAAACTTCTGAAGTTGTTTTTGGCTCTTCTAAATTTGAGTTTACAGAAATTGAGTCTTCTGAACCGTCAACAGCTCTTTGTGCTAAATGAGTCTTGGCCGCGTCAACTACTTCGTGTACTTGCTCGTTAATTTCTTCTAGTTCGTTTTCAAGGCTTTCGATAACGGCGTTTATGTCCTTTTCTTCGATTTCTTCCCTGCCTCCCTCGCCAAGGGCGATAGCTTCTATTAAACTCGTAATTATCTTCTTAATAATATCAAATTCGTAACTTACTTTTTGAATTCCTGCGCAGACTTTTGTTTTGCTTGCTCGTGTCGGTCCGTTGTTGATAAGTCCGTTCAGGTGATTTCGAGCTTTCGTTAGACGGGTCTTTCCACTTTTTTTTCTGCTTCAAAGTAGCTTTAATTTTCCTTTGTTTTCTCCGGTCTCATTTCCTTCAAAGTCTCGACTATTGTCAGTATTTACATTGTCCTCATTGTCTAAGTTGCCATTTTGTGTTGACATCTTGTCCTTGTCCGTAGTTTTTCACTGTTTTCTCCGACTAGTGCAGACTGCAGATCCGCTCGGTGCCTCCAATAATTGTTCCCAAACTAGAACGGTCAAAACTGAGAAAAACAGTAGAAAAACTAACTGAACCTCTTGGCGTTTAAATCCAAACAATTATGCTTTTTAATCACACAAAGTCTTCTTCGTTGTACAAAAAAGTCCACGCGACCAAAAAACTACACGACTTACGATTCGTCATTAATTTTAAATAAAGCGCGCGCGCGCTGACAAACAATTTCAAATAGCGCGCGCACGACAAACTTGAAAAAGTAAGAAAGATTAAAACGGCGTTCATGAACAGCCCTCATACAGGACTTTCATCAAAGGTTTTGCAAAGAAAAGGCTTGCTGGGCAGTACGGTCATATGATAATTTGCTGTATTTCAAACCATTGTCAAAATAAGAATGAAAAATTTATAAGCAACAGCTAATCTTGCTACGTTGCCCAAGAGGAAGAACAACAAACCTTGGTGCCAAGCAGTAATTCAGGTGCTCTGTACCACAGGGTCACCACAATAGGAGTATAGTTCTTTAGAGGAGAACCATACTCCCTTGCAAGTCCAAAATCACCAACCTGTGAAAAAGTAAAACAAAGTACAAAATTAAAGTTACTTCCTCCTAAGATCTGTAGAGATCAGTCAGGAATTTCTTAAAGGGGCAATTGCCAATGTCACGCTTGGTATTAGTATGTAAACAGGCTTAATTCATACAGTCTTTAAACATTCAGGGAACAATGTTAATGTAAGCAAACCTTAAGGATTCCTTTGTTGCTGAGGAGTAAGTTAGAGGCCTTCAGATCCCGGTGAAGAATCCAGTTGTCATGGAGATGTTCCACAGCTCTTAGAAGTTGAATCATCAATGTCTTGACCTCACCTAGATAAAATAATGACAAAGGATCTTGTTCACAAAATTGAAGGGAAAGTTGACCAACCAGTGTGTAAACTCTATAGTAAATATTAATCACAGCATGGAAATACATAAATTTGAAGAATATCTCCTTTGTTGTTACAAAACTGTTTTGCCATGATACTGCAAGTCCTACTTGTTGCTGTAAATCTATTGATGATCTGTGGCAAATTCGATAGTATAAAACCTTCAGGTACACTGTACATGTAGGAAGATGGAGATAAATGATAACTTTATTCTTTCTCGGATTGATGAATCGTCTAGGCCACTAGCAATAGACCCTTCCACGGTTTTTTCAACTTTTGATATTGGCCATGTAGCGAGAATCTAACGACACTGCTGGAAAGAGCACCTCAAAATCAGTAAAATAGCCAAGTTTGTAAGTTGTATCTTGTAAAATCGCAAAGTTATAGCTTCGCGAAGTCGGAGAATTTTACAGACGTTTGTATGCTGGGGGGCACAAACTTGCTCCCCAGCATACAAACGTTTGTGAACTTTTCTGACTTCGCAAAGCTATAACTTTGTGATTTTACAAGATATGACTCACAAACTTGGCTATTTTACTAATTTTGAGGTGCTCTTTCCAGCAGTGTCATTAGATTCTCGCTACATGGCCAATATCAAAAGTTGAAAAAACGTGGAAGGGTCTATTCAATAAAATGCTTTTTAATTATTTTACCTAGAAATGAATGATTGACATTGATAAAAGAATGGAAAAAATAGTATTGTATTAATTGACTGGTTTTTGTAATGTCAAAACCAACACATAAATCGTCACTTTTGCCCCTTTTGTACCAAGTCCTTTAATTAACTGAAATTATTCCAAGTCTGATGGCTCACCAATTCTAAATCCTTGCGTCATATGCTCCATTAAAACTTTCAGGTCATGCTCAACATAGTCCATAACGATGTAGATTTTATCCATGTTGCTGCCAACAACTATTTCCTACAGTTTCAGATAAATGAATGTTTAAACTCCAACACAACACCTTTGCTCCTTAAAACATCAATAAAATTTAACCGTTTACACCCTAAACCCCGATTTTTATGGGTTTTGGGGTTTTACACATGGAAGCCATTGTAACGTCATCAATTCACATATGGCACAAGCTAACTCTGACATGCAGTTGATGCATTGATGTGTCAATTTTGGGAATCGGTCAAATTCTTCTGCAGTTATGAAGGAAAAACCTGTTAAATTTTTGTTGCAAAATCAGTGCCAAATTTGGCTCACACACTGGACATTCTTCCAGATTCATTTCTTGGGTTCCTTAAAAGGTTGGGTCAAAACTTTTCCAGCTGAAAGAAAGAGAGTGTATAAATTAATAGCCGAAGATAGCAAGTAAAGAAAGGGAGGGAAAGATGAAAGGAAAAGAGAGAAAGAAAAAAAATCATATGGGAAAAACTCTTTTTTTTTTGTAAGTCTAAGGTATCGGTTTACAGCTGCAACAAAGATAAAATTGATCATTTTCACTCAGAAACTAAGGTGTATATATTAAACACCTTGCCCCTGTTCACAAATACGCACTTTTAGCGCAGGAAATGCCCAATTTGGCCAAAAAATCCACGAAAACCCACTTTTTAAACCCCAAAAAGCGTGTTTTGAGTGAAATTCCGCAATTAAAGGGTTAAACGTGCAGTTAGAAAGGTTACAGTACTGTGCTCGGCAATTTTAGGGTTGGGTTACCTCCCGGCATAACATTATGTCGCCGGTACCCATTTATACACCTAGCGTGAGGTAGAGACAACATGGGCCAAAGTTTCTTGTCTGAGGAAACAACACGACCGCAGAGACCGGGCTCAAACTACCGACCTTCAGATTGAAAGTCTGAGGCACTAACCACTGGACCACCGCACCTCAAAAAACTGTGTTGTATTTTTTTAGCCAAGAAAGCATTCCCTTTTCACTCTCAGTTCACCTTGCTACCAAAGTGTGTGGGTAACATGGAGGTCATGGATTCAAATCCCACTGAAGTCCAGACTTTTGTCCAGGCTTCTTTGCAATTGCTTAAATCACAAACACAACTGCATTTGATTCATTCACATACATGTACTTCATTTGTCAAAGATTCAATATTGTTAGAACCACATTTGAATACTGAAATACTGTAAACCTCTGAATATAAGCCCTGGACTTACATTGTATATTTGCCCGACGTCCTTTTGCCGGGCTTATTTTTGGGCGGGCTTATATTCGGGTGGGATGGTTTTTGGTTGGGAAAATATTTGTTAAAAAAAAACAATGGGGCTACTTTCGGGTGGCATTTTGTGTCTTAAAATTTTGCGAGCCGTTTGCGGTCATTAAATTTTCTGAAGATGCAATCAATAACAAATTTTATTACATCTTTCAACATGGTTACAAACTGACAAAGTCTTTAATCGGTTTCATCTGAGTGATCATCTTCAGTTCCTTCATCTGAGTCGTCTTTGCTTTCACCTGTGGAAGAGTCTCAGTGGAATTTCTGGCTCAGCTTCTGGCATGGTGTTATCATTGATCCCTTCCATGTTAACTTGATCATTTTCAGGTTAATCCTTAAAGGGAACCACCATTGTTACAACAAATTGACATTAAATTGTTGGAAATAGAGTCTTAATTAAAAAATTTTTAAAAAACAGGGGCAAACATGATTTTAGTGTACAAAAAACATGGATATGAATATCACCTATTCTTGCTTTTAAATTTCCCACGCACCACCATTTTGAATATTTATGACATGTTACAGTTGCCTAATTGTTGCATACAAAAGAACTTCGATTCTTAACAATAGCGGCAACCGTAAACACATCATAAATATTCAAAATGGCGGCACGCGGGAAATTTTAAAGCGAAAATAGGTGATATTTATATCCATTTTTATTTGTACACTAAAATTATATATAGTACACCTATTTTTTTAAAACTTTTAAATTTCGACTTATTTCCAACAATTTAAAGTCAATTTGTTCTGACAGTGGAGGTTCGCTTTAAAACACCCCCATCGGCTTGCATTCGGGGGGGGGGGGTGCTTATTATTGGAAGGAATGTTTTGTTATAAACTAGGAGGGGCTTATTTTTGGGAGGGGGGGGGGGGGGCGCTTATTTTCAGAGGTTTACAGTAAATTGCACTTTAATTCACAAGGCACCTACCCTAACTGTCACAATGTTGGGATGCTGTGCTTTCAGAAGGGTGTTGATTTCACGCAAAGATGTAATTGGAAATCCCTCCTTCTCCCTTTCCATCTTTAACTTCTTCAAAGTGACAATGTCTCCTAAAAATAAAAAAAGATTGGAATACACTTTATACGAATTGTTTTGTTGCCCAGGGTCTCATGCCTTATTTTGCTTGTGAGTTTTGGTCATCAAAATCAAAGACTTGACTGCAATCATTACATAAAAATTTTACGATGTAAAAATTAGAAAATAAAAGGAATCAAACCTGTTCTCCTATCGTTAGCTCTGTAGACCACCCCATATGTTCCCTCTTCAATTCTGTTCAGCCACTGAAACTCTTCAACATTCCTGCAGCCTCGGACAGCGGGATAATACGGCGGGAGCTTGGCATCTTTCTCCTTCTCCCGTTCATCAATGGAAGGTTGATCCTCTTTCATTTCGGCATCTGAATGCAGCCCTCCTGGTTCACCTTCTTCGCTGCTTCCTTCACTTTCTATGTCAACAATTTCATTGGAGAATTGCCGCCTTTCTCGCTCAGTTAGGATCAACAATGGCCCTTCATCTTTCTTTGGTTTACTGGAATGCACATCTTCGCAGACTCTGCTATCTTTACTCACTTTCTCTGAAGATGTTTTCTTCCTGGTCTCACTGCGCTCTTTTCGATCTTTACCTTTAGTTTCAGTTCTTGTGTTTTTTTCAGGAGATCTGCGCTTTTCTGTATCCTTCCTCAAAGTCTTCCTTTCTCTATCACCTTCCACTTCAGAATATTTCTCTCTTGAACTTGTTCTGTCTAATTGCCCTTTGGATAGATCCTTGGGATTAGCACTGGACTTATGCTTATCTCGACTGTCTCTTTGCTTACCGTCACCCTTATCCCCAGATCTGCTTTTCTCATACAGCCTACCCCTGCTTTCACTTCGGACACGACTACTTTCCACCTGACTTTCATATTTTAAGGTTTTCTCCTTGTCAGAAATCTTCCTTTCTTTATAATCCCTGGCATCTGAATATTCCCATTCCCTTTTCCTTAGTGAACTTTCACTTCGGTGATAATGGCGCTCTGCCTTAGATTTCTGTTTATATTTGTCATCAGCTGGTCTCTGCCTCTTGAGCTGTTGCAACTCTGAATGGAGATCCTCAGTTTCGAACTCATCCACTTTGTTGCTTTCAGCAACTGGTTCAGTCTTCTGCGCCAATTCCTTAGTCCCTTCTTCTTCACTTTCTTCCGAACTGTCACTGTCATCTTCCTCATCACTTTCTTCCTCACTGCTTTCTTCCTCCTCACTAGAACTTTCTTCATTTGTCTGTATTTTTCCCTTTGCAACGTCTTTAGTTTCACTTGGATTAACATATTTTACTTTCTACTCTTTATTTTTATCACTACCTTCCTTTTTTGCATCCACCTTGTCACCATCATCATCTTTGCCATCGTCATCATCATCATTACTACCGCTGTTGTCACTTTCAGTCTCTGATTCACTGCTCTCTTCCTTCACACCTGCCAGTCCCTTCATCTCTTTTCGCCCTCTCTTGGTAGCAGTTGCTGTTTCAGTGTCGTCTTCGCTGTCCTCTTCATTACTATCTTCTTCACTTAATTCTTCTGATTTTGCTCTTACTATCAAACCTGTTATGATTATCAAAATAACCTACATAAATTAAAGTTTGTAATGCTTTATGCCATTACTAAATTAGATAGAACAGCAACATAAAAGAGAGGAAGCCATTGTGCCTTAGATGTATAGGGCCTCTGATATTACGCAATGGTGCGATTTCGCATAATCGGCCTCAAATCGCATCCGATCGCATAATTCACGAAAAATCGCATAATTCGTAGAAAATCACACAAAATCGTATAATGTGAACAAATCACACAATACACTATCACTTTAGCTAAGAAACTTAAGCTAAAATTTGTTTTTTTCTATTGAATTATCCTGTATCAGATAAACAAACCGCCACTTTCGATCGAAACTGCGTTCGTTCTTGGCCACAACAAGCTTGGTAACCGTGTAAATTTCTTGAGCACATGTTTTATTTAGCCTGGTTACTAAGGTTAACCAAGATGGCCGCTCGTTTACAGACTCTTTTCTTGGATTCTGTTGTTCGTTTTGGATGTTCCTTCGTAGCTAAAAGCTTCAAAATGTCCCACAAAGATAGCGAGCACCGTTTTAAAACAGGTATTTTTGTTTTCTTCCTCTGAAACCTGGTAAAACATGCATAAAAAAGTTCCAGAAAAAATCGCATAATTTGCATATTTTCCGCATAATAGTCCTTGCTTATCGCATAATTTGCTACGAAAAAATCGCATAATTTCTATTTTTTTATCGCGTAATATCAGAGGCCCTGGATGTAGTAACATAATGTAATTTTCAGTGAGGGTACATGTAGTTATTTTTTTAAAGTTTTACTAAGTTTAGATACTGTAAAATTCCAAAGTAACAACCCTCGTTACTTTCAGAATTAGCAGCCTTTGGTGTGTGCTACTTTCGGGGAGCAAAAACGTTATACACATGTATAAAGTTGGTGCGACTGAGCTCTTTTTCCAAAATAAAAGACGGAAATTCATTCAGATACCGTTAACTGTTACTTCTCCATGACACACTGCCACGTTAGTCTGCTGTATCAATATCTTAGTGCGCTGGTAGAGTTTTCAATTTTAACTTGAAGAAACATTCCTGATAATACGTTTTGAACTGTTGAGAAAGTGATATAGAGTTTTCAATTTTAATTTGAAGAAAAGTTCTTGTTAGTATGTTCCTGTTCACCTTGATGAAAATTCTACGGGTTTTGTTTTAACATGGCGTACATTGTAACATGAACTGATGAAGCATGAATGGGCATTTTATAATGCTTGTGGCATAAGCGATACCTCAGTGCCTTCATTGAAGGGCTTCCTGCAATAACGTCCTAAGTGCGTTTTTGGAAAATTTTCACTGAAATCTTGGATTTTTGGCCTCAAAAGGGACTCACTTGCCAAAATTATGACTGGATCACGTGAATATGACTCAAAGGATTTAAACCAGGTCAACAAATCTTCTATCTTCGAACAGAATAATTTTTATTTTTGAAAAGATACATAAGGTGTCCTGGGGGCCATAGGGTCTCATAGGGGCCCAAAACATTTTCTCAAAGATTTGGATTTTCTTCCCCATTTTGGAGCTGTTTTAAGTACCTTAACAGTAATAAATCATTAATTTGACAAAACTGTGCTTTTAAAGGACTAAAACATACAATTTTAGTGAAAGTTACCAAAAACGCACTTAGGACTTTATTATCGTGAATTCTTGAATTATTATCGTGAATTCTTGAATTATTATCGTGAATTATTATCGTGAATTATCGTGATCAAGTTACCATATGTCTCTTTCACTTGACTATTGATTGGAAAAACAAATAATGCTATTAAACCTTGGTCTTGCTATTTTTGGGGTGGGGATGGGGAGGGGGGTGGGGTTGGTATCGCTACATTCAGGGGTTGCTACTTTCAGGGGGTCATTACTTTTGGAATTTTACGGTAACTGTTTAAAAATCTAGTTTATTGATGACAATATTATCAAGTATTATGAAGTAGCTCTTATCGAGCCACACTTCGACTACTGCTGCCCTGTGTGGGGCGGCGTAAGTATTGAATTGGCCGATAAGTTGCAAAAATTACAAAATCGCGCCATTAGGGTTATTACTAAGTCTGATTTTTATTCTAGTGCTACTACCCTTCACACTAGTCTAGGATGGGATGACCTCTCTACCAGACGGAATAAAGTCAAAGCGAAACTTATGTTTAACCAACCAAACCCCGGAGTATCTTCAAGGCTTGTTAACACTTTTCAGCACAGACTATGAACTTAGAGACAAGGAAAATAAGTTCTGTCTGCCCAAGCCCCATACAGATTTTTAAAATGCAGTTTTTGCTATAGTGGGGCACTGTTGTGGAATAATCTTCCATAGAATGTCAGAGTTATTAGATCTTATAAAAAGTTTAATATGGAAATCAATCGCCTTATGTCCACCTCGTACTCCCACATGGCAAACATGTAAACCAGTTTTTATCTTGCTTTGTGACTGATGTTTTTACTGTGTTTAAATAAAGTTATGTATGTATGTATGTATGTATGTATGTATGTATGTATGTATGTATGTATGTATGTATGTATGTATGTATCTAGAATATGTATTATTACATGTAATTTACCCTTTTCTTTTGGCTCTATTGTTTTGGCTTTCATCTCGGCATCAGTGTTCTTGGGAGACAAATATTTTCTCTGTTGTTCACGTTTTCTCTCCTCAGAATCTGACAGATCACTGACACTTTCTTCTTCTTTAGGTCTTTCATCAGTGCCAGCAACTCTTGAAGATGAATGTTCTCTTTGCTTGTCACTCTGTCTGCTTTCATAATCTGACTGATCACTGACAAAATCCCCTTCTTTGGCACTCTCTTCAATGTCATGGCTCTTTGATGATGAATATCTTCTCCGCTTGTCACTCTTTTTGCTCTCAGAGTCGGATGGTTCACTGACAATCTCTCCTTCTTCCTCTTCTGTTGTTTTTCGCCCTCGTCTGACTTGAAGCCCAGCAGCTTCCTCATCATGTGACAAGTGCCTTTTCACCCTATTTGGGGTACCACTTGCAGGCGACACTGGGAATAAAATGAAGGGGTGCTTGGAAAAAAGCCCTAAGTGACTTCTGATAAACTGCTAGATTCTCATTTTAAATTTCCTTGTAGTCCCTTGTGAAACACAGGGAGAATTTGATGTTACATCAAAAGTCACTTAGGACCTTATTCCACGCACCCCTTCAAATATAGAGTAGACCTTGTCATGTTATAGCACTACTGGACTACAATTACATGCACTTATGTACCATTAAAACCGCTTACTGATGCATGTATGATTAATTAGTAATTGGACTTTGTGAATGGTAATGGTGCTTGCAATTTCAAATTCATTGTCCAAGTACACTCAATGCATTTGAAATGACTTGCCAAATTACACCCTGAATTGCATTCCACTCATTCCAGTTGTTACTACTAATCCCAAAAACTCCCAGCCCAAATCTGACTACAGTGTATATATAAAAAAAAAACACACATTTGGATTAGCTTGGCTTTATGGTCACCTGGTCACCAGAGAGTTTCGCCACCAAGAGAAGTCAAGAGTTGCCAACTCAATACCAAGAAGAAAAAGTAGCTGTTGAAATAGATTATGAAGAGTGTCATTATTTTGCAACGAAATCGTCGTGCGACAGGAACTTATCATATCATGAGTGGCTGCGCAAGTTGTGAAAAATCATTATCAACTTGTGATATTTTTGTTGTCTCGTGTTTCACCCATTAAGATCTGGAAGAATGGTTCAATCTCAGGTTTGTTTCTCAAGTGGTTAGAATTAGACACACAACTGACCTATTAGTACCTGTATATAATCATACGGTTTCGAGTTCAATTTGGGATTAATTTGCATGAGTGAGTTTTTAAAAAAGCGGCGAGTGCAATTTTGAGCTTTTTGAAAAACTCACAAGTGCAAATTAATCCCAAATTGAACGAGAAAACCGTATGATTACTTAATAATTATGCATGAAAAAATTTGCATCCATTTTTGTTTGGATTTTTTTTTTGCAAAAATTTGTTTTGGAATCTTTTTTTTCTTTTTTCTTTTCCGATTTGTAATTTGCACTGGTGTTACACGTTTTGCACTGGTGTTACACTTGAACTGCACTGCTCTTAGCCAATCAGAATCGAGTAACTTTTTCATGTATATTATTATACAAAGTAATATGTTAGAACTTTTATATTGCTACCGCTAGTTACAGGGTTTCAGCCAGGCCGCACCATTGCACCAATCCTGCACTGCAATTTACATTGTCCCTTAGAAACACAAACAAGGGGACAATCAGTCCCCTTCAACATCTGTTCAGAAAATGGCCTATAAAAAAGATACAAGAAAATCTTTGATTCCAAAAACATTAAGAAAACATTTTTTGCTGTTTGTACTGTTGATTTCGCTGTATTGAAAAGGCTCTCTCAAATCGAGAAAATTTAGAAAAAGCCATGCGATTCAAAATCGCCAATGCATTGCAAACTGAAACATCTATTTGTCATGTATGCTAATGGTTTGTGTCGCAGGGAAAATTAATTCAAAATGGTGGTTGTCAATTGGGTTTACAGTTATTGTCCCTCTGAAATGAAAAATGTCCCCTTAAACCTTAGCTGAAGGTTCAAACCCTGTAGTTATGTATTGGAGACATGTTTTGTTGTATGAAGTATGTGGGTTTGTTAGTTTGCAAGTAAGTTCAAGTTAAAAGGACACAATAAATCACTGAGGTCCTGTTTATAAGGACAGGGCTCGAAATTGCGACCAATACGGTCGCATTTGCGACTTAATTTTTGTGTTTGCGACTAAAACTTCCAGAGGAGTCGCAAATTTGCATGTAGTTTTCGCCGTGGCCAATAACGAAATAAAAAGCATAGCAGTCGCTACTTTGCCACTATTTTTGCCAAAATAAATAAAGAACTGAAAAAATAAATTGTTGTGTGCCTTGATTATCGTAGATATTTGAAGATATGGGGTAAAATTGTACGTATTTTACCCGCAATGTTACGACGCAACGCTATTCCCTCGATCGCGGCCGCCATTGCAGCGGTTTCTTATTCATATATATTGCAGGCTCATATTTTTGTTTGTTAAACCGCTGGATTAGAGCCGTCATCGCGGCCGATCGCGGCCAGATAGAATCGGCCAAAGTGTCATCAATTTCGCAACGGTGACGGTATTTAAGTAGATATGTTCCAAGATACTGTATCCTTTCTGGGAGCTAATTTCACCAAAAAATATAATTTTGAGTTGTACACTAGTTTTAAGATCGAGAAAAATGTCTTGATCGTTATGATTGTGGCGGCCAAGTTTATAGTATTGCATGTCTCGTTCTGTACATGTACAGTCATCATTAGAGATAACGTGAAAGCTGTTGAAGTAATAAAATCAGTCTTGTTAATCATTTGTTAGTCAAAGTTATTTTTTAACTAATTGTTGCTACTTAATTTTGCGACTAAAATTTGTGAACTTGCGACGTGATTTTCATATCTAGTCGCAAAATGGCGACTGAACTTTTTTTTTAATTTCGAGCCCTGAAAGAGAAAAATTGGCCCGGGTAGGAGGGTCACCCGCCAATCTTACCGAGCGTTCGCATGACAAAAAAGGTGTCTCGCCTGACCGAGCCAAAAGCTGTCCCTGCTCCATCATGAGTGACCAGTATTTTTGAAAATTTGAATGGAGTTTTCAAGTTTACGCAGCAGTTTTGTAAATTCACTCCAAGATTCGGAATTCCCCTGAGAATTTTGGCACATTTTCTTAAATAAAGAGCAACAAAACTGATCATTTTATTTGAAGTGTTACATATCCGAACAATATTAGGACTTCTATGCATGTAGCGAAGTTATTTTTGTGTTTACTTGTGACTTTCAAAGTGTTTTCCAGAGAGATCTTCAAGGTTTCATTTAAATCTCGGACGTTTATACAAAGAAATATTCAAATGTCCATTTCAGTCTTGTGGATTACTGGTCATGTGTGACAGAGCATGGCTGCAACTACAGCTGTAGCCTGCACATGCCCAGATTATCTATAGCTGACCAAGTTGGCCTGGTTAGCCGAGCCAAACCAGTTATATGAGAAAAAGTTGGCTCGGCCTGCCGGGTCACCCCGCCATTGAAAAAGGGTGACCAGCTAGCCGAGCCAGCTTTGAGATTCTCATATAAACAGTTTGCCGCGTTTTGTAAGGGAAAGTATGAAAACTTGGCTCGCCCAGGGTAGCTCGAGAGACCCTCCTACCCAGGCCAACTTTTCTCCATACAAACAGGCCCTGAATTTCGATTCTTCAGTGTACAATGTATGTTGTTTAGTGTTAAAGCAATCTAGACTTTGCTTGGTGGTGAGGTGACTTCTCTTGGTAGTGAGTTCGTTGGAAGCGAGACTCCCTGGTGGCGAGGTGACCAGATACCATTGCTAGGGGGGATTACATTATTTTGGAACTGACTGATACATTACACTGTACATTCAAAAAACAATAAGTGTTGAGTATCAGATTCAATAATTGCAACATACTGATATAGTAGCATTCAGCTTAAATATATAATTTCAATAATTTCTTACTTGGAGACAAGCTAAGTTGTTCGGGACTCAGCTGATAGATAATTTCACTTCCACCTTCCTGAGGAGATCCTCGTTTCGACGACGACGTTCTTGATTCTCGTTTTCCTGTAGCCGCAGGACTCGCAATCTTCGAATTTCCCTCGGATGTTTCCTCTTCGAGTTCATCGTCCTTTTCTATCCGCCTTCGCTTCTCCTGTAGAATTTCATCGAGAGTTTTTATTTTGAAATCTTCCGGCGTGTCATCGACTGGAGTTTTGTCGGTTCTTCTAGATCGATGCCTTCATCTGCAGGTCTCTTTCGGAACCATTTGTGTGGGTTTGAAGCCATCGCACGTAAAATATTGGAAGCCAAAATATTTTACAGTGATATAATATCCTAAAAACTCTTCCCACAAAGTTGTACTTCGAACGTTTCAACCTCGAATTCACATTCGAAACATCTAACCTACAATGCCGCGGCAATGCCGCCATTATGTTTTTCGTTCATTCCCGTGTTTCCTTTCGGTTTTTTATGGGCGGTCGCTAAGTTCCGCGGGAATCTGTAATTTTGGTTCCAGTTTCCACGCAAGTTATTTCCGCAGGAAACGCGAAACGGATTTAGAGGGTGGTAAGGGTTTTTCGTGATCCGTGAAAGGCCTTTTTTTTCCCCGTGAATTGTGAAATGGCTATTTTTTTCCCTCGTGAAACGTGATTTGGTTACAGACCCGTAAACGGTGAATGGACTTTTTTTCATGAGCACTGCAAAATGAGATCAAATGACTGTTGTTTTTTTTCTCGTGAAATGCTACTGTAAACCGTGAAAATTGAACAATAAAGAGAAATTACAAGAACCGAAAATAAAATCAGGTATGATTGTCTGGGATTAAGGGCAACGCACAGGCTTCCCAAGCTCAAAATTCGTCTTTCTGATGTGTTTTTGAGAGCCCTCCTGGCGGCCGACTTAACATACGTGGTGTATGCGCCAGCTTGTGTATATAAAGAAATGTATGGGAAAATCACGGATTCTCTAAAACTGCAATTGGGTAAATAACTATCTATTTTGAAATAAAGTTTACCTTGTGCATACTTGTGTCTTGTACCGAATTTGAAGCCATTCCGACGCCATTTAGCGAAGTTATTCGAAGTCGTTGTCCCCCCTTCTAAAAAGGGCTATCAGATCGTCCTCAGGCGTCACTAATTTCACTCCTTTTTTAGCACAGTGCGCATGGAATTGTGGGGCAGATACACTGAAAAAGAAGACCTTTAGCCTCTTTTCCACGACGCCCGTACTCTCTGTATTCCCGCGCTTTTTCGGCACATAGAGACGAGGTTGCTAGGAGTAGGTATCATCCTATTTTGTCCATACTTTGTCTATTGTATTCTATGCTACTTTAATAATAATTTTAAAGAAATGAAAAGGCAGTGAAACAGGGAAAGCGAATTCTGATTGCGTACACGGCCTAGAGCCATTCCTCCTTCGGTACGCGCAATTCAAATTACACGTTAAGTAACGAAATTGATGGCCGCATTTAACAGGCCGCGTGAGTTCGGTTGAACAAAGAAAGACTGCATGACTAACTATAAATGGTTATTCTACGTATATTGAAAGAAACAATTTTGAACGTCAGGAAATCAGGACGAATGTAATGGAATGAAAATAGAACTGATTTTGCTGCGCACAGAATTCGTTACCTTGTGAATCGCTGCATGTGTTGATAGTTCCAAAAATGAATCAATTGGTTTAAGAGTGTTTCCACACTGGGCGGCTGGAGCTGGATAGACATGAATTATCTAATAATGATAATTTTCTGCAGTAAATCATGATTTATTTTCAACCATTTGCAATTTTCATTTGAATTTTCTATTGAAGACAAGATCGCGCGCGAGCTAGAATCACTGGTAAGTCAACTATGACGCAAGACATCTCTATGACAACTGGAATGTTTATTCACTTCGTCCCGCTTTTTGTGAAGTTAGAACATTTGCTTTTTGCGGAAGCAACAAAGTGGTTTATTTTTGGCTAAATCTTGGTTGATTTACTTAGAAGTTCACACTTAAGGTAAGATTGTTTGCTATATACGAGAATGGATCTTGTGTTCAGTTAACACGAGTCCGCATACCAATTACATAAAAAAACCCTCTTTATTTTACTCCAACAAGGAAAGCTATTTACAGTTGAATATAAAGTGATTCTTTAATAGTTTCTCTTCACTCAGAGGCACGTAGATGCAGCGCTTAAAACTTCAGAGTGAATCCCACCACTGCAGCAGAACCTTTCTTTGAAGTTTGAAGTCTGAACCCTTGACTGCCATTTCCGCTGTCTCCCTCGTCGGCCTGTCAACAAAGAAAACACCGCTTGTTTGCATGTTTGTAGCTAATAACGCGAAGCGCCAACTGCGCTAATTTGTATACTTTCGTGGGGATGGACTGACCTATCAGAATTCAAGGACTGCGTCCTCTAAAACAAATCAAGGCTAGAAGTAAACTTGAGTTGGTTTACTCTTAGGAAATCTGAATTTGGATTTCGCGATTAAAATTTAATTTTCTGCTCCCTTTCAGGACAAACCTATCTCAAATTGCAGTCCTGGTTGTGGAACAAATGTCACGCACCAGCGAGAGTTGACAAGAGTTCAAACTCTTAGCTTGCTCCCCTTTGCCCTCTCGCATGCTGTCAGTGACTCTTGGCGCTCTTGGAGAGTTTGAATCCGCTCAATTTTTCACTTTTTGGCATCAATGGGAAGTTCAAACACTCGCTCTCGTTTGGCCTCATCCCTCGAGCACTCTCATTGATTCCGGTGCGCTCTCAAAGAGTTTGAATTCTCGTCAACTCTCACTCTGGTCTGGCCTCGACTCTCAAGTACTCTTATTAACTCTTGTGCGCTCTCAAAAAGTGTGAACTCGCGTCAACTCTCGCCCTCGTCTAGCCTCAATTCTCGAGCACTCTTATTAACGATTGTGCGCTCTCAAAAAGTGTGAACTCTCGTTAACTCTCACTCTCGTCTGGCCTCAACTCTCAAGCACTCTTACTGCGGACTGTCGTGCGCTCTCAAAAAGTCTGAACTCTTGTCAATTCTCGCCCTCATCTGGCCTCAACTCCCAAGCACTCTTACTGAATCTCGTGCACTCTTAAAGAGTTTGAACTCTAGTCACCTCTCTCTTTCTTGTTGACCCCAACTGTCAGGCACTCTTATTGACTCCGGTGCGCTCTCAAAGAGTTTGAGCTCTCGTAACTCTCGTTCACATTTAGCCCGGGCTTTACTATCGTTTCACTAGCACTACTCATTTTCTCTCTCTCGTTTGACCCAACTCTCAGGCACTCTTATTGACTCCGGTGCGCTCTCAAAGAATTTGAACTCTCGTCAATTCTCGATCTTGTCTGGTCCGGGCTTTTCTATCGTTTCAATACCACTACTCACCAGCTTAGCAAACATAGCCCCACCCTGCGGGGCTTGGGGGCTGTGTTCCACGTCCTTTTTCTTGGGTCTCTTCGCCATCTCACTCTTGGCAGGCCATGTGGGGAACATGGAGGGGTCCACTGGTAGGGGTGACTCCTAAGGAGGGTGGGGTAAGAGAGCAAATGTTTAGTCTAGGCGTTTGCATGGCGAAATCGCTAAAATAGGCAGTTTTCTGCATAACTGCAACCACAGTCATCACACTGAACATTCACAACAGACGCACACAATCCAATGAACCAATCAGAACTGAAAGCAAATACATGTAACCGCCGCCAAGCGCGCGAAAACGCCAGAAAACAATTCTTAATTGGGTTTCAGTTTTCCTTCTGATTGGTCGAGAGAGTGGCGCGACAATTTTTAGCCAATCGCAAAGCATAACAATACAAAACCAGAGCAATCGCAAAATAATTTTCGACACTCAATTGAAAACCTCTTGAATGTGGACATAATAAATAAATCATAAAAATGAACTGTGGGTATTTAATAAAAAGAACTCGAGACAGAAGTACCATATCATTAAAAGAGCCTGGAACAAATTCAGGCTTCAACTAAGAGAATTAAATCCACGAAATTCCCACAGATGGCTATGGAGCCCAGTCAGGAAGTTACATTGAAAAAAGGCAAAAAGATACTTCAGACAGTCCTTACATTGAAATATTCATGATTGAGGGCATCGACAGCAGCTATCCTTCTCTTGGGGTCGTATGTCAGAAACCTAGCGAACAAAAAGATTACACTGAATTCATCACGTTGTTTACTTCAATTTTTGGAAGCAATGCAACAGGTTGGATTTTAGTGCACAGCACAAAAACAGCAAGAAGAACTGCTTTAACTGCCAACCACAAACTTAAGTTAACTTACAAAATAACAGTAGACTGATCAGTACCCACCTGTTTAACAAATCAAAGCCCTTGTCTGTTAAATAAGCGCCAAACTTATTTCTCAAGTTGTTGAAAGGATATTCTGTGAAAGTCATCTGAAAGAGAAATGGTTGGAAGTTGTTTCACTGCTTATAATGATACCATTATTGTAGCATCAACTGATAAAGAACTGCAGCATTGATCTATCGAAGTATACATGTACATGTAAGTGATAGAAAATACTATTGTTCTTTACCTTAGATTGCAAAACAGTCATATTTTTTGCATTGGCCATAAGAATGCGTGCGGTCTTTGAACAAAAGGTCTGGAATGAATGTGCATACAGAGAGCGAGACTGGGGAGCCACGCTTTCGACGCTTTCGGCACTTCATGCCTTTGCGAGCGAGCAGCGAAAAAAAAAAACCCGACTGTTTTGCAGTTTATCTTTACCTTTTTAACTGCTGGAAGTTCTGAGTAAGATGGAGGTCCTGGCCAAATTTTGTCACTTGGAGTGCCTAACTCCTGAAAAGACAAATAAAATGCATTTGTCATCCTTCTTTGAAAGAAATATGTATTACCCGGTACTATACGAGTTGGTTTGTATCAGAAATCGAACGAGCGAGGATTTGTGACCGAGTGAGATTTCTGATACAAACCACGAGTGCATAAATACCGTACAAAGGACTGCCCATGTCGTAACTTGTTTATTTTATACATACTAAGATTTGTGATTGGATGAAACGCTTCTTTCACGTGTGAGAAAGTCGTTTCGCCATTCTAGATTGGCTGCGAACACCGAACGGGGGTTTTCACATGCCAAATTTCAATAGAAAATCTAAATAAGTATGAAATGAATACACTGTATTCACGTGTACCAAGCTCCCTTTGAAAGTTTGCTAAACAAAAATACAAACTTGTATTACCATTCATTGAATGTAAATGTAATGTGACAAAAAGTTACAGAGGAGAGAAGTTAGGTCGTGATGATTGAAATGGCCTGGCGCACGCTACTGGTGTACATGGCTAAAATTCACACTTAATTTAGCTCTTCTGAAATTATCAAAATTCAGTTTAGGTTGAGATTTGGTAAAAAACTAAAGTTCATTAATGTCTTCCCTGTGGACAATTTTAGTTTTGCATATAGGGTTGAATAAAAGAAAATTTTACAATAGTCACCAAAAATGAGGCCATTTTGGACACTACGCGTAACATTTACAGTCTAACCTGGCACAATTCATAATTTCTCTGCTTTGATGATATGTAGGCATTTTTTTCTTTTGCAATTAAAGTTAATAGCTAATGAGCATTATGTATTTTAAGAATGACTTTAAATGATCGAAAAATAACAAATTTATAGCAATCCTAATATTACGTACCTACAAAAACAGCCTGGTCGAAAATTTTCAAAATCGATTTGGTTTTAGCTCCGTTTCTTATGTTAAAAACCAAAAAGACTTTTAAAGTGCTCATAAGTTCAGCTTATTTTCTGGGTAACAATTTTCAATTTGGAAAATCCATTTTCAAACTACAATCCAATTTTTACGGTTAGACAGCGTTTATTTTACATAAAAATACGTTTCGTTGTACGTAGGATCGAATTACGGATTCTACAGTGTGCCTTGGCACGAACAAGTTGTGCATAAAGTGTGCCCAAGTTGTGCATGTCTAGCTTTTTTTCATGCCTAAGCTGTGCCTAAGCAGTGCCTAAGCTGTGCCTAAATTGTGCCTTAATTCGGGCCAAAATTGTGCCTTTGAACGGCGTTATGTAAATATTCCCGGGAAACATTATTTTCATCTTGCTCGTGTCACAGCGCTTTTTGGTGACACATTGTTATGACGATAAATTGCAAGATTGTTCTCATGCAACGAATTACTTTTTCTCCAAGTGAAAGCGACGGCGGGAAATCAGTAATCGTGTTTACTTGTATTCTTCCCGCACTGCCGCTTTCCCAGCCGTTTGGAGATGTAGAATAGTACTTGTATTTAATACAGATGTAGTTTCTGACCATTCGGTCATCGGCTTTGGATAAATACTGCCAAACATTCAAAAAGTTGTTCGAACAAATTGACGTTTTGGAGTTTTATCATTCGATTTGGATTTATAAACGGAATGGGTCATTTTATTCATCGGATGAGCTGTCTGGTGTTTTCACAAGTTGGTCAAATTTCAGCAATAAATTAGCATAACCTGATGTCAAAACTGTGCAGATCACATATTTGCGTGTTTATTGACAAAAAGATCTGTCTCCAAAAAGAATCAGTGCACCAGTTGAGTAACAATCATTACAAAGCGGAAAACAACGCTAATTTCGAATTGTTTAAAACAGAAAGATAGATTTATATCACGTCTTCTTCAAATATTTAAGTTCACGACGCGTTTTTATACCAAACAATCTTTGTTTAAGCGAACTGGCGCTGCAACACTTTGTATTTTCGGCAGGAAAGTTCACCGGTGTTTCGTTTCGTTTCAGCGAAATTTCTAAAAATTCGCTTCTTTTTTTTAATTTGCTTTGCGAATTTTCGTGTGCGAGTTATCATGAGAACGATGCGAAAGTACTCTCGAAATGTCGGCGATATTTTGTCGAATATTCACGAGAACAAACAACGAAGAAGTCAAATCAAACTACAGAGAAGGTAAGCCTTAAAACTGCTGTTTAAATGTTTTGTTCAAACGACTTTTGTAAAGTATTAAACTCTGTGGACCGAACGAATAATTTGAACGACTTTCCTAACGCTTTCAACGCGTCAACGGCCTGGAAAAAAGTTTTGTACGCTTTTTTTATAAACGCTTCAAACGGCATGGATGAAAATTCGAACGGTTTTTCCAACGCTTCTAATGCTTTCCTAAACCATTTTAACGCAGTTTCCGAACTGCGATCAAACGCCTTTAGGCCGTTTAACAGATAACTGTTTAGTGCACGTTTTCCCGTGGAAGGTCACATTTATCATGTTATATTATTATTATGTCTTGCTGTTCTCGCTCAATTCTCGTTTGTTTGTCTTGCTCGTGTCAGCCGAATTATTACTATGACTTGTCACTTTCGATATTGGGCCAATGATGTAGGGCTCTGGCTGCATTAATATTGGGCCAATGAAGTTGGGCTCTGGCTATATAAATATTGGGCCAATGATAAAGGGCTCTGGCTACATTAATATTGGGTCAATGAAGTTGGGCTTCGGCCACATTAATATTGGGCCAATGATGTAGACCTCTCGCTGCATTAATATTGGGCCAATGATGTCGGCCTCTCGCTGCATTAATATTGGGCCAATGAAGTTGGGCTCTGGCTATATTATTATATTTGGCCAATGATGAAGGCCTCTGGCTACATTAATATTGGGGCAATGAAGCTGGGCTCTGCTATATTAATATTGGACCAATGAAGTTGGGCTTTGGGTACATTAATATTGGGCCAATGATGTAGGACTTTGCCTACCTGAATATTGGGCCAATGAAGTTGGGCTTCGGCCACATTAATATTTGGCCAATGATGTAGGGCTCTGGCTACATTAATATTGGGACAATGAAGTTGCGCTCTGGCTATATCAATATTGGGCCAATGATGTAGGGCTCTGGCTGCATTAATATTGGGCCAATGAAGTTGCGCTATGGCTATATTAATATTGGGCCAATGATGTAGGGCTCTGGCTACATTAATATTGGGCCAATGATGTAGGCCTCTCGCTGCATTAATATTAGGTCAATGATGTTGGGCTCTGGCTATATTAATATTGGGTCAATGAAGTTGTGCTCTGGCTATATTAATATTGGGCCCAATGATGTAGGGCTCTGGCTACATTAATATTGGGTCAATGAAGTTGGGCTCTGGCTATATTAATATTGGGCCAATGATGTAGGGCTCTGGCTGCATTAATATTGGGCCAATGATGTAGGGCTCTGGCTACATTAATATTGGGCCAATGAAGTTGCGCTCTGGCTATATCAATACTGGGCCAATGATGTAGGGCTCTGGCTACATTAATATTGGGCCAATGAAGTTGGGCTCTGGCTATATTAATATTGGGCCAATGATGTAGGTCTCTCGCTGCATTAATATTGGGCCAATGATGTTGGGATCTGGCTTCATTAATATTGGGCCAATGATGTAGGCCTCTCGCTGCATTAATACTGGGCCAATGAAGTTGGGCTCTGGCTATATTAATATTGGGCCAATGATGTAGGGCTCTGGCTACATTAATATTGTGGCAATGAAGCTGGGCTCTGCTACATTAATATTGGGCCAATGAAGTTGGGCTCTGGCTACATTAATATTGGGCCACTTATGTGTATTTTTGGAGCCTGTAAGAAGCAAATTCAAAATTGAGCATGGAACTTTCCAGTGCTTGGCACTAGCATTATCACTAGGTACACATTTTCTCTAGTTGCATGCTCTCTTGCATTTTGCATTAGTTGCACAACTTGTCTTCAGATGACACCAGTTGCAAGAACATTTCCTTGCATGTGGTATTGGATGCATGGTTACCGACAATTTGTTCATTAGCCTTACTTTGAATATTCTGTTGATCTGATCTATCTCCGACTTGCCAGGAAAAAGTGGCTTCATTGTCAACAATTCGGCAAAAACACAACCAACTGACCACAGATCAATAGGGGTGGAGTATTCCTAAAAAATAAGGACTGTTGTTACATGTAATCACTGAATTATAACTTACACTGTGTAAGGGACAGTATCATATCTGATATACATGTACATGTACATGCATCATGTTTCCAGGAGCTTACTTTAATGTCTTGAAATAGGAAGGAAAAATGACCGAAAGTGATGAAAGGAAAAAAAATAACAAAAACCAAAAAGACAAAATGGTGGGAAAAAAACTCAAATTTCCACCACTCTGAATTCAGCGGAAGTTATAGTTAACGCTCAACATTGCTTCATGCTGTAAGAAGTGGAACTAAATGTTGGCATCAATATACGGGAGACAAACTTTATGTTAATATTATCCTCATCCTACATGTAAAGGGCAAAACAATCCCGCTACAAAACCAACTCGAAGCAAAATCTTGATTAAAATAAAATGTACATATTTAAAGTTATAAACAAGGAAAATTGGAATTGATATTATGTACTATTGAGTAAGTGGGAGGGCCGCATGGAAAAATATTTGGCTGAAGGTCATGGCATACAGGCATAGTGCAGCGAGGTCCATGGGCCATGACCTTGAACCAAACATTTTCCAATCCGGCCTGACCTACATGTAACTTAGTAAGTATTTTATCATATGACCAATGTGGAGACAAAATTGTTGAAATTTTAACATGCAAGGCCATACGCTTTTGTAGTTGGGCCATGCAGCTTTTTCCCACTGCGAACAGCGCTCACACAGGACTTTCATCAATGGTTTTGCAAAGAAAAGGCTTGCAGAGCAGTACGGTCCTATGATAATTTGCTGCATTTCAAACCATTGTCAAAATAAGAATGAAAAATTTACAAGCAACAGCTAATCTTGCTACGTTGCCCAAGAGGAAGAACAACAAACCTTGGTGCCAAGCAGTAATTCAGGTGCTCTGTACCACAGGGTCACCACAATTGGAGTATAGTTCTTTAGAGGAGAACCATACTCCCTTGCAAGTCCAAAATCACCAACCTGTGAAAAAGTAAAACAAAGTACAAAATTAAAGTTACTTCCTCCAAAGATTTGTAGAGATCAGTCAGGAATTTCTAAAAGGGGCAATCACCAATGTCACGCTTGCTATCACTATGTAAACAGGGTTAATTCATACAGTCTTTAAACATTCAGGGAACAATGTTAACGTAAGCTAACCTTAAGGATTCCTTTGTTGCTGAGGAGTAAGTTAGAGGCCTTAAGATCCCGGTGAAGAATCCAGTTGTCATGGAGATGTTCCACAGCTCTTAGAAGTTGAATCATCAATGTCTTGACCTCACCTAGATAAAATAATGACAAAGGATCTTGTTCACAAAATTGAAGGGAAAGTTGACTAACCAGTGTCTAAACTCTACAGTAAATATTAAACACAGCATGGCAATACACTGTACATAAAATTGAAGAATATTATTATCTCCTTGGTTGTCACAAAACTGTTTTGCCATGATACTGTAAATACTACAAGTAGTTGTAAATCTGTTGACGATCTGTGGCAAATTCGATAGTAAAAAACCTTCAGGTACTGTACATGTACAGTAGGAAGATGGAGATAAATAGATAACTTTACTCTTCCTTGGATTGATGAATCGTCTAGGCCACTAGCAATTCAATAAAATGCTTATTAATTATTTTACCTAGAAATGAATAATTAACATAAAAGAAAGGACAAATTGACTGGACGTTACAAAAACAATGTCAAAACCCAACTCCAAAATAGTCACTTGTGCCCCTTTTGTACCAAGTCCTTCAATTAACTAAAATTACTGTATTCCAAGTATGATGGCTCACCAATTCTAAATCCTTGCGTCATATGCTCCATTAAAACTTTCAGGTCATGCTCAACGTAGTCCATAACGATGTAGATTTTATCCATGTTGCTGCCAACAACTATTTCCTACAGTTTCAGATAAATGAATATTTAAACTCCAACACAACACCTTTGCTCCTTAAAACATCAATAAAATTTAACCCTTTACACCCTAAACCCTGATTTTTACGGGTTTTGGGGTTTTACACATGGAAGCCATTGTGACGTCATCAATTCACACCTCACAAGTTAACTTTGACATGCAGTTGATGCATTTATGTGTCAATTTTGGGAATCGGTCAAATTCTTCTGCAGTTATGCAGCCGGAAAAACCTGTTAAATTTTTGTTGCAAAATCAGTGCCAAATTTGGCTCACACACTGGACATTCTTCCAGATTCATTTCTTGGGTTCCTTGAAAGGTTGGATCAAAACTTTTCCAGGTGAAAGAAAGTGTAAAAATAGCCGAAGATAGCAAGTAAAGAAAGGGAGGGAAAGATGAAAGGAAAAGAGAGAAGGAAGAAAATCAAATGGGAAAAACTCTTTTTTTCTTTTTTTTTTTAAGTCTAAGGTATCAGTTTACAGCTACAGCAAAGATAAAATTGATCGTTTTCACTCAGAAACTATATATGAAACACCTTGCCCCCGTTCACAAATACACACTTTTAGCGCAGGAAACACCCTATTTGGCCAAAAATCCATGAAAACCCACTTTTTAACCACAAAAAACGTGTTCTGAGTGAAATTCCGCAATTAAAGGCTCAGTTTCTGGCATGGTGTTATCATTACCGGTAATCCCTTCCATGTTAACTTGATCATTTTCAGGTTAATCCTTAAAGGGAACCTCCATTGTTATAACAAATTGACATTAAATTGTTGGAAATAAAGTCTTCATTAAATTTTTTTAAAAAACAGGGACAAATATGATTTTAGTGTACAAAAAAATGGATATGAATATCACCTATTCTCGCTTTTAAATTTCCCATGCGCCGCCATTTTGAATATTTATTATTGGAAGGATGTTTTGTTATAAACTAGGAGCGGCTTATTTTTGGGATGGGGGGCTTATTTTCAGAGGTTTACGGTAAATTGCACTTTAATTCACAAGGCACCTACCCTAACTGTCACAATGTTGGGATGCTGTGCTTTAAGAAGGGTGTTGATTTCACGCAAAGATGTAATTGGAAATCCCTCCTTCTCCCTTTCCATCTTTAACTTCTTCAAAGCGACAATGTCTCCTAAAAATAAAGAAGATTGGAAGTACACTTTATATGAATTGTTTTTGTTGCCCAGGGTCTTGCTTGTGAGTTTTGGTCATCAAAATCAAAGACTTGATTTTGACTTGATTTTGACACCACTCTGTACCTCGACCAATACTACTCAATATCTATAAGTCACTAATTCATCCTTATTTAACCTATGGTCTTGCTGCCTGGGGTCAGGCATGCAAGACCTATCTCAACAAAATTCCAATTCTTCAGAAAAGAGCTGTTAGATTACTGTACTTTGCAGACTGGCATGATCATGCAATTCCTTTATTTCTCGAAGCTAACGTGCTTCCAATAACTTTTCTTTATTATGAGTCCGTATCAACCTTAATGCATGATATCAATGATAAAGCCCCAGCAAACATGCTCAATTTATTTCAGAAAACATCTAATATTCACTCATACAATACACGATCGTCTACATCTGGAAAATTCTATGTTAAATGTTCCATACTAGAAATACTAAACAATTCTTTCTCTCGGCTCGGAGTAAAGCTGTGGAATAAGATACCACGCTATATAACGGATCTTCCTAAGAATGCTTTCAAAAGAGCTCTCCGCAAATTGCTATTCAATATTTTAGAAAAGGAGGATGACTATATTCAAATCTCCATGATTATTAATAAAGTAAGTACATAGATACACTTACTATAGTCAGAAACTCCTTGTCTTAACTCAATTAGATCACTTAACTTCTGCGTTTTTATTCATTATTATGTGCAATCTGCAAGGCTTTTCAATAGTATAAGGTTTTTGATTTTGTAGATATCTGTATTATTCATGTACTTGTTTTGCCCCGCCCCGATTAGCTTTCCAGCTATTTGCAGGGCAAACAAATCATTCAACTCTTCCATTATCATACTAAGAATACATTGTTGTTGTTGTTTGTTGTTGAATAAAATTGTTGTTGTTGTTGTTGTTGTTGAATCATTACATAAAAATTTTACGATGTAAAAATTAGAAAATAAAAGGAATCAAACCTGTTCTCCTATCCTTAGCTCTGTAGACCACCCCATATGTTCCCTCTTCAATTCTGTTCAGCCACTGAAACTCTTCAACATTCCTGCAGCCTCGGACAGCGGGATAATATGGCGGGAGCTTGGCATCTTTCTCCTTCTCCCGTTCATCATTGGAAGGTTGATCTTCTTTCATTTCGGCATCTGAATGCAGCACTCCTGGTTCACCTTCTTCGCTGCTTCCTTCACTTTCTATGTCAACAATTTCATTGGAGAATTGCCGCCTTTCTCGCTCAGTTAGGATCAACAATGGCCCTT
This sequence comes from Cladopsammia gracilis, assembly GCA_022457155.1. Lineage (NCBI taxonomy): Eukaryota > Metazoa > Cnidaria > Anthozoa > Scleractinia > Dendrophylliidae > Cladopsammia > Cladopsammia gracilis. The sequence goes on from JAJGOT010000318.1 coordinate 1,010,588, forward strand.
CATCTTTCTTTGGTTTACTGGAATGCACATCTTCGCGGACTCTGCTATCTTTACTCACTTTCTCTGAAGATGTTTTCTTCCTGGTCTCACTGCGCTCTTTTCGATCTTTACCTTTAGTTTCAGTTCTTGTGTTTTTTTCAGGAGATCTGCGCTTTTCTGTATCCTTCCTCGAAGTCTTCCTTTCTCTATCACCTTCCACTTCAGAATATTTCTCTCTTGAACTTGTTCTGTCTAATTGCCCTTTGGATAGATCCTTGGGATTAGCACTGGACTTATGCTTATCTCGACTGTCTCTTTGTTTACCATCACCCTTATCCCCAGATCTGCTTTTCTCATACAGCCTACCCTTGCTATCACTTCGGACACGACTACTTTCCACCTGACTTTCATATTTTAAGGTTTTCTCCTTGTCAGAAATCTTCCTTTCTTTATAATCCCTGGCATCTGAATATTCCCGTTCCCTTTTCCTATGTGAACTTTCACCTCGGTGATAATGACGCTCTGCCTTAGATTTCTGTTTATTTTGTCATCAGCTGGTCTCTGCCTCTTGAGCTGTTGCAACTCTGAATGGAGATCCTCAGTTTCAAACTCATCCACTTTGTTGCTTTCAGCAACTGGTTCAGTCTTCTGCGCCAATTCCTTAGTCCCTTCTTCTTCACTTTCTTCCGAACTGTCACTGTCATCTTCCTCATCACTTTCTTCCTCACTGCTTTCTTCCTCCTCACTAGAACTTTCTTCATTTGTCTGTATTTTTCCCTTTGCAACAATGTCTTTAGTTTCACTTGGATTAACATATTTTACTTTCTGCTCTTTAATTTTATCACTACCTTCCTTTTTCGCATCCACCTTGTCACCATCATCATCTTTGCCATCGTCATCATCATCATTACTACCGCTGTTGTCACTTTCAGTCTCTGATTCACTGCTCTCTTCCTTCGCATCTGCCAGTCCCTTCATCTCTTTTCGCCCTCTCTTGGTAGCAGTTGCTGTTTCAGTGTCGTCTTCGCTGTCTTCTTCATTACTATCTTCTTCACTTAATTCTTCTGATTTCGCTCTTACTATCGAACCTGTTATGATTATCAAAATAACCTACATAAATTAAAGTTTGTAATGCTTCATGCCATTACTAAATTTGATAGAACAGCAACATAAAGAAGGAAGCCATTGCACCTTATGTACAGTGTAGTGACATAAATGTAATTTTCAGTGAGGGTACATGTAGTTATTTTTTTAAAGTTTTACTAAGTTTAGATACTGTAAAATTCCAAAAGTAACAACCCTTGTTACTTTCAGAATTAGCAGCCTTTGGTGCATGCTACTTTCGAGGAGCAAAAAACGTTATACACATGTATAAAGTTGGTGTGACTGAGCTCGTTTTCCAAAATAAAAGACGGAAATTCGTTCAGATACTGTTGACTGTTACTTCTCCATGACACACTGCCACGTTAGTCTGCTGTATTAATATCTTAGTGCGCTGGTAGAGTTTTCAATTTTAACTTGAAGAAACATTCCTGATAATATGTTTCTGTTGAGAAAATGATATAGAGTTTTCAATTTTAATTTGAAGAAAAGTTCTTGTTAGTACGTTCCTGTTCACCTTGATGAAAATTCTACGGGTTTTGTTTTAACATGGCGTACATTGTAACATGAACTGGTGAAGCATGAATGGGCATTTTATAATGCTTGTGGCATAAGCGATACCTCCCTTGTTGTAAAGTGCCTTAATTGAAGGGCTCCCTGCAATAACGTCCTAAGTGCATTTTTGGAAAATTTTCACTGAAATCTTGGATTTTTGGCCTCAAAAGGGACTCACTTGCCAAAATTATGACTGGATCATGTGAATATGACTCAAAGGATTTAAACCAGGTCAACAAATCTTCTATCTTCGAACAGAATAATTTTTATTTTTGAAAAGATACATAGGGTGTCCTGGGGGCCATAGGGTCTCAAGGGACCCAAAACATTTTCTCAAAGATTTTGATTTTCTTCCCCATTTTGGAGCTGTTTTAAGTACCTTAACAGTAATAAATCATTAATTTGACAAAACTGTGCTTTTAAAGGCCTAAAACATACAATTTTAGTGAAAGTTACCAAAAACGCACTTAGGACGTTATTGCAGGGAGCCCTTCAATTATCGTGATCAAGTTACATTGTACCATATGTCTCTTTCACTTGACTATTGATTGGAAAAATAAATGCTATTAAACCTTGGTCTTGCTATTTTTGGGGTGGGGATGGGGATGGGGAGGGGGGGTGGGGTTGGTATCACTGCATTCAGGGGTCACTACTTTCAGGGGGTCGTTACTTTTGGAATTTTACGGTAACTGTTTAAAAATCTAGTTTATTGATGACAATATTATCAAGTACTATGAAGTATGTGAAGAATGTGTATTATTACATGTAATTTACCCTTTTCTTTTGGCTCTATTGTTTTGGCTTTCATCTCGGCATCAGTGTTCTTGGGAGATGAATATTTTCTCTGTTGTTCACATTTTTTCTCTCAGAATCTGACAGATCACTGACACTTTCTTCTTCCTTAGGTTTTTCATCAGTGCCAGCAACTCTTGAAGATGAATGTTCTCTTTGCTTGTCACTCTGTCTACTTTCAGATCTGACTGATCACTGACAAAATCCCCTTCTTTGGCACTCTCTTCAATGTCATGGCTCTTTGATGATAAATATCTTCTCCCCTTGTCACTCTTTTTGCTCTCAGAGTCGGATGGTTCACTGACGATCTCTCCTTCTTCCTCTTCTGTTGTTTTTCGCCCTCGTCTGACTTGAAGCCCAGCAGCTTCCTCATCATGTGACAAGTGCCTTTTCACCTTATTTGGGGTACCACTTGCAGGCGACACTGGGAATAAAATGAAGGGGTGCTTGGAAAAAAGCCCTAAGTGACTTCTTATAAACTGCTAGATTCTCATTTTAAATTTCCTTGTATTCTCTTGTGAAACACAGGGAGAATTTGATGTTACATCAAAAGTCACTTAGGACCTTATTCCAGGCACCTTTTCAAATAAAGAGTAGACCATGTCATGTTATAGCACTACTGGACTACAATTACATGTACTCATGTACCATTAAAACCGCTTACTGATGCATGTATGATTAATTAGTAATTGGACTTTGTGAATGGTAATGGTGCTTGCAATTTCAAATTAATTGTCCAAGTGCAATACACTCAATGCATTTGAAATGACTTGCCAAGTTACACCCTGGAATGCATTCCACTCATTCCAGTTATTGCGTTCGGGTACGAGAACGCAGTCCTAATTTGTGTTCGGTGTTCTGTGCATTATTGGGTGTCCTGTGCAACTGATAAGGGAGGTTTTTTC
>JAJGOT010000319.1:0-35000 GCA_022457155.1 Cladopsammia gracilis
TTCTGTATCTGATCCCAGTCTTATGCAGTCTCGTCCTCCATTTTCCGGACTGGGATTGTTGAACCATCAGCGATGTCGTCCCAGAGTGCGTCGTGGGCATGACATACAGACATACCAGTCGTTCCACTGTGAGTATCCGCCATGAACTATTAAAAACAGAGTTACATGATATGTAATTTTAATAATATCACTGACCAAGGTGTAATGATCAGCTATACTAAACAAATGCAGCACAAAATCTTTACCTGGGCAACTTTGCGTGTTACAGCTCCTTGATTCTGTAGCTCGTCCCAATCGATTGCAGTCTCGTCCTCCATTTTCCGGCTTGGGATGGTTGCAAAGGCGATAGCGACGCTGAATTCCTCCTGCGCATGACTGGCTACAGCTATCCCAGTGGCTCCACTTTGAGTATCTCCCGTGAACGGGACCTTATTAACAAGAAAAGTCTTAAAAACAACTGGATTCGTTACGCTGGGATGGCAATTTTTAAACGTTATCTTCACTTTACTTATTTCTCGTTCTTTGTGTCCTCAGGTACAAATATCCTGCTACTTTATGCAGCTGCACATGCCACATAAGTCCTCAAAAATGTTCCCAAACATGCAGTCCCTTCCTTCAAACTGTAAGAATCGCCAGAGAATCGCGTTTAGTCTAAGCGTTTAGTCTAAGCGTTTAGTCTAAGCGTTTAGTCTGAACATTTGCAGTTTTTGTGAAAAGGCAATCCAGTCAGACGGATCAAGGGAATGGGGTTAGATGGAGTGTATTTGAACTCAAATCGCTGTGATATCTCAGCAAATTTGAAGAACAAAAACATACCCGCTAACTCTTCGGTTCACGAAGGGCGTAGCAATTATAGCCCATTTCCGAGTTGCTCTTAGCCTCCTTTTCAAACCGAGGCCATACGGAATATAAAGTAGTTTTACTTGCATGTGAAACAAAACTCATATCCATATGAATGGTTTTGCACTTGGCCTCGGTTTGAAAAGGAGGCTAAGAGAAACTCGGAAATGGGTTATTGAATTGCTTGTAAAAGGAAAAAAGAAAAAAAATGAGAAGCATTTTTTAATAAGAGTGTTACAAATTTATCACAATCTTTAGCATGGGTTATTTCCTTCCCAAATTGGAAACCAGCCAATCAGACAGCGACTACTCGAAGCCGGCGGTTTCACTTGTAAACACATCACATTCTACTGCTACGGTTTCGCCTTCCATGGCGACTGTTTAAAGCTGTTAAGTGTCTCGCGTTGAACACACTCTCAAAAGTCCTGAAAATTGGAGCATTTCTCAACAATCCGAGGAACGCAAAGAGGAATGTTCAGGAAAGCCACAGGTAACCCAAGCTCCTAGTGAGAGAAACCGTATGTTCGATTTGTAATATGAGGTCACTGAAATGTAACGTAACAGCGGCTCTTTGTGTGAGAAGACGTTTATAATTTGCGCTGTTACGCAACACGGCTCCTCACACAAAGAGCCGTTGTTGCGTTACTTTCCAGTGACCTCATATTACAAATCAACATACTTTCTGGAAAGAATGGTTGCCTCTCGCTCAAGGCTAGGATTTTCAATATTGCCGTCACGAGCTAGCAAATTAGCGATATATTACAGCGCTATAACTTGAAAAACGGGCATGGTGACCCCGTCTTTTTATTGTATTTTTCTGATGCACTAGATGTGATAAATAGCTGTGCAAAGTTTTAGAAAAATTTCATTACAACTTCTTTTTCGATGAAATCACCTCACCTTGACTTATTTTCCCAGGCATCAAAATAGTTCTTAAAACACCTATTTTCAGATTACCGAAAAAAATGGCAGTGAAATTTCACTTCATGTGCACTTTAAGGCGACTGAGGCCATACAAACAGCTTTTGCATCGAAATGATTCGTCAGTGGGTGCCCCTGAACAATCGTTAAGAGAATGTTTGCAATCTGGCCTTTGGCAATATCGCCATCAGGCTAAACCATTTATAAAGGGACGTTTAATTAGGAAGTTAGCTGAAATAATATTCAGTGTATCACGAGTAACTGAGGCTAAGTTGCGGTGCGGAAATCAAAAAGGTGAGCGCCGGATGTTGGTCACTTTGCAATTGTTTTCATTAGCTATTCCATAATTGGAAATATGAGGAACTTACGGTCTTTCATAGTTTTCTCAATCCAGTCAATGAATGGATACACCCTTGTGTAGTATCCATACTTATCCTTCTGTGCGCAACCCCATCCCCAGCTGACAATGCCAACGGCGACCCAGTGCACATTTGTTCCCCTGCTTATCTCACGAACAAAGGCCCCTCCACTGTCTCCTATACATGGGTCCCCTTTTCCTTTCCCGTCGCCAGCGCAAAACGTCAAGGTTGAGTTGTAGGCGATTAATGTTTTGTTTGAGCACAACCGGTTGCTTTGAATTGTAAAAACTGCATGACGAAGAACTTCGGATACTTCATTAAGAGAAAAATCCCCTCTATATCGTAAGGCTCTTGTTATTCCCCATCCTGCCACGAAACCGTTCGTCATAGGAATTGCCTGATCTCTTTCTTCTTTTTCCGGAAGACAAACAGTTCGTACAAAACTGTTAAGTTTTACCTCCCTCTTGAGTTTTACAAGCGCTATATCAAAGTCGTTATCAATTCTGTATTCGTGATGAACAAAAATCTTCTCTGGCTCGATTTCTTGTTGCAATGTTTCGTTTCTAGTCAGGTTGTATTTCCCTGCTTTAATAAGGTACCTAGAGGATGGTTGAAATTAGTATTTTAAATAACTAGAAGATGTGTCTATGTACTTTTTCGTCCTCATACCATGCATAGAAACATAGGTCAGATGGTAAAAAGTAAAGTCGCACACGAGCCAGATGGCCCAAACGGCCGGAGCTTAACCCGGTTTCTGTAGCATGAAGCGACTAGGAACATTGCTACTCCCCCCTGGATGGGATGCTAGTCCATCGCAGGGTTACCCCCAGCATTTTGTCGCCGGTACCCATTTATACACCTGGGTGGAGAGAGACAGTGTGGAGTAAAGTTTCTTGTCTAAGGAAACAACACGACGACAGAGACCAGGCTTCGAACCACCGACCTTCAGGTTGAAAGTCCGACGCGCTAACCACTAGACCACCGTGTCTCCACACATAGGTTAGATGGTAGGGAAGAAATATTTAGAATTGATGCTGATTTTTACCGAATCTAGCAAACTATAAATAGTCATGTAAGATAAGTTTGGAAGCAGATTTGCATCTTAAAGGCAGACTGAGTCCATTTAGGCAATAAAATAAAAATAATAAAAAGCGTTTATCATAATGGTGATGACACTTGCCTGCGCGTAATCTCGTACCCAGATCTTACTCGTGCTTGTACTGTACTGAAATCTGACTGTGGGAGATCTGGGTACGAGATTAGCCTGTGCGCACGCGTCTCCTATTAATTTCCTTTGCTTCACGCGGAAAACGAAATTGGAGACATCTGCACACCGGCTAATTTAATACTACCGATAGCGTGTGGATTTTCTTTTCACAGGTTTTTGAGAATGAGATATGTTTATTAATTGGTTTGTATTGTCGAAGTTAAAACTATAAACACTCGGACTGTTAAGTCCTAACTACTTACGAACTTGCATTCCCATGGAGTACGCAGTGTGCAGCGGTCAATACCCATTGACGAGAAATAAGAGCACCACCACATTGAAATACAGGAACTAAGTAGAGGAAATGAGTATCGTTGGTATACCGTATCAATGTCGGTTATAAGCTATATACAACTTCGTAAGGCATTTAAGATGGGCTAATAAGCGGGGGGAGAGGGGAGACTTATAAGCGGGGGGAGGGGAGGTTTATAAGTAAGGGTTATTGACCTGGAGCGAGGGAACATACCCCCACCGTGGTACATGGGGTGGGGGGGGGGGGGGGGGCGAGGTTGTTGCAATCTCCACCTTGGGTTTTTGCGATGTTACAATGATTTCGAAAATTTTTTACATCCAATAGATAGCCCGCGATGTGCTCTGCAAAATAAGGTAAATATTATGGAATGGGGCGCTGCTGGGGGTCCGTGACGTCATCCAAAATGGCCGCCAAGATGGCCGCCATCTTGGATTTTACTAAAAATTCATATTTATCGGAAGAATGCGGAAATTGCCGATATTGTTTCCTGGAGTTGCAAAATAACATACAATTAAACATTTTGATGCTTTTGGTAGCATTTTATATGTTTTTTTTACTGTTAAAAGGTGAAAAACACGCATTTTTATTTAAAAATGGGTTGATCTCATGTTAGTTTTGACGTCAAGGATGAATGAACAGCTACTTCCCCTTGTCCGAGGGTTAAATGAGCTAATAAGAAACAAGAGGCTCCTAGCAGCCTACACTCATGCGCATGTGTAAGTTAGTTTCGTGATATATTTTAAACATGATAAGAAGATGCCCGACATAGCGAAGAGTACTCCTTTCATTCAGTCATCGTTCCTGCAAACCACGCTGTTTACTATTGATTGTTTTGGAAATGAAGGCTATACCACAATGAAGGGAATGATTCTTCTAAGTCTTATATATACCAAACATGAACATTGCTAATGTAAGTAGGGTTGTAGGAGACGCTGTCGTGATACTTGAGTAACGCTCTTTTACCGGAAGTGAGAGTAGCCGGAAGTCACTAAACAGGAAGTCTAGCGGCAAAGCTATGAACAGGAAGTGTACAATTTAAAATATGCGTGCATAAATTTGCATGCAAAATCGTGACACAAAAAATAAAAATAATAATAATAATAAAAATAATAACAAGAAAAACGGAGCCGAAACCTTACCTCATGCCGCTACGCGCATGAGTGATAAGCTGAGACTAACATACAGCACGGTGTTCAGGCTTTCACTTTGAAATCATCGTCTTCATCAATACCGTCATTGGGCAAATAGAAAATATTTTGCTTCATGTAAACTGATTTGCTTTATTAATTAAGAGACCGTTCCATTTTCCAATGGGAATTCCTTTTTGTTTCGCTTTGTTTAGTTATAGCACAGACCCGACCCAACAGTAATTATCATTTACGCTAAATTAAATAAACGATGTTTTACCGCTTCCGTTGCCAAAAATGTAGAGAGCAATCTGCCATGGCCATTCTCCTCTTCTGGACTGAACTCCACCAACAATCCGGCGCCTAAAGTCCATTGGACTGAAGCCACAGGTTCTTCCTATTAATTAGCAATAATGATAGATTAATAAGTCGCGTTCAACCTGAAAGTGGAAACAAAGAATCCCATTTTTTCCTCCATTAAAGACATACATGGGTATTGGCACCCAATACCAAGATAGACCAGCAACTTGATAGACCACTTTGAAAAAGAGTAGCAGCGCGAGAGGGGTTGCGCATTGGATTGGGGGACCGAAAAGGCGCCGAACCTTGCTGTGTACATGCATCATCCAGTGTTTCTTGGCAAATTTAATGAAACTGTTCTCAGGTTCGTGATAGAAGTTATTTCTTTACTTTTTTTAAAGTAGAACGTTCGATAGTTCAATGCGCAGCCACTCGCTTCAGGCTGTTTCTCTGTTTTGAAAACTATTTAGCATCGCTTCTTGCTTTGAGGTGATTCCCTAGTATTGCATTGCGCAATAGTTTATCACATGATTTCGAGTGCAATTTGAAATAAATACGCACGAGTAAACATGTCTCGTGCAATTTAGGAGCCTTTGAAACATTTACAAATGCTTATTATTCCAAATTGCACAAGAAAAATCATATGATTTCTTGTTAATCATATACATGAAAAAATAGAATAAAGAAAACCGTTTTCTTTATTCTATTTTTTCATGTATATTTGTGACAAACGAAAAGCAGAATATTCATTTTTGCACGAGAGTTAAAATGTTAAACCAAAAAGCAAAACAACAGTTCTGCACGTGCATTAAAAAGTTAATTAGTAAAACGACTTGATCACGTGCATTAGAGCAGTTTTCAATTGAGCATCGAAAGTAGTTACACAATTGCTTTGGTTTTGCATTGCTACGCTTTGTGATTCGCTAAAAAATCTCGCGCCACTTTCTCAACCAATCAGAAGTAAAACCAAAACCAATCGTGACTTACTCGCACGCGCTTTCCCGCGCTTGGCGCCGCCGACATGTAATTGCTTCGAGCTCTGATTGATTCATTGGATTGTTTACGACTGTTGTGATTGGTCAGAGTAATTACTTTGGTTTTGGTTTTACGACACTCAATTGAAAACTGCTCTAAAAGGGTTTAATTAGCAAAACTACTTACTCTACTCACTCAAGTAGCTTAAGGCCTGGGACAAGGCTTCAACCAGGAAAAACAGTTCATTCACTCACTCACTCACTCACTCACTCACTCATTCATTCATTCATTCATTCATTCATTCATTCATTCATTCATTCATTCAGACAAATATTGGTGACGGGTTTAAGTGAGAACATAAAATAAAAACGCTTTTCTGCTGCGGATTAAATATTTCCAGCCCTTCACGTTTGGAATGATCGTCCATTGTTCCCTATAAGAAAATTTTGTTAGGACAAAGATCAATTTTACTGAGTCCAAAATTCACCTTTTGGTCATTTACAGGAGCCGATTCTTGTCATTTTATAACTGTAATTTTTAAAACTCGAGGACAATCATCCCAAACGTAGAAGATTAAAAATGTTAAATGTCCATCGGAAAAGCTAATATATTTACGGAGTTCACAAAGACATTCGCTGGCATATCGCCGATTTGCTTGTTCACGTGATATGTCACGTGACCAAACTTATGCGTTAAGGCAGAAGAAGAAGTCAACAGTTATCATTCAGGAAAAATTTCAACCTGGTCTAGGCACTTTATTACAGTCACTATAATACTTACGACAGTCTGGGCTTTCTCCATCCCACTTTCCATTCACTCGGCATGTTCTCTGTGATGTACCATACAAGATGTAACCTTTGTGACACACATAGGTAACTGTGGAACCGAAATTTATGGACCGGTACCGAGCCACTGAGTTCGACACGGGCGGCGGCAAACCGCATGAAACATCTTTTAAGGACAAAGAAAAAAGACAAGGAAAGGCAGTAAAGGAGGAAAGGAGAAACAAAAGGCAGCTTAGCAAAATTCAGAGCCTATCAAAAGCCCGGTGCAATTATTTGTCTTCTTAATATTTATACTTTACAAGGAAGTCGAATGAAAGAAGAGAATTTGTAAAATTTCGAATAAAATCACAAACTAATGATTGAAATTGGTAGATATGATCAAATCCCGAGGGATAATAATAGACTCTACCCTGCTTGTTGTTGTTGATAAATCCCCCATTAAATGTAGCCTGCGAACAGGCTACAGCTCGAAGGGGCGCTATTTAACAGTTCATAACTTACTGGCACTCTCTGTACTTTGGCGGGATAAAATCCACACGGTGAAAAATGACCACAGCAGAAACTGGGGGAAAAGAAATACATTAGAAGGAAAAAAAAAACAGTCTACAACCTATTTTGACTTCCTCGTGTATTTCTCTCTACTTTAAAACTATAATTTTCAAAATACTGTACACGCAATAAAATGTTACCTGAATTGACCATGTAAGAAATCGTGAAAGAAACAAAACAGCCAACGGAAAGAGTAAAGTTCCACGAAAGACCAATGTCCGCTGGATGCCCTTTGTTCGAATTCATTCCCAAGAAACGCTCAGATCACGAATCTCAAAAATCCGGATTTAGATTTGACCTGATGAGTTGCACCAGGGTATGGATTTAACGGATTCACGATCCATTTTTGGATTTCAGTTAAAAAAGAAAAACGTAAAATCAAAAAAAAAAATAAAATAACAGCCTAAGAAATTAAACTGACACTTGACAACGCATCGTGGAATTTGAAGTCAAACCTGAAACAATTCACGTGATAATAACACAAAACCCCATCAACACATCTTAGTGACCTCCACCTCTACTTTTTATCAGCTGTCAGACACTCCACAAATACACAGCTGAATATCGAAAACGACCACAATTTCACGATCTCAATTGACAGTTTGATAGTTATGCGAGTTCATTAGCTATCCGGCAGAAAGGCTTTGTTTCTTAGCCGACAATTAGACCTGTGGAGGAATGGATGGATGGATTACCTCCGTAAAATAAACAAGATGAAACTCACGCGCAGTTAACACCCTCCCCCCGCTGAGGTAACGCTGGTCCATCAGTTCACGCTCTAATTACGATTTGAGACGACAGAGCTGCATTATATCTTGACGGCTAGTTGGAAGAAAATATAATCCGTATTAGGCCAGCTCCGTGGACTTCGCCCAGTACGGAAGATATTTTCTTCCAACGTCAATCATACAGTATTTTTGTCTCATCGCAAATATTTTTGTATCACGATTCAGCAGTTGTTCAGCCAAAAAGAAAGCAAAACGGAAGGTGACTTGCGCTGATCAAACCTGAAATTCTTACTAGTCATAAGCTGTCTAACACGACGTTTTGTACGTGTTATCACATTTTTGTTTTACAAAAAATTTTCGAAAGCACGGACTTTTCATGCCATAAACTGCTCATTGAAACAAAACAAATTCCACAGAGTATCTTTATGAAGTTTTTCAAAGATTTAAACTAATTTCGATTTTGAGGCTTGCGATCAATACAATGCAGCATTGCTGTCTCAAAATCGAATTAAGTTATCTAGGATTCAACTTGTTGCCTTGTAGTCGTTTTCAACCAAAGCATTTGAACAACTTACCTTGTAGCCAACTGAGAACATATTGGACTTAAGTCATTCCATACACTTTATCCAATTGAACATGAAGTATTTATTCCTTTCGTTTTCAAGGTCAGCACAGTTGGTTGCAGGAGATTGTGATTTTGTTTAGGTCACGATCTTGTATCACTTTCTAACCAGCTGAAGCGATCACATGTAGTCCCCCAAGCCCGAAATAGCCCGATAGTCATATCAGATTTCGTCACCGCTTCAACAAAAAGAAAAGTCAACTTCGCACACCCTTCGGTAAAACAAAACTCTCTTCCTGTGTCGAAAAATCAATTTTTTCCTGTCTTGTTAGGGCCTTAAAGCCTACTGAGAACATCTAGAAGTTTTGGTGCTACCAGTTGGGGCACCAACCAAAGAATGTTTAACAGGGACACCAAACGAGGAATGTTTAACAGGGACACCAAACGAGAAATGTTTAGGAAAATGCTTGGAATTGCTTTGTACTGCTTTTACATATAATTTCAGTGCAGCCTTTAAATGAAACTACGGTATGTGAAAGCTAATAGTTTTTCGATTCCTTTTGCTGAATATTCAGCAGCAGAAAATTGCAAGGAAAGGAATCTCGTCACTGAATTTTTTACTAGCTGCTTTCTTCTTTCTGAAATTCCTCGCTGACCTTATTTTTGAACCCAAAACGACATTTTTTCCCTCCGAAAACAAAAGGCGTAAAATTTTCCCAAAGTTTCAGGTGGGATTTTACTAAAGAAAACTATTTTTTGTCTAATTCATTACGAATTTTTTAGGGTAACTAACGTCAGTTCCGAAGCTTGACTTTGCTCATTTGTCTTCCTTCTTTACGACTGCTATTTTAAACCAACAAGAAGGTAAAAAAAGTGGAGTATTGGGCCATGCAGGATTGAGGACGATCATTTTTGCACATTACGTATAATTGGAATAAAATACGAGCGGAACACCTACTCTAGCCACCAAGACATATATCATGCATATAATTATATTAAACAATTTTATTCAGTATTGTTAAACTTGTTACACTGTATAAAATGCAAGAAATTCTAAATGAAAAAATAACAAGACGTGACGTCATCAAGGGAAAATTGTTAACTTGTTTTAAACAAGGTTTTCTGGCTCACCTAAGTTTCAAACTTTTTATTATCATTTTATTATCATGCCTGGATGGATTGACACTTGGATAATCAAAACCAGTTGAAAGATGCTACTCCGAGATTTAAAAGCTTAGGTGCATGTTACTACAAGAAAGTTGAAAATTGTCCTTAAAGGGACACTGTCCAGCTAAAATAGCCAAATTTCGCTGAGCTTCCATTTCCACGTTATATCGCCAAATACCACCAAATATACAACTTAGATGGATAAAAAAGATTCTATAGAGCAAAACAAAAGCAGTAGTTTGGAGATAAAGTGCAGGATTGCAAGGATTGAAGTGGATTACAGTTCATGAAAAACACGTTTTTTCAGCCGGGACAACGTCCCTTTAACATGAATTAGAAAGTAACAAGAAAAATTATGACAAGAAATTTTAATTAAAGCCACAAACATGCATGAAAACGTCACGTTTGAAATCGGGAATGTGTTATTACAGCCAAGGTATAGCCAAAAACGTTTTGTTTGTGGTCATTAAACCCATAAATGCACCATATTTCAATCATTAAATTTAAGAGGTAATCAATTATTTATAATTCAATTTTTTTCACAATGGCGATAACAAAGGAGCTACAATTTATGTTGAACCGCACTTGACCGTGCACATCTTTTGTTTTTAAATCACACGCTATGACTGAATAACTTAATGGCAACATTTCTATTGGTCAGTTGCTCGAACAAAAGTTCAACATCATTGTGGTTGTGCAGGGTCAAGGCCGAAAAACGATAACAAAAACATCGAACACTGAAGACATTTTTCAGGTTTCTTAACCATTGTACTTTATTAACTGTAATGAACAATCCCAATTATTTCCGAGCATTGTCAGATTTCAGAACTTCGCTATTCTACTCAGTTACTACTACAGAAATAATATCTTTATTTAAGAGGTAGCACTTAATGGCATTACAATGAGAATTTGATGCTTTAATGCTTCATGGGCACGTGGGTTGGCAACAAATCATTGAGAGGTATTGATGGTTGAAGGACTGATCGCAAATGATTTTTCGATGGTAGCGGTCCATTCTGCATGTCACGTCATACACGCCGTTTCTGCCACTCATCTTGCAAGTGTACCGCCACCTATTGGGGTGGCACGAGGGCATAAACTCGCTGCACAGTACAAATGGTGACAATTGACGTCGCGTTCTTCCTGTCAAGTCTGTGAAAAATGTTAAAATGTAACAATTAACTTATCTTAATTGTAAGCAGTGGAAAAACGCGTTATAAAAAGAGACCATCACATTTTGAAAAGATGGGTCTTGGTTATGGGTGCTGTAAGAGGAACGTGTTTGAATGTTTTGCCGAAGAACACGTATTCAACAGTCCAGTTAGAACTCAGTATCTATGGGACCCGCTTCTTAAAAAGTCTTACACGTGTTCAGATCAAAATATTTTAGTTACCTTGCCCATTTTCAGGCTGAAAACCGTTTCGTGTTTTAAACCAAAATGACAAAAACTTATACTCAGTTTTAGCCTAGAAAGCAACTGAAAAAGCCTATTTCATACCAAATTCTTTAAATTTCATATCCACGCTCAGAAATCAAATCCATTGTGTATCCGAGGTTTACTGAGGCCTCTGCAAAAATGACAATCATAAAACTTCTTAAACAACAAAGACTAGCCTGACTTACCAGCCTCGGAGTCTCCCTCTTCTCTCGTCTAAAATCAAACAAGAATAGTATGTGAGAAGTAAGGTTAGTATTAAAGGCAATGTTTATTAAAAAGGTGCAAATTGGTCCAAACCAAGTGACACTTAAACCGCTTTTTGCATTTTCCCGTTTTGCGACTGTGGCGGCCTTTTTTCTTTATATTCGTCTAAAGACGTACAGTCAACGGCGAACTCAGAATCCTTCAAAATCGCTCAAAATATCACTTTTACGGCAAAGAAACGACAACATACAACAAATAAGGTAATTTAACGTGTATTTAGCGTTGATCAGTACATACATTTGGCGATACGCGGTCGCTATAATATGAAATTTAGGTAAGTCCCATACATTTCCTATAAAATTACAAACGGTCATTATGTTACACAAACAGATTGTATGGGCTCCCTGTGGTATTTTCACTCCATAGGAAAGGCATAGGACTTAAGCTGCCCAAGAAGCCCCTTAGCGCGTGTGTCGATTTACAGGAATTTCTATGAATCGAGTCACCTTGTGTTATAACCAGGATTACACGCGTTAAATTTCGCCAAGCAAATAATGTTTAGGTGATTGTATTTTATTTCACAAACAGAATCGTGAATGAGCCCTTCCTGACTGTGTCCCTACGGACCAGTAAACATGGTAAACTGGGGCATCTTTCAAATTAACCTAACTTTTTGGCTTAAAATATATATATGCTTTCCACTTGTTACCTTAAGCACCATTCCTCCTGCCATCTGAGCGATGCAAGCAAACAAAATCACAGCTGCGACAACAGAAGAAAACCCCTGATAAGAAAAAAGCAATTTTTCAATATAAAAAAAAAATAATAAAGAAACCCTGTGCTAAAGCTTTTCCTTGCGGTATGTCCAAATGAATTAAGTTGCGTTAAGTTATTTGTTATGTTATTCATTATGGCAACTAACATAACTAACTGCGGCCGTGCAGAAGTCACCGTACATTTACTTAGCGTCCATTAAAATTTTCTCACCGGCACAAATAAATTTAAACGTAGACTTTCATATCCACAGACACATATACCGACATTACTTCTCGTCTAACTCATCGATCCCTTAAGGAGCTCAAACTTGATTTCATTTTTAAAACTCATAAAACTTTCACTGGGCCGAAATTGGCATGAACAATATTAACTTCGCTTTGATTTTCTGAAGTTTAAGCGAAATAAACATTGAAAGCTTTTGAACAATTATTTTACAACGAACACCCATACAGTGTTACATGTTTTATTGTTTTTCTACTTATAGAAATTAACTTGTACTCACCATCTTTAGCACGAGTTGTTTTATTCCTTTTTCCTCAGTCAAGAACTTCAATCTCCAAACTTCAACTGGAACAACGTACTGCTTTATTTCTTTCTTTTATGCAGTCTGAACGAGGAAGTAAAACAACTGAGGAAGTTATTTGAAGGAGAAAATTAATTGATGTTTACTAACTCTGTCCGGCGTGCCCGCTGTAAAAAGGTCATGTCATTCAACCCGACAATAAATTATGAAATACGATTTCTTTTAATTTTTGTAGAGTTAATGGAAAGTGATTAAGCCTTTACTTTGTTTCAGCTTATCGGAACGACACGTATTATCCAAACTACATGATGGCAACGGCAGTAGAGGGGATACCAAAATTAACTAAGTGTATTAAAATATCTTTTGACAGGTTCTCAAATCTAAGATCGAAAACAATCACGCCAGCGTAAACGGGGTTTAGACCCAGTTCATTCATTACGTTCTTCCACATTTTCTCATATAGCGGGAACTATCAAACGTGTCGAGATTTCCTCCGCCTTTTTCCTTTCGGAGGGAACTTCAAGGTTAAGACTGCTCATGCGATGTCTGTATTAGTACCCTACCGCGTGACTTACTACGCACTTTCTCTTGTACTCAAACAAAAAGTAGTCAAAATTAACTAGAGATCGAGGTTACGGCTTTGCACAACCCTTCACGAGGCGAACCGGAACTTTTTAAAATATAGTAAACGTGCTCTTAGCATTAGACAAATAGAAACTTGTTTTGAACACAGTTTGTCGTTTCATCGTTAGCTGAAGTAAATCCTGCACGTACGAGCTAAGGTAGTTGAAGGCCAGCGGTGACATCTATTTCCTTTATTACTTTTCAAAAAGTTAACGAATAAAATGTTCTGGTTTCCCCCGCTTAACCTCGTTTTCAACTTTTTCACTGCGGGGCCTTGCGGAGGTATTACAGAATACCTCCCTTGCGGGGTAAATCTTTTGTTTTTATACAAAATGGCGGGGCGTGATTAAGGCCCATTCTGTAAATATTTGTGAGTTTCACATAAGAAAAATCTTTATTCTTAACTGCTTAATTATTTCATTCCCGCGGATGTTGCAACAGAGGCAGAACTTAAATCATGACTGACACTGTGACCATCATGAATATCGTCGGATAAATCAACTCTAAAAACTAAATAGGGATGAGTTATTTTAATTTTGAAGGCAACACGGATGTAGGACCGGGACTTGTCTAAGAAGCTCGGAAATAAAAGTCTAATTCTAAGAATTAACCTCATCAGTTTATGGTTAATCTTTCGGGCACTTGTCTAGGCCAATATTTACCTCTGGAACAGATAGGTCCTCCGTCTTCAGTTGTCCATACGTAATGCGACATTGAAGACAATAACTTGCCTATTTTCTACCTTTGGTGTGTCAAGTGCATTTTATTCTCTCCTAAGACATTAAAACTTTTGTATTGATCAAATAAAAAATTCAACATGCACCTGGCAACCCCTGGGCATTTTGGGTTTTGAATAAGCTTTGGGTTGTTGAAAATCCCATGGGCTTGGGCAATAGTGCTGCTACATTTCCATATCCTGCTATCGATATCATAGTCTATTAAAGTACAGAACCGGATCATACCGTCGTTGACTTGTTGCAACGCTTATGCAGTTTGTCTCTAAGCGATTGTTCCATTCGATGCTCTCGCAATTGAACATTTCTTGCGTCTTTTGCTTGTAATTATTTCTTAAAAAATATAAGGTCCCTTTTTTGCCATCACGATTGCAAAATCAATAAAATGGCATACACGCTGCATGTCGATCACTGATATATTTCTCAGC
Organism: Cladopsammia gracilis; assembly: GCA_022457155.1. Taxonomy (NCBI): domain Eukaryota; kingdom Metazoa; phylum Cnidaria; class Anthozoa; order Scleractinia; family Dendrophylliidae; genus Cladopsammia; species Cladopsammia gracilis. The sequence goes on from JAJGOT010000319.1 coordinate 14,563, forward strand.
TCAGCAGGTTTACGTTTCCCTACTCCCGGATATAACAAGCAGCGTGAAGTTGCCCAGGGGTGTCGGGATGTTGTTGTTTCGATTTGATCGGTGCATTACACTCGTGAAAATCGGCCAAAAAAATTCTGATTCTCCGTAATTCAGGCGAAGAACACTTACAGCCCTAGCCCGATCATTTTCTCAGGCTTAAACTTCATTTCTTTTCATGCCCAGGTTGCCGGTTAAATCAATCTCTCCGTCTTGTTTGAACTTACCTATGCGTGATTTAGCATGAACGGTGATCGTGGGTCTGAAATGTAGGTTGATTCAGTACAACCCACTGACGTAACAGTAGAACGCCATTCCAAGCGCTTTCCTTAACATTCCTCGTTTGGTACCACTGTTCTACGTCCGGGTTATTGTCTTCCCCCTATTTGACTTATTGTTAAGGTCATTTACCATAGTCCCCCCTCACCTCCCCCCCCTCTTCCCACCTCCCCCCCCCCCCAACTCAAAAAAAAAAATTACATGTGGGAATATCATCAGAAAAACCCCTACCGTGAGTTGCCGGACGAAAATGAAACGTAATTAACAAAGTGATTTTATTTTAAATCATTATAAAATTCATTATAATTCATAAGGAAAATACAAAAGAAATGAAAATTTAATAAGGGCTTGTTATCTTAATACAGAACAGCTACGAAATGCTAGTTAGTTACAACCACTAGTGGATGTGTACTGTGGTTGTAACGAATTAGCATTTCATTTTCATTTCATGAGTAGTGTACAACATTCGCGTCCGTGTTGTATCAGATCTTCGGCTCATGATTGTAAATATGATACAACACGGACGCCCATGTTGTAAACATTATATACAATCATTTAAGATAACTGTCATTACATTACAGTACGTAAAACAAGTAATATCACTAATAAAAGGAAATGTAATTTGTGATCATCTTGATTGGCATAATAATTGTAATAATAAAGTTGTTGTTGTTGTTGTTGTTGTTGTTGTTGTTGTTGTTGTTGTTAAATTAATATTTTGCCGGCTCGGTACAGAGAACCGGGTACCAGTATAGTGCACGTGGCCTGGGCTCACAGTTCGAATGTGTGAAATAAAATCCATTGATAGATTTGTGTCATTCTACGGCGGTCAGCCTCGCCGCGTCAATTCCTAACCCAACAAGTTCAATTTTTTTTTTGACAAGTTAAGTCGTGTCTTAGAGGTATAGGCGCATAACTTTCTTAATTAAGAGATCTTAAAACCCTAAAGGTAGCACCACCGCTTAGGTCGGGGGTACACGGTCCCTATTTTTTCGCAATAGTTGGTTTTCTGGGGTTTACGTGCCCGGCCCTCCGCGTTTAGAGTTATTGTGATCTTACAGTGCTTTGTCAATCAATAAAAATGTACCGTGGGCCTCGCTGACCCACTCCCTATGCCTCTCAACCTCGTGCCGGTTCATTCGGCTGCGTAGTGGAGGCGAAATGATTGCTTTCGATGAGTTTCACAGATTGAACTTGTATATTAAAAAAAGCTACGATCGACCGCTATGACGTTGTTTATTTTTATTCTATGACATAAATATGGAGTATCCATCGTTTCACTGTAATGTTAGCATAATATATTTTTTTGTATTATTCAATATTTTTATGTGACCTTATAATTATTATTGATTATAATTATAATTGTAATTCTGAAACTTTCACCTCTCATTTTATCAAATAAATGTCTCTAAAATGTTCCTCGGGATTTGATTGAGGTTAAAATGTTTATAGAAGAGCCTGAAGAAGATCAGTAAAACTGATCGAAACGTCGTTTTATATAAACATTTTTGTTTTATATAAACATTTTAACCTCAGAGAAATCCCGAGGAACATTTTAGAGACATTTATTTATAATTATAATAATAACTATTACTACAATCATAACTTTTACAATTTCCTCAAATATGATTGGTTCATTGTAATCTTTTTTTCTGGATATTTCAACGCTTTAAATTGATAAAAAACCTTTCTTCAAGTTATTCCCTGTCAGTAATTTCTTCTCGTTTTCTTTTTTCATGTTAATTTGTTCCCGAAAAATTGTAATGGTTATGATTCTGATAATGGGACTTCGTATCGTCCAATTCTGTTTGTAATCATACTCGTGATTAAACAAATCGGACTCCCGCTAAGCGGTCATCCAATTTTGTTAATCACTACTATGATGATTACAGACCGAATTGGACTCCACTCGGTCCTATATAATAATTATAATGAATTGTTCTCCACTCAGTCCAATTAATATTACTAGTTGTTTTTAATTGTATTATATGATTGTAAACTGACATTAATATGAGCGCGTTAATCTCAGCAATTGCCACAAGTCTTTAAACACCATTGGGACACGTATGGATCAGAGCAGAGTCTTTGGTTGGACCACCGTCGACAGTAAATGTCATGTGCCGTATTCTTGCAAGCTGAAATAAATTGTAAAACAATTCCTAAATTTTGAAAACAGACTAATGTAAGCCTTAGGCCCAGTTCAAACGTCGAACTTCACATGTGCCGAACCTAATGCAAATTAGCAAGAACAATAGATTTTGCTCATTTGCATTAGGTTCGGCTCATGTGAAGTTCGACGTTTGAACCGGGCCTTAGTACGCTTGATTAGACAAACCTGAGAACGATTTGTTCAAGCAGATCAATGTAAAAAGAAATGACAGATCAGCATTCTCTCGAGCTGTGATACAGTATATTGATTAATTCAGTATCGGCTATAACGGTTAGTTCACTCAAGAGAACCTCCACTTACGCTTGTACAACAAATAGACGTTAGATTGTTTGAAATAAAGTCTAAATTTCAATTCCTTTAATAACATGTGGAAATATTATTTTAGTGTACACAAAAATTCGCTTATTTTCGCTTTAAATTTCCCATTTTGAATATTTATGACGTCATTTGGTTGTCCAATTGTTACCAACAAAAGATCGTCGATTCGTAACAATAGTGGCAACGTCAACGTATGACGTCATAAAAATCAAAATGGCGACGTGCGGGAGGTTTACAAGCGAAAATAGGTGTTTTGTATTCTTCAATTTTCTTTCCATTTGTTATTAATTAAACGAAATTCAGACTTTATTTTCAACAATTAAACTTCAATTTAACTTGTTATAAATTATTTTTTCTTGAAAGCTTATTCACTGCCCTTTCAAAAGAGGTATAGCTTTCCACTCTACTGTCGGTAAATTTCTTGACGAGAAAATAGATAAAGTTCAAAGTGCCAAATTTAACTGTTTTTGAGTGTACAGAAAGGGGTTAAAAAAAGGGGTGGGTTAGGCGAGTCCTGGCGACAAGACTAGATGGCCAATAAATACAACAGTCATGCACTTGATTTCACGATACTTGTTCTAAGTCTTATTCAATTCACCAAATGCAACTCGTGTGCCGAATGAGTAATTATAGCAGCGAAAATAAACCAAACCTGAAGGACATCCGCCACAAGTCTTTTTACACCATCTTTTCACTGCTCGTCGGGAGCACTGTCTATTATTGGACCACTGTCTGCATAGATTGGCAGACGCAATATCCGTGCAAGCTGAAAATAATTATTTTAAGATGTAAGTACAATATAAACCTAACCTTTAGAGAGCATTCTCTCTTAAATAAATTTATTAATTACAGACCGTTTTTGGATTCAGATGCCACTTCAGAATAAAGGACTTCTCGGATTTTGGATGAAGTTTCAAAGAATTCAGCTAAAAACTAAGTATGACCAAACTGGTAAAGTTGTTTTTAGTTGCAAATTGAGCTCGGAAGAATTAAGCTGATTGCTGGAAGGAGTGAAAAATTTTGTATAGGAAACAAAGTTTTTATTATCTAGTTTACCAAGTACCTCTTTGACCCTGGTGATGAGGGGTTTCAATGTAATGCAATGCAATGCAATGCAATGCAATGCAATGCAATGCATGTAATGTAATGTAATGTAATGCAATGCAATGCAATGCAATGCAATGCATGTAATGTGATGTAATGTAATGTAATGTAATGCAATGCAATGCAATGCAATGCAATGTAATGTAATGCATGTTATGTAATGTAATGTAATGTAATGTAATGTAATGTAATGTAAAACCTTCATTTAAACACGATTAGTAGTTAAAGCTGTACAGCTTGTGAGGTCGTGTGCAACTGAACTATGAAAGTCAACTATGAAAGTGGGGTCTTGTCTCGAAACTAAAACAACAACGACAACTTACAACAACCAGTTTTGTAATTGCCTCGTGATAGTGAAGTAATACTTGTATTCAAAGCAATGTAATAAATCACATGCGTCATGCGTTTAAGGACTTTCGCGCGCAGGTAATGAGTTATTCGTGTCAGAAATACAAAATTGGGGACTTCGTTTCGGCGATAAGATATATGAAAAACCACTGCTCTAATTTTGACAAATTAGTCTTCCTTACTCTATATGGCGCCAATGTCTGTTAGTAAGAATATTGCAAATGAATCCATGGAATGCAACTTTCTATGCCAAAGCATATATCTGTGGGCCTATTAATAAATAAATTCATTCAACTGGTGAGTAAGACGTCCTTTAAAGTAAACCTTATCTTTACACGACAGCATTTGCAAACCCTGACAGCCGCAAGTTGGCAGAATTCGATCTCTCGTGGAAAGAAAAATTGAAACATTTTAAACTTCATACATTGACTTCTTTTTTTTTTTACAGTCTGTCGAGAATTGGAAAAGAAAATCATGTATCCCACAAAAAAGTAGGGTCACCGACTATATAAATAAGTAAAATTCAGGCAAAGTTAACGCAACGCCTACCAGACCGGCTTTATGTGGTTAGATTTTATCGTAAAGAATGTATAAAGTAAACAAAGATGGGGATGCTTAAAGTTCAAGAAAATAGCGGACGACGGCAAAACCGAGGACGTTTACTTTTACGGAAGGGAGAACATTTCTTGATTAAGGGAGAATGCATGCATTACAAAATGCAACGGTCAACTATAACAAATATAGCATAACATGTTTACCTGCCACTGGGCAACTGTGCCTGTTACACTGCCTTCTTTCTGTCTCACGTCCCAGTCGACTGCAGTCTCTTCCTCCATTTGCTGGCCGGGGATTGGTGCATGAGCGAGAGCGGTCTTGAGTTCCTCCTGCGCATGTCCGGCTACAGGAAGTCCAGGAGCTCCAATGCGAGTATCCACCGTGGATGGGAGATCCTGAGAAGAGATTAGTTAAACGTAATTAAAAGTTAAGAAAATTGCAAACTAACTGAAATTGATTGATTGACAGAGGACAAAACTGTTTCATTTATAAATCAACATCGCCCGATTTGTCGCGCAATGTTGCAGAGGTTTCGAACATGTTCGAAACCTGATCCAACTTGGTGGCGGTTTTTAGGAAATCATAGCAAATCAAAGCAAATGTCGCACCCGAATCACAAAGGAAATCGCCGTTAGTTTACACTTGCGACAAAAGTTGCATTGGAGAGGGCGACAAAATCGCATCAAAAATCGCATGTGCAGCCTTTAGACAAGACTGTTAAAATCCTCCAAGAATCGAGAAATATTTTGTTGCGTGGCAAACGATGAAATGGCGTTTTCGAAGGTTATAAATTTCCAGGGATACACAGCCGTTTTTGTTTCCTGGCAATGTAAATCTTTATTCAAACGAAACGAAGATATTCATCATGTTTTGTGCGACAAAATACTCGATGATTTTTGCAGCATTTTGACAGCCTTGTCCGAGGGTTGTCCAATACAAATGTATGCATAGCATTGTACTGTATTATATGACCATAACAATGATTAAACAATATATTCTAGAACGGCACAATACAGCACAATGTATTAAAGTACAATGCTTTGCATACATTTAACAGAGTAGTATTAGACAAGTATGCCTTGTCCACGGGTCTCTACACCCGCCCATTTAACCAACAATTTTCAAACATAAATACATAAATAAATAAATAAATAAATAAATAAATAAATAATGGGATGAATAATGTGATACTGGCAACGAAGACTGTGTATTTTTGTGACAATCCGAAATCGTATTTTTGATTTCAAATCATATGGATTTTTCATGACAAAAAAAAAACGGAAAATTCTAAAACGGATCATTTTACGTGAAAAAGCGTTGATATGCAAACCGAACCAATTTTGACTTCCTCGTGTATTTCTCTCTGCTTTAAAACTATAATTTTCAAAATACTGTACACGCAATAAAATGTTACCTGAATTGACCATGTAAGAAATCGTGAAAGAAACAAAACAGCCAACGGAAAGAGGAAAAGAGCAAAGTTCCACGAAAGACCAATGTCCGCTGGATGCCGTTTCCCAAGAAACGCTCAGATCACGAATCTCAAAAATCCGGATTTAGATTCGACCTGATGAGTTGCACCAGGGTATGGATTCAACGGATTCACGATCCGTTTTTGGATTTTAGTTAAAAAAACGTAAAATCAACAAAAAAAAAAACACAGCCTTAGCCTGCGGACAGGCTTTCAGTCGGACCGCGGCTTCGCGCCGTTAAATAGCGCCCCTTCCAGCTGGAGCCTGTTCGCAGGCTAACACAACGCATCGTGGACCTGAAACAAATCACGTGATAATAACACAAAACCTCACCAACACATCTTTGTGACCTCCACCTCTACTTTTTATCAGCTGTCAGACACTCCACAAACACACAGCTGAAACGAATACGACCACAATTTCACGATCTCAATTGACAGTTTGACAGTTATGCGAATTCATTAGCTATCCGGCAGAAAGGCTTTGTTTCTTAGCCGACAATTAGACCTGTGGAGGAATGGATGGATGGATTACCTTCGCAAAATAAACAAGATGAAACTCGCGCACAGTTTACACTCCCCCCCCCCTCCCCCCGCTGAGGTAACGCTGGTCCATCGGTATACATCAGTTCACGCTCTAATTACGATTTGAGACGACATAACTGCATTATATTAACGGCTCTGACTCGTCCCCAGTCGTCTTTCTAGGCAGGACGCGGGAGACGCGCGTGGGGGATAGACGCGGAACGAGAGAAGCGCGACCGTTAATTGAGAGACGACTGGGGACGAGTCAGTTGACGGCTAGTTGGAAGAAAATATAATCCGTATTAGGCCAGCCCCGTGGATTTTGCCCAGTTCGGAAGATATTTTCTTCCAACGTCAATCATACAGCATTGTCGTCTCATCGCAAATATTTTTGTATCACGATTCAGCAGTTGTTCAGCCAAAAAGAAAGCAAAACGGAAGGTGACTTGCGCTGATCAAACCTGAAATTCTTACTAGTCATGAGCTGTCGGACACGACGTTTTGTACGTGTAATCACATTTTTGTTTTACAAAAATTTTTCGAAAGCACGGACTTTTCATGTCATAAATTGCTCATTGAAACAAGACAAATTTCACAGAGTATGTTTATGAAGTTTTTCAAAGATTTAAACTAATTTCGATTTTGAGGCTTGCGGTCAATACAATGTAGCATTACTATCTCGAAATCGAAATTACGTTATCAAGGATTGAACTTGTTGCCTTGTAGTCGTTTTCAACCAAAGCATTTGAACAACTTACCTTATAGCCAGCTGAGAACATATTGGACTTAAGTCATTCCATACACTTTATCGAATTGAATATGAAGTATTTATTCCTTTCGTTTTCAAGGTCAGCACAGTTGGTTGCAGGAGATTGTGATTTTGTTTAGGTCACGATCTTGTATCACTTTCTAACCAGCTGAAGCGATCACATGTAGTCCCCCAAGCCCGAAATAGCCCGATAGTCATATCAGATTTCGTCACCGCTTCAACGAAAAAGAAAGGTCAACTTCGCACATCCTTCGGTAAAACAAAACTCTCTTCCTGTGTCGAAAAATCAAATTTTTCCTGTCTCGTTAGGGCCTTAAAGCCAACTCAGAACATCTAGGTTTTTCGGCGTTATTCAGGGGCACCAACCGAGGAATGTTTAACAGGGACACGAAACGAGGAATGTTTAAGAGGGACACCAACCGAGGAATGTTTAGGGAAAACGCTTGGAATTACGTTGTACTGTTTTTACATATCATTTTAGCGTCTTTAAAGGAAACTACGGTATGTGAAAACTAATACAGTTTGAGCTTTTCGGTTCCTTTAGCTGAATATTTTAGCAGCAGAAAATTGCAGGGGAAGGAATTTTATCCTCCGAATTTAGTAGATGCTTTTTTATTTCCAAAATTCCTCGCTGACCTTATTTCGTACCCAAAACGACATTTTTATCCCTCTGAAAACAGGTGTAAATTTCCCGATGTTACGAACGTTTGAGGCGGGATTTTACTAAAGAAAACATTAGTTTTTAGTGTAATTCAGTACGAATTTTAAGGCGACTTACAGCTTTTCCACTGAAACAATTCATTGAGTGGTCCTGGCTAATCTTGACAAAGTTTGGCTTTGCTCATTTGTCTTCCTTTTTTAAGACTGTGATTTTGAAATTGTCCAGCAGGAAGGTCAGAAAGAGTGGAGTGTTCCTAAACTAATTGGCCATCAGAATTGATTCACAGGTTTTATGGCCAAACATCTATTATCAAACTTATTAATAATTCATCAAGTTTGAACAAAGTAAATCGTAAGCGTGATGATGGTTTGGAAACCCGATCTTAATTAGCCTGGATTTTGGCGATTTAATTCCTGCGTTTTCTCTTTATTTAACGACCAGGCTGAGGAGCTATACCAAATACTCGAACGTTTTTTCAACTCACTGCAGTCTATTGTTGTAATTGCACAAAGCCAAGGCTTATTTTCTTGTAGAATGAGTGATTACATTGTTCTGATTTTGTAACCGTTAACGTACCGTTTTGGGGGTTTAAAATTATCCCTTTTGGACGGTGAACCGGCACATTATTGACATTAAAACCACTGTTAACTTAAAAAAACACTTTATGCATGGTTCAATTTCTACAGTTATCATCCCCCCCCCCCGGGCACACCCCCGGGGATTTGCCATTTTTTCTTCACTTGGCGTCCTATTCCCCACCCCCGGGCACGAAGAAAGAGGTAATTCCCCACCCCCGGGACACTCAATAGCACGCTGCATCGTTTCTCAAGAAGACAGAAATATTTATTATATAAATCCACCGAACAGTTTACAAAATAGACATGGACTGGACTAGACTCGTATGGCTACAAAGATCAGGAAGCATCTCTCCCATTGCTCGCGTTTCTTTGGCTTTCATCGCTCCTCTCTTGCGGTTGTTTCGTGTACTGAGGATGTGTTCTTCCCAACACTTCACATCATCCACTGACAGGCAACACTCCTTCAAATACAGGCTTTAACTTTGCCAAATTGTTTTCTTCCAGCCAATTACTAACAAATTGTAAGGATTTCCCAGCAAAGAAGGCCGCTTGTTGAGTCATGTCGTCCGCCATGTGCTTCGACGAAATTTTCACCCCATAATTCCTTACGCACCTAGATTATCCCTACCCCCTACCCCCGGGACAAGACTGCTGGCAAAATTCCCCACCCCCGGGCCACAAGGGCCGACTTTGTCCCGGGGGTTGCCCGGGGGGGTGGATGGTAACTGTAGGAATTGAACCATGCATTACTGTTCTTTGAAGAATTGGTCCCTTTCATGCATGTAATGTGTGGTGTGGTATTTGCAACCCTGTTCTATAGTTTCACGTGTCGTCTTCTTCATTCATCTTCCCTCTTCACCTCCGATATTGGCCTTTGAAAATGCTTTATCCTTCACTTTCTGGTGATTTTATGTGTATCCGGACAGCACCGAAATCCTAATATTTCATAAAAGAGAATGGATTTGAATTTTCATTTCCAATTCTTAAAAATATAACACAAGTGGGCTGAAAAATTTGTAGGACCTTGCCTACGGGCCTATAGGCTGGCTACGCGCCACTGATTCACAATTCACTAATCTCCCATTTGACCCTGTCGGCTCAGTTGTAGAGTATTTGAACCAGAAATGCGAACATCATGACTTTCAATCCCGCCTATCCTGAAAAATCTTTTTTTCCGGCTCTATAATTGCAACTCGGCCTTCACTAAGCTGCTGTCTTACTGCGATGATCACATTTTCTTTAATAATTTTCTATATAATATTGTTTTTTTTTTTGTATTTAAAGAACTTTATTAACACAAAAACAGCAAGAAATTGTACATTAATAGAAAAGAACTAAGCTACGTAAAAAAGTCAAATTTCAATATAATGTTATGTTATAGAAAAAAATAGCTTACTACAAGTAGTATTGTACGGTAAATAGATTACAAAAATAATTGGTAAACATAAAAAAAATAAAATAAAATAAAGATAAAATAAAAGGAAAAAAAGAGAAAAAAAGGTAAGCTGGGTGTTTTTGAGTAAAATTATCAGGGGGCTATTTGTTCACGAATCGTGAATCAATATAATATTGTTACCAAAAGAGAATATTTGTTCATCATGTTCACCACTATTTGCACTATAAGTTCAGGAGTTGCCATAAAGCCATGTTGGTAACAACCGGGAGGGCACATTGTATACATAATATATATAATAATATATATTATATATATATATAATATAATATAATATATAATAATATATATATATATATATATATATATATATATATATATAATATTAATTTATATTATATATATATTATATATATATTATATATTATATATTATATTATATATTATATATTATATTATATTATATTATATATTATATATATATAATTCTTTGACAGTTAAGTTGAATGGATTTCAAAAAGCGCTCAACTCTAATTCATTAGAGGAGCAAAGACAAATTCATTGAATGCAGATCAGACCTCAGAAGATATTCATTCGTTTAATGCTTTAAGCGAATAAATATCTTCTGAAGTCTGATCTGCATTCAATGAATTTATATATATATATATTTTTTTTTCATCAAAAATATCCTTGTCGTGCTATTAAATCCAGACAAACTTATAAAACAATCACAAATTGGAAAATTCGACTGATTTACAGCGGTTAAAACCGGTTTAACCGCTGTAAATCAGTTGCCCTGATGAAGTCTTTTGTAATAAAGACGAAATATCGGCAAAGTCGAATTTTCCAGTTTGTGATTGATATATATATATATTACTAGGCATACCTACCGATAGAGTGCCAACGAGCCGGCAAATGATTTCTGTTTTGCGTGGCAAGGGAATTATGTCTTTGACCTGTTGCGAGGATTATTTAGGAAAATGTATTCCAAAAACTGATGATACATGACTTTTTGTATATAGGTTTCCTGAGAAGAGAGTCAGCTAGCACGCTCCTCAAATGGCCTTCATATATACATTTTTATCAATGCGGAGCGATATTTCTTCTTCGGAAGTCAGAACAGAAGAAGCGGAGTTTTAACGAATTTCCAAGCAGCTGTAGAACAAATTATATTTTTCGACTGAAATTTATGTTGATATAAATTTGTGATTGACGTTTTCTCTGTGTTCTCGTTAGTTTTGGAGAAATGTATAAAATGTGCTCAAATTCAGTCGTATTGATATCTTGAATTTTATCGGGGACAGCTCCTCGATGCTTTGATGGTACGCGTTTTGCTTTTAAACATAAACTAATGCAGATGGATATTTGAATAAATTTTATTAAAAGAAGATTTTGTTGTCCATTTTTATGTGCTTGTTCATTCATTACATAGGATAAAAAGCGATTTTATGTCAACAAAGCAAGACTTGGATTTCATAGTTCTATTAACTTCACTCGCGTATTCGGAAAAAAGTCATACTAGTTATTCTAGACCGAGAAAAAGTTGTTCATGATGTGAGCTTTTAAACAGTCTAAATGTGCTATGCAGACGGTCGCGTAATACTGTTTTTGAGAATTGCTAAAATTGAAAAATAGCCTGGTCGACAGTCGTTATTCTTGAGCTTCCGACCTTTCACCTTAATTAAGCTCAGAGTCATCATCAGCTTTCTGTTCAGAGAGCTCCGCTGTTAGGCCTAAGCCTATCTATATATATATATATATATATATATTACATCCATGATTACCGTAATTACTGTTAGCTTTTGGTATAAGTACGTACCGGTAATATTTCCCCCAAAGTTCGCGAGTACTGTATGTGGTTGTGCCCGGATTGGGGCGGTAAAAATATACCGGTAATACAGTCTGTCGTTTATTGTTTGGGTTGTGAAGGAAAGTGCATGGGGTGGGCCAGGCTTGAAAGAGAGGGGGAGGCTCAATAAAGTTCTTGCACGAAAAAGGGGTCGGGGGTTATTAGAGAGAAGGGATTTATATATAGAGTGTTTTCACTGACGTCATATCAAAATTCAGAAGCAGTTTTCGATTCTAAAATGTTTATGGAATTGTAGAGAGTTTAAAACTACGCATCTGGGCCAAATTTTGAAGCGCAAGAGCATTTCATTCAAGAGTTATAGGCGAATGAGTATAGACATTTTTAGTAAGAAATGTATGGAGCGGCCATCTTGGTGTCCCACTTAGGGACACCAACATAGCGGCCAAAAATTCAAAGTCTTAATAACACCAAAAATCTCATCACGAAATATCAGAGGCATGAAATCTATAATTCATTAATAACTTTCAACTAGTTCAATTTTGTTTATTTTCACGGCTTATCTGAAATAGCGTGACGAATCTGGACGAATTGCGCGACACATTTACAACCTTTATAAACCGAAAACGAAACATCGTTAAAACCTGAAACTTTTTGTGAAAGATTTATAGAACACTGGTATCCACATACCATGTTAGAAACAGCTTTGTAGGATGTATACTTTAAGATTTTTCAATTTTTAAGACGTCATGTGAAAACACTCTATATTGTTGATATTTATATGCTGCATAGATTCCTACAAAAACTGACTATTATTTTAAACGTGAACATCACTTTATAGTGATCATAGCATTACTTAGACTTTTGATCATGAATTAAATTTATGTTCTTGAACCTGTTCTTAGGCATTGATTAAATTTACTGGCAAGATCTTTCCCCTATTCACCGTACTGATCCTTAATCAAACTTGCTTCTTTCTTGTCTATAATGCTCTCACTTATACATCACTTTTCTTTTCTAAGTATTTCTGCTGTACGTTTTTCGGAATTTTCTAATTTTTGTAAACTACAAAAATAACATCCTACGAACTAATAATACTATGCAAACTCATTCTCCGGCCGTAAACTTTCCTCCACTTTAAAAGGAATTTACTTAAAACCCACTAATCCCGGTCACTCAGGCCAAATGCAAACTTATTTAATCTAAATAATTCTCGTAGTCACAGGTAAGAAACGCGGGTTCAGGATCTTTCCATTAAAAATAGATAAAATTACGTTTTCTAACGACCAATAGCGCCAAAATTAGGAATGCTTAGGTGCGGGATAGTACTTGAAGAATTGACTGACGAAATAACCCGTCAAGTATTAAACTGTATTTTTATTTCTCTTTTTAAAACCACACAAACAGTATAAAAAACACTGCATCATTACAGTAAATAACTGATACAAAACATTTCATTTTAAGGACAAGAAACTTTGTAACAGACAAATTTATTAAAAAGGTGTTGCCACTCTTCACAGACCGTTCTCCGTTGAAAATTAAACTTGCATGTCACCCACCATGTGCAGTCGAGCTCATTTTGATATTTAAAACTATAAATCCAGTCATGTGGATGGCACCCGACGACCTCCTTAAACGTCAACTTTATAACGTATATACTCATTTTTATTTTAGCCCCCGTCGAAGGTTTGTGTTTCAAACCGAAATATCGGGCACAAAATATATATCTTTGATTTTACTTTATTTTTCTTGAGTCAATCTTTTCTCGGCCGTACGGATCAGTTTGCCGTGTTATTTTACATTTATTGAAGCAAATAGCCTGTGCGATCCTTTCCCTCCCCCACCCCGACCCCCTCCCCCACCCCTCCCTCCTGCCCCACCCCTGCCTGCACGCAGCCGTCTCCGATTAGCCTGCGCGATCCTTTCCCTCCCCCACCCCCATCCCCCACCCCTCCCCCACCCCCCTTCCCCCTACCCAAACCCGAGAGCTTGCTCGCAGGCTATAAAGCAAAGGAAATATGAGACGGCTGTGCGCAGGCTACACGCACTAGCTGGAAATATAAAATTTGATAAACAGAAAGGACGCCTCGCGAACCGTTGGGAGCTATATGCGACTCATCCCGGATCTTCATTACCATGAAAAGGAACTGCATGGATTTTGTGAAAAAGCAACACTGGATCTTAATGGACAATAACATGCATGAGAAAATAAATTGGCTTTTTTTCATCATGGAATAGTTACAGAGCTGTATCAGCAGCCGGTAACGATACTCGATTATAAGGTTAAAAACCGTAGCATATTCGTCACAGAGTTAATTTATTATTATTATTATTATTATTATTATTATTATTATTATTAATATTATTATTATTATTATTATTATTATTGTTACAAGTTGGAACCGTTCAGGTAATATTTAATGGCATTTTTTATATATTTTGTGTTCCAAGTGGCTTATTTTTATGAAAAAGTATGTTCCGCGGTTGAACTGGCAAAACATGGCGCACGACGCAAACTTGTACGTGTTTGTACAAGAATCCATTGACAATATTAATTCCATAAAAACTGATTTCAAACCCCAATTCAACTTAAAATAAACCGGGAAAGACTGATCACTTTTGAGGACCGTTTACAATAGAAATCACGCAATAAGTTTTACTTTTTGCATACATTCACCTGTACTGATTTTTCCCGCGGGCTGGAAAAACAAAAACACGACAAGCCGTTTCGGCTAAACTTATTTGCATTCAATTGAATGACAATTAATACCTTTTGTATTATGCCAAATTCCGCAAAGAGTTCAGACATATAAAAAATAATAAGTGGACCAAAGTTCTTCAGAAAATATTTTTTTTGCAGAACTTACTCGGGAATGGCTGGTTTCTCCAAAATGGCGGCAAATTCATGAAATTAGATTTGGGCTTATCATTTGAAAAATTTAAGTTATAGTTTTGTCCGCGTTAATGTCGAAAGAAAAGAAAAAAGGTAAAAAGAGAAAAGAGAAAGAAATACAGCAAGCAAACAAAAAAGGAAAAAAGAAAAAGGAATTCACATACCTGGGCCCGAGAACCAGTGACCTACCGAACAATGGCATTGGCTTTCATTGCGAAAACTCAGGTAAAAAATTAATATATACCTATTTCAATAAAGGTTGCTTTGGTCATTGGTAATTGGGCATTGGGAAGCTATTGTTTGGCGGTCACTCAAGCAAAGCATTGCACTGTGGTTTCGTTTGCCCAAATACCAATGCCCAATTACCAATGACCAATTGCCAAAGCAACCTTTATTGAATTAGGTATAGAGTGTTTTCACTCACGTGGTCTGCAGCTATGCTAATTTGTTTGAACAAAACAAAGTGTTTGCATTAGAAAAGTGTTCAATCCCCACAGGATTAGCTTGGGACACCAATATGGCCGCCGTTTTATTGTTTTGGGACACCAACATGGCCGCCGTGACGTCATGTGAAAACACTCCATATAATGTACCGCCCATTCCCCCCCCCCCCCCCCCCGGGCATACCCCGGGCATTTGACGAGAGGTTAACATCGCATAGTGGGGCATTTGACGTGAAACGAGGCCCCACGGGGCGGGCATTTGACTTCAACAAAAACGTTGGTCAGCGGTCGCAAGGTAAAAGATTTCGTAATCCATTCTTTCCGGTTCCACTTGTCTGTTGACACGTTGTTAATTATACGTTGTTTTTTTCAAATATTTATTTGGAAATCAGATCAACGGACAAAAGGAAAGTGACTAAGCAAGATCTTTCTTTACATTTAGGCCCCGTCCACACGTATCAGGATATTTTTGAATCCGCAACTTTTTTTGTTGCGGATTAGAAAATATTCCCGTCCACACGTAGCGTATTCGAATCGTATTTGCCCGTCCACAAGTATCCGGATTCGCTCTAGTACTCAGGGCTCCTCTTAAAATGTTGTCAACAGAGCATGCGCAAAGGCCAAGTTCAAAGCCAAGTTCAACTGTAAACACGTTAGTAGACATGAAATAAGTCCAAGTAGAAGTGAAGCGATAATATTACGGTCGGCCATGTTAAATATTCGCGCGGTTAAAGACTGGATCCGATACTTTTACGTCAGCGTATTAAAAAATATCCGGATTCGACCGTTCACACGATGCCGTACTCGTAGCGTATTCAAAAATTTCCATTCTGGAGAGCGGATTCAAAAAATTCCGGATTCGTGAGCCGAATTCGCCGGATACGTGTGGACAGAAGGCCAATCCGCAACAAAAAAAGTTGCGGATTCAAAAATATCCCGATACGTGTGGACGGGGTCTTAGTATTTCGAAACATATGTTCAGAAGTTGCAATATCATTCTACTTTTTTCGCTGAAACTAAATCTAGCTAAGAGATATATAAACAACAGACAACAGCACAAGCAAAGATTGCAAGATATTTAAAGTGAACATGAAAGATAATATACGATTTATATGTTGGTTGAATTCAAAACCACAACTGAAATAGCGGCATGCATCGTACGTGATCTCACCTCGAAAACAATCCCAACAGCACCAGTTTATAGATTTGTCTTGGCAAGTCTACAAAATAATGTTAAAGAAAACCATCCAGATCGGCTAAAAATTGTTTTGACTTCGCAAATAGCGAATAACTTCAGACTTTACATACAGGCTTCGTTGGAACCGAAGTTGCCAACTTCGTTTCAAAGTTAGCAATTTGGTTGGCAAACTGACAAATGTAATTGACAACTTCGCAACATAGTATCAAATTTCCCAACGGAATTGCTGAAATTGGCAACTGGCGCGGCCAAAGTAAGCTGAAATCCACTGTAACTAGTTACTTTAATCCCTCCTTGCCCGGACGGTGGGGCATTTGACTCTCTGTGAAGCCCTGCACGGTGGGGCATTTGACCGTATAAACTGCCCACCTAGTGGGGCATTTGACAATTTTTTTTTTAAAAAGTCAAATGCCCGGGGGTTTGCCCGGGGGGGGGGGGGGGGGGGAATGGGCGGTCTTGGAATTGACTGGTACATAAAGATTATTTCGTTAAATTTGGCCAAAAAAAAAAATAAAAAAGTGGGGAGGGGGGCGGGTTATTAGAGAGGAGGACTTTATATATATTGTTGATATTTATATGCATGCTGCACAGTTTCCTTAAAAAAAAAAAAGACCTGACAATCATTTAAAACGTGAACTAAACATCACTTTATAGCATTACTCAGATGTTTGACCATGAATTAAATTTTCTTGATCCTGTTTTTAACACTGCACGGAAAAATGGATTTACAAGGGGCAAAACAGTAGTAAACACGTAGTAAAGACCACATTTGCACAACTTTGCTCATCTTTGCAGCAAATCAAAACTTGATGTTTGCACTTTATTTGCAAAGAAAGCAAAGCTGGTAAATTCCACATTTTCTTTATGTTTGCTTGGCATGGCAAAGATGAGCAAATATGAGATTTGCTTGGGGTAGCAAAGATATAGTAAATTTTCGCGCAGATGCATATTTACACTACATTTGCACACAATTTGCACGTGAGCAAAGATCTATGTTTACATTCACTTAACACCCAGTGCAAATTTGGTTCAAATTTAGAGGCCCAAATTTGCTACATCAGTTTGCTCAATGTGCAAACTTGAGTAAATTCATTTTTTCGTCCAGTGTAATGCAATGATCAAATTCACTGGCAAGATCTTTCCCCCTATTCACCGAGCTGATCCTTAACCATGCTCTAACTTACACATTACTTTTCTTTTTTAAGTATTTTCGGATTTTGCTAATTTTTGTAAACAACAAAAATAACATCCTACAAACTAATACTGTGCAAACTCATCTTATTCTTCTCCGGCCGCAAACTTTTCTCCACTTTAAAAGGAATTTACTTTAAAACCCCCTAATTCCAGCCACACTGGCCAAATGCAAACTTATTTAATCTAAATAATTCTCGTAATAACCGGTAAGAAACGCGGGTCGGGGATCGTTCGATTAAAATAGACAAAATAACGTTTTCTGACGACCAACAGCGCCAAAATTGGAAATGCTCAGGTGCGGGATAGTACTTGGAGTACTGTCACAGTGCTGTCATACAAAGTGACAACCTGTCAAGTATGAAACTGTATTTTTATTTCTCTTTTTAAAACTACACAAACAGTGTAAAAAAACACTGCATCATTGCAGTGAATAACTGATACAAAACATTTCATTTTAAGGACAAGAAATTTTGTAACAGACCCTGGTATTGAAAAGGTGTTGCCACTTTTCACAGGTGTGGGCCAATTGCTTTCGCCACTTGTCAAACTTGCATGTCACCCACCATGTGCAGTGCTCATTTCGGAACTCAAAATTATAAATCCACTTAGTTGGAGAGCACCGGGCCTCCTTAATCGTGCCATTATTGCAGAAAGGTATTTCAGTAATGTCGAAGAAGTCCCTTTTTGCTGTGGACAGAAGAAAAATTAATGAAGAATAGAACAAATATAAAAGCACTTACAAATTTTAAAAACGGTAATAGAGTGTAACAAGTACTGTGTGAGCCGCGTGGCGTGCAGGTGTGAGTGCTAAGAAGAGGTGCATGTAATTTACCAACGACTCAAGCATAAGCACAAACACAAGTTCACGGTAAGGATATCAACCGGAAAACTACGCGTACGATAGATCCCCCTGGACTTCTAGTTCAAGAAAGACTGAGTTAATGTTAATAGGTTCACGTCAAAGGCTTGCTAATACCGCTACCCATTCACTTAATGTACAGATTGAAGGGCATGTAATTAAAAGAGTGAGCGACACTAAATCATTGGGAATCTACAATGACCAAAATTTATCTTGGTCCAAACATGTTGTCGAAATCGCCAAGACCATTTCTTCTGGTATAAGTGCACTTAAAAGGCTGAGGCCCTTTATAAGTGAAGAAACGGCTATTCTTCTCGTATCGAGCTCTTATCGAGCCGCACTTCGACTACTGCTGCCCTGTGTGGGACGGTCTAAGTATTGAATTGGCCGATAAGCTGCAAAAATTACAAAATCGCGCCATTAGGGTTATTACTAAGTCTGATTTTTATTCTAGTGCTACTACCCTTCGCACTAGTCTAGGATGGGATGACCTCTCTACCAGAAGGAAGAAAGTCAAAGCGAAACTAATGTTTAAAACTGTAACCAACCAAACTCCGGAGTATCTTCCAGGCCTGTTTACACCTTTCAGCACTGACTATGAACTTAGAGACAAGGAAAACAAATTCTGTCTGCCCAAGCCCCATACAGATTTTTTAAAACGCAGTTTTTGCTATAGTGGGGCACTGTTGTGGAATAATCTTCCACAGAATGTCAGAGCCATTAGATCTTATAAAACGTTTAATATCGAAATCAATCGCCTTATGTCCACCTCGTACTCCCACACGGCAAACATGTAAACCAGTTTTTATCTTGCTTTGTGACTGAGGTTTTTACCGTGTTTAAATAAAGGTATGTAGAGGAAATCAGGAAAAATATTTGACCCCCGATAAGATACTCACGAGTTTGTATCAGGAGGAGTTTGATCTTCGAGAGCTCTTATGCAAGTAACAATGTTAAAAACGATGGAGATTTTTTCGAAAAAGTCAAATACCGGCCTCCCCCGAACTCGAACTCGAACGAACTCGTGTTTTTTCAGTACCCAAGCAGCTTTCATTTTTTCGTATTTACCTAGGCGACTCGCTCCAGGATCCGCATTGTCTAATCCATCCTCAGAATCCAAGAACACTTCTTGCAAGCGATAAACAGGAAACTGGCCACAGAAGTCCTGAACTTCTTGTCTGAGGAGAGTTTTGTCCACTTGTTCTTTAATAGCCCAGTACTTCCGGACAATAACTTCATTTGTAGAAGCAGGAGCTTGGCTTGCCTAACAAAAAAGAAGGCCAAGTTGATAAAAGTTGTAAATAGTCCTCTTAATTTTCTTTTTTTAAAACCGAACTGTTAATCCTCTAATAAAACTGCTACAGTGCTGCAACCGAACGACCTTAGCCGTATACAAGGTACATACGCCACGTAAATAACACCACTCAAAACAACTCGCATAAATATTATGTATTCAGTTAACCTGCGATCAGGCGCTCTTTTTTTTCGGAGCGGGAAAGCGCGAGTGCGCGAAAGTCGGCGGAAGGGCGCGGGGCCTCCCCGCTCTCCGCCGACTTTCCCTCCGGAAAAAAAAAGAGCGCCTGATCGCAGGTTAGTATTCAGTACGCCCCTAGAGTCTAGGAGCGATGAGAGGCGGCTGTATTCGCAGACAACGTATTCAGGAGCCGCGATAAAGCTATTTTAGAAAGCAAATTCAATGAAGAGAATAATGAGCCGTCGATTGCTTATTACAATTTTTTTCCAGGTGAGATCATGATGATGGCATTGTTTGGCTTCTTTTACTTATAATCATACCATTTGTAATGCAGCCTTTAGGTCGGCGGGTTTTGGCAAGTTTTCCGGCAGT